>JAQHUG010000183.1:1412679-1466121 GCA_028555095.1 Dicrostonyx torquatus
TTCCAGCGCAGGCTCCAAAGCCACAGAGAAACCCTGTCTCAAAAAACTAAAAAAAAAAAAAAAAAAAAAAAAAAAAGAAAGAAAGAAAATTATGTTTGTTGCTACTTTATAACTGTAATTTTGCCACTGGCATGAGTCACAGTGTAAATCTCTGTGTTTTCCAATGGTCTTAGACAACCCCTGTGAAAGGGTCATTTGACCTCTGCCCCCCAAAGGGGTCACGACCCACAGGTTGAGAACAATTGCACTACAGGCAGGGTCCTCGTACATCAATCAGTTAAGAAAATGTACAGTAGACTTGCCTATGGACCAATCCGGGGGAAATGTTTTCTCATTTGAGGCTCCCTCTTCCCAAATGACCCTAGACTGTCAAGTAAGTTGATATAAAAACTAGCCAGCATAGCTAGGACCATAGGCACATGGGGCCCGGAATCCTCAGGCTCTGTTCTACTCCGATACGGTGGGATGGAGCTAAGTGAGTCAGGCACAGCTCTGCCCTGCTGACCTTGTGGTCAGGGTACAGATGGGGCAGTGACCCTATGGGTTTGGACGAAGGGGGCTTGGGTGCTGCTTCTACATACAGACCCGCCTTTCGGCCTTTCATGGCTTTTCTTCCCCCAGTGCCTGGCTCATGTCTTCCAGATTCTGGGCACGGTGACCTCAGTCAACACTCAAGGCCTCCACTGCCTCTTCCACAGTTAAGGAGCCCAAATACGCAGGGTCAACAAAGGAGTCTCTTTCTTTCTTCTGTAACAAGACCGTGCTGGCTAGCCTCCAAATCTCCCTGAGCCTGAGTGCTCTGGCCCCAGACTCTGGACCCCTGAGTCAAGTCACAGCTTCCAAAGGTTTGAGGATATGCCCCAAACTCAGTTTGTGCCCCGGGAACCCCTTGGCATTACCAAAAACATTTTGCGAAGGCCCCCTTGCTGTTTTCCACCCCGACAATTCATCAATTTGCTATTCGGCATACTGACTGCTGTGTTTAATGTTTTCAGAGGACTGGGCAGGGTGGGCAGATTGTCTACCCACAGGACTCCGCTGACATAGGAACAGACTCCGGCGGGGTCTGAAACCTGCTTTGACTTGGGAGACAGAGACAGTCTGTGAATTCAAGGCTAGACTGGTTTACATAATAAATTGCAGGCCTAAGGTCCATAGGAAGACCTGTCTCAAGAAAACTGAAAGAAAGGAAACTGGTAATCTCAAGCCAGGTGTGGTGGAATATATTTATAATTCCAGCACTTGGCACGAGAGTCAAGATCAGGGGTTCAAGGTCAGCACTCGCTATCTTGTGAATTCAAGACCAGCCTGGATGTAGGAGACCCTGTGTCTGCCGCTACTACTACTAACAGTAATAATGATGATGATGATATGAAATGCAGGGCTGAGCTGGATCCTTGTGGTCAGGGTACAACTCCATCTCTTTTCTCAGTTTGGTTCTGTGAAATGTGATGTGGCTAATTGGTACCTTGGAGAACCCCCAAACATTACTACATTCATAGATAGGATCCTAATAATAAATTTGGCCATAAAAAAAAAAGAGCTGGGTGGTGGTGGCGCACGCCTTTAATCCCAGCACTTGGGAGGCAGAGGCAGGCGGATCTCTGTGAGTTCGAGACCAGCCTGGTCTACAAGAGCTAGTTCCAGCGCAGGCTCCAAAGCCACAGAGAAACCCTGTCTCCAAAAAACCAAATAAATAAATAAACCTGCTTTGCCCTCCCTACCTCCCCTTACCCAGTTCATCTCAGGTACTGTTAGCTTAAGGCAAGTCGGAGGGATCCTCAACACTATACGGAGAAAGGCCGGAAAGGAGCGAGCCCATGGGTAGAGCTGGGAAGCAGGGAACATTTGGCAATTTCCTGGACCCAGCTTAATTCCACGGACAACCAGCAATGCTGGGAGGGCGACTGGTGGCTTGCGGTTTTCTGTTGGTTGTTGGTTGGTTGGTTTTGAGACAGGGTCTCTCTACAGAGCTCTGGCTATTCTGGAACTCCCTATGTAGACCAGGCTTGCCTCGAACTCACAGACATCCTCCTGCCTCAGGTGTGCACCACCACACCGGGCTAAACCTAAAGTGCCTGGTATTCCAGGCAGTCCCCTATCCAGGTACTAACCAGGCCCACCCCTGCTTAGCTTCCAAGATCAGAGGAGTTCGGGCGCATTTAGGGTGGAAGCCTTAGCAGAGGTGGGTACAGCCAGGGTGGGCTGATCGGGGTGGCAGCAGCAGGCCCTGTCTGGTTCCTGGAGGGCTTGCTTTTCTAGGAGCTCAGTAGAGCTCCCTCAGGCAAAGGACCTGGGGCCTCAGAACTCAGACTTGCACTCTGTCTCAGATAGAGGTGCTGTAACCCAAAGAGCAGGTGGGGTCTGGCGCCAGGCGCTTAGGACAGCAGGGGCTGGAAGGGTTAGCTGGGAAGGCCCTCCCTTGTCCCTCTTTGATTACTGTGCAGCTCCTTGGCTTCTGGGGCACTGTCCTTTGAGGTGTCTTTCTTGCCTGCTCCTGACGCACAGCACGCAGGGAACATTCAGGTCCCAGCTTGCCCGCCTGTCCAGGTGGCTGTGACCTGCCTCACCTGGAAGAAGCAAAAGGAAGTGGGCACAGGTCCCCTGGGAGGAAGGCAGTAGCCCGCCCCTCCCCCACCACGGGTTCCTGTGTACTTCATCTCCTGCTGAGCTGCAGCTCACACTTCTTAGCACAGCCCTGGCCTGGGTGGCCTCCCAGAGTCCCCTCCCCTTCCCGACATCTTCCCCTCCGGTGTCACCTGTGTTTTCCTTCTCCTCACACAAGAATGTGTCTGCAGGGCCTGGGCTGCTGTCCCATCCCATTGTTAACAAGGCTGTACTTTCACTCCCCACAGGACAGGCCCAGGCCTGCCCCACGGGCCAGTCATCACCCCCTGCTGGAGTCCATACACACCTGTTCACCTTTGGGTCTCAGCCAAGGTTGGAGCCTGAGCTGCACCTGACTCCTGCCCAATCCCCACTTCCTTCCCATCCCTCTGTCCCGGGCTGCCCAGGGATGGGGTGGGGATCCAGCTCAGCCCTGCAGAGCATCTAGGTTTTTCCCTGGGGACTTCCAGATGAGAGTCACTGGACCCCAAGGTGTCCTGTCCTATAGAACATGGAGAACTCAGGGAGAGGATGGGATGCCCCCAAGCTCAAAGCGTGGGTCCTCTCTTGTGCCCACCTCCTGCCACGTTCCCTGGCAGGGAGAGGATGGGACGCCCCCAAGCTCAAAGTGTGGGTCCTCTCTTGTGCCCACCTCCTGCCACGTTCCCTGGCAGGGAGAGGATGCATGGAGGAAAGAGAAGCTGGAAAGGCTGGAGGTCTGGGGACTGGGGGCCTCTGCTTTGGGAAACAGCGTTCCCCAAATACTTAAAAATAGTGGCTTTCACCAGGGTATGGTGTCACAGGTGGTACTTGGGAGACAGAGGCAGGTGGATCTCTGTGAGTTCAAGGCCAGCCTGGTCTACAGAGGGAGTTCCAGGACAGCCAGGGCTACACTGAGAAACCCTGTCTTGAAAAACAGAAAAAAAAGAAAAAAGAAAAAAGAAAAGAAAAAAAAAGAGGGGTTCAGGGACTGGTGGCTGCAAAAGTGGAATTTGAAGCCTCGAATTAAAGACCAGGCAGCTGGGCTGGTGGCTCAGGCCTCGAATTGTTGGTTTGTAGAAGGCTCCATCGGGAAGGGGGGGGGGGAAGGTGGAAGGTCAAGGCCTGTGTGGAGTGCAGACCGAGTTCAAGGCCAGGGTGAGGGATTTAGTGAGACCCTGTCTCACACTAAAGACTGCACTCTGTGTGCCGAGGATCTCGCTTAGTGGCAGCGTGTGTGCCTGATGCGTGTGAAGTCGGAAGTCCAAGCCCCAGGACAGCAACAACAAGCAAATCAAAATATACAAAACAAGCCGGGCGGTGGTGGCGCACGCCTTTAATCCCAGCACTCGGGAGGCAGAGGCAAGCAGATCTTTGTGAGTTCAAGACCAGCCTGGTCTACAAGAGCTAGTTGCAGCGCAGGCTCCAAAGCCACAGAGAAACCCTGTCTCGAAAAAACAAAAACAAAAATAAAAATATACAAAACAAACCCCTAAGCATTGTGAAGAAACCGGGGCCTTGTATAGCGCTGAGGAAAATATCCACAGACCAGCAGCCATGCAAAACGGTGCCTCAAATAAGCCAATAAATAAAAATCAGACACGGTGTGTCTAGTGATCCAATATGTGTGGGAAGAAGAGCCTGCCCTGAGAGCTGGAGTTCTGAGCACAAAGCCACAGAGAGGAAGTCAAGAAAGACGGTGATGCTGGCACAGTATCCTGGACGGTTGGAGGAGCTCTGTGGACTGGGCAGGGCTACGCGTGCCTCCTAGTTTTAGGGAAGTACACATTGAAATGTTTAGTGATCACAGGCTTGCTAGCTAGTGCTCAGCGATGCTCTGTTCAGTCTCACTGGTGGGGAACCACGCTGAATCTGTAAAGTAATGAGAGGCAGAGGTTTGGGAGAAGGCTCAGGGGGTAGGAGGGCTTGACCTTGTAAGCATGGAGTCCTGAGTATGTGCCCCAAGCACCCATGGCAAAAGCTGGGCATTGATGCATGTTCCTGTAACTCCAGAACTCGCGGAGGGAGGCAGGTCCGTTGCAGAACCTGATGGCCAGCTGGCCTACCCAAAACGGCAAGCTTGTGGTTCCGTGAGAGACTCTGTCTCAAGCTAATAAGGCAGAGAGCAATGGAGAAAGACGTCTGCTGTCCTGCTCTGGGGAAGACGGGTGCCCCCCACTCCCCCGGGCAAGCCCTCACAGTAGAAGTATGTGCGGATCAATGCTGGGCCCCATTCAAGATTCTAGTCTGATTGGTCCAGGGTGCAGCCTGGGCATCACTCTTCAGGAGTTCAGAGTGAATGTCAAGTGTAGCCAAGGGCACGCCTCGTTCTGCTCGGCATCTTCAGTCTTTGGCCTCGCATTCATCCAGGGGGCGGTTCTACTCGCCCCAGACACTGCCTCTCTTTCTAGTATGGTCTGGGGCAGGCAGTAACTCGCCCCACTGTCAAGCCAGGTTGTGCCCACCTTGGCCAGGACCAAATGCTGATCCTAGAGGCTAACAGAGAAGGCAGGAGCTGCCTTTTTTCTTTTAGTGCTGTGGTCTGTAGAGAGGAAGGGGGGCGGGGTAAGTGATGGGCAGAGACGGAGGGAGGTGTGGAGCAGAGGCTTTTCCTGAGTGCCTGGTGAAGGGATGGACTCTGTGAGGCCCCAGCCCGCCTGCCATGCTGTGTGGAGCCCTTCTGGAATATTTGGAATAATTAGCAAATGAAACAGCGTGTGTTCTGCGGGGGAATGCCAGGCTGGCCTCAGGCCAGACTCAAGGACGAGGGGAAAGAGGGGCCCATGGAGGCAGGGCAGGACTGCTCTGGACAGCACTGGGTGGTGCAGTTCTCTGTGTGTATGTGCTCCTGTGTGTGTACCTGTGTGCGAGACAGCTGCTTGCAGGGAGGGACCGGGCACAGGTGCTACGTAGGGAAAAGTGAGGTAGTGGTGGTAGGGAAACGGGTCCCAGGCAGACACATCTAAAGTGAGAAGACTGGAAGGAACAGCCTGAGGGACGCCCAGACACCCACCCCCCCATGCCTCAGTTTTCCCTGTCAGAACTCTGGAACAGCCTGGAACTTCACAGTTTGGGGGTGGGTATGAGTCTCAGCACTGAGCCTTACTTTAAGGTGACCTCCTGCCTCCCCAAGCCTGCATCAGACTGCCTCTGGTGAACACACGTCAGAGCGGGACGTGTGGCTCCTCTGACCTCACGCCCTGTCCCTCCAGGAAAGGGCTAAGGGAGGGTGGTGCTGGAGGGAGTCTCGGGACTCAGGCAGGCGAGCCTGGGCAGGCCCTCGTGGTGGGGGATGGCTTGAACCAGGGTACAGTGGCCTTTGGAGAGCTTGGGGAGGGGTGGGGCTAACCTCCTCTCGGTCTTTTGTTCCTCTTGGCCTGCAGGCCCAGCTCTTCCGTTGTGTGGATGGAGGTACTGAGGTGTGGGATACAAGGGCTCCTGAGAGCCACTCCTAGACCCTTTCTTCTCTAGGGACCTAGGTAGAGGGGAGACCTTCTACAAACCCTCTCTGTCCCATTTTCTGGTCATTTCCCTATTGACATTGGAAAGAAATATGTCAACTTCCCCCTCTCAAAGTTACCACATTTGACTCTGCCTTTCCCCAAAAAAGCTGAAATGATGAACCATGTTCAGGTTTTTAAAAGCTTTATTTTGAAAAAAAAATTTTATTGTAAAGAACTTTAAATGAAAAAGGTTAAATTGCCCCACATGGAGGGTAGATACGAATACCAGCCCCAGGGGTCAGGGTGGAGCAAGACCTGGTTTCCCCCAGTTCAGACAGGGAGCATAGGGTTGTCTCCTTCCTGGTTCCAGTGCTCCCAGCAAGCTGGGCATCCCTCCCAGTTAAGTCTTAGCTATAACTATATGCGCTACGTTAGTCTCTCGCCCCCACCTAGCAGCTTGGCTGCCCCTGCCCCAACCACCCCAAACCCCAACTCCCTGTTGCCCTCTTAGCTCAGGCCAGCCTCAACGGTTCGCAGCCTCCCCTCTGCCGGTGACGGGCCAGGGAAAAGGCCCCAGAGGCCATAGAGGCCATCTCGCCCCCACCTTGCTGCCCCCTCCCTATTTCTGCCTCCTCCGTTCCTTTCCCCAGTCTCCTGCCACCTCTCTCCCTAGCCAAGGCTGCCAGGGCCGCTGGGGAAGCTCTGCCAGGAGGGGCCTCCAGGGGGTTAATTTGCTGTCATCTAATTAGCATTTGTTGGTACCTGGGAACTTTCTCTGGGTAGAGACCCGGGGAAGCAGCGGGGGTGGGGGGTGGTGAGAAGAAGCAGAGCCTTGAAGAGGGCCCTGTTCAGTTCCTCCCCGGCCTGGCAGGACCCCTTCAGGCTTCAGCTCTCAGTGCAGAGGCCAGGGGGCGTGCCTTTGCCAGTTTTGGGTCTTGGGGAGACATAGGTCAATGAAACACTGTGTATATGGGGGTTGCTGATGAGGGGGAGGCAGCAGTTTTGGTCCTGGGCCCCCCCAGTCTTCTGGGCTTGGATATGAGGCCATCCCCAGCTGGCAGCAGTGTGGCCTCATGGAGCCAGCCTTCAGAGCCCCGGCCCAGTCCCTGCCTGGGTGCTGCGATGTCCATGGGCCTATTTTGGGAGGCAGTCTGGGCCCTGACTTGGGCACTGTCCGGAGATGGGGTGGGGCCTGACCTCTTCTTACAAGAAGGCACCCACACTGGCCCAGTCCTGCAGGTCAGCGGCCAGGGTGGCATCCCCTGCTTCAAAGAGGGGCTCTGGGGGCAGGCAGCCACTGCCGCTCTCATCCCAGGGATGCTGGAGGAAGGATGTGGCCAGAAAGGTCTCATCGAAGTCCAGGCTATCAGCAGCCTGCTCCACTGGAGGGCCCCAGGTAGCAGGGCAATCGATGTGGCGGCCATGGACAGTGAGGTCCACATCTCCATGTGAGGCGGGGCTCAGTGGGGGGCTTAGCTCCAAGGCCTCCAGGGAGCTCAGCTCTTCACCCAGAGTGCCAGCTTCGAAGATGGCCTCCCAGTCAAAGTTGCCTTTGAGGGGTTCCAGCTCACCCTGCTCCTCCTGGGTCAGCAGCAACGTGCTGGGAGGCCTCAGGACCTTAGCCACCCTCTTGGGCAGTGGTTGCTTTCGCTTATGCCCCAGCCTGCCCTCTCCTGTGCCCCAGCCCCCCTCCCCTGTGGCCTCCTCAAACTCCTGCAACAGCTGCTGGGCCTCCGTGTTCACGGTCAGAGGCCCACCCCAGGGGCCAGTGCTGGGTTCCTGTGAGGCCTGGCGGGCGAAGGCAGGGTGGATGTGGACCGGGGGCAGCCTCCGTTTCTTGAAGGCCCCACTGAGCAGGCGCTCTGCATACTGGGGGTCAATGCGCCAGAAGCCCCCCTTGCCGGGTTCGTCTTTCTCTCGAGGCACTTTGATGAAGCACTTGTTCAGGGACAGGTTGTGGCGGATGGAATTCTGGGTACAGCGAGAGAACAAGAGAAAACGCACAGGGGGATCAGCAGAATGGCGGTGGAGTGGCACCGGGCACGCACCGGCATGCTCCCTGCATCTCTTCTCTGACTGGGAAGGGGTGGATCAACCCGATGCCCCTGACCAGGCAGCTGTAGCCCCAGAGCTCTGGGACACCAGCCACAGGGCACAGGAGCCCAGAGTGTGGGGAGAGGGGGCTGCGGGGCTTTTGTTCTCTGTTGCCGGGATATCTGCCTGCTCAGTCATCCGAGCTCTGAGCCACAGGGTGGCTCTCAGTGCCACCCCAGTCATCCTCTTCCCTCCCTCCCTCACCCTGCTGCTTGCAGGTCCTGGCCAAAGCCCTCAGCTCCCCCACGGCCTGGACTGCCATCTCCCTCTGCCTGGCTGGTTCTCTCTGTTTGTGAAGAGAGTGGGTTAAGGGAGGGGGCTGGGCGACAAAGGAGTGTGTGTGTGTGTGTGTGTGTGTGTGTGTGTGTGTGTGTGTGTTAGTGCGGTGGGACATTTAGTGACTGCTTGTTTGTTGAGCCAGCTGCTGGCCTAGGCCTTCACCCCCCACGGCCTCCTCTTCCCACCCAACCCTCAGTTGATTATTACCCAGCCAAGTGCAGAAGGCTCATTCCTGGGGCCTGAGTTGGCACAGGCCTCGGGTAGGGAGAGGATGGGGGTCTTCTGACCCAGGGCTAGGGCCATTTGGAACGACTCAGGACTGCAATCCTGTACCCTGCCTCCCCAGGGGCCTCAGAGGAGACTGGGCAGGCCTCTGTCTCCACCACCTGAACCCTGCTCTTGAAAGATGTCTACAGCAGGGTCCGCCGGCCTTATCTTGCCTTGTTCGCATTTGGTTGCTCAGTTCTGGTCACACCATGCCGGTGTCCGGGAGCCCAGACTAGGTTAGCAAGGCAGGTAGATGGGTGGTGAGTGCCCCTTTGGCCATCAAGGCTGGGATGTTTACATGACAGCCTGGGCCCACTGGCTGCTCTGTGCCAGGTTCCAGAGACTTGGAACCCGAAGCCATTGCAGCAGCAGCGCCTCTGTGGAAAGCACCTGGCTCAGGTAATTGCCCCCCAAGGGAGGCTGGCTGAGGGGGGGTGTGGAGGCAGGAAACTGGGGAGGAGTTGAGGTGGGAGGCTGGGTCAGTGGCTTCAGGATGATCTCATGACCCCTCCACCTGGATGACTGACCTTCACGCCCATACTGCTCATCTCTGCCCTACTCTCAAGACCAAAGGCAACAGGCAGGGTGCAGAACCTGGCAGGGAGGCCACCTGCTTTCCATTTTGAGTCCAGTTCTGACAAAGCATCTTGGTCAGAACTGTGTCTAGGAATTCTGGGATGTAGGACAAGGGTGTTCTTTATAGTATCATCTTCATGGGAGGCTACACCTGGTCTGCAGGACCAACGTGCCCTACTGGTCCCTCTTCCCCTAAAACTTCCACCTCTGTACCCCAAAGCCCTGGCTCCAAGAGGAGGGAGCATTTCCAGAACTTGACAGGAGCCCTCGCCTGACCTCAAAGCCAGGTGCCTCCTTCGCTTTGCAGAGCTGCTAGGTGAATCTGGCCAAGTGCCAGAGCAGGGAGTGAGGAGGGAGTGGCCACCACCCACACCTCTGCTCCCCTACCTGCCAGGTGGGATCCGCGTGGCGAAAGTAACAGAAGTTGTCCGTGATCCACTTGTAGATGGCCGACAGAGTGATCTTGGTGGCCTTGCTGGCCTGCATCGCCATGCAGATGAGAGTGGCATATGAGTAAGGAGGCTTCACATGCGGGTTGGTGGCATAGTCCACGTCGTCGGGGGGCGGGGCCTGCAACCCGGGGGGCGCGCTTCGAGATGTGCACGACGACGTGGGTTTGCCCGGTGTGTGAGGCTGCCCAAGGCAGGCTGGATCTGCAGCCAGGGGTGACCCGGGTGCCACCGAGCCTGGCACTTGGTGGTAACCGTGGGGGTCGGTGCCCCCCGGGGGCAGAGTAGGGGCCTTGGCGTTGAGAATGGAGAATTCCTGCAGCCACTGCAGGCTGGTTAGGCTGTCATCCAGGGCGTCCGGCTCCTCCATGCCGCCCTCCGGCCCGGCCTCTTCCCCGGGCCCTGCTCCGCAGAGGCGCAACCAGCTCTCCGCCATATCTGCGGGGTCTCTCCGAGGGGGCGGTCAACATCCACGGGCTGAGCCGGGTGGCCCGCCGCGCTCTCCGGCCCGCTGGTACCCGAGGCTCCAGTTACACAGCCTCCAGAACACTCACTTCCATTCCGCGACCCACTGGGTCGCCTCCTCCGAATACGAATGTGGGGCCTGCGGGAGCAATGCGGAGCTGAGCACTCTTCCCCAACCCCTAGGTGAAAGGGTGAGCCTTAGGGGGAACCCCTCAATTCGTCCTTGAAGCCCGTAGCGAGGTTAGGGTCAGACCCCTTGACTCTACCTCTCTCCATCTGCCCTTTGAGGGGGCATTGGCGACAACGAGGGAAGAGAGTAGGGAGGCCCAATCTAACTTTTCTCCCAAAGAGTGGCAAACTACTATCACACCCCAATAGTCCAGGAGGGCAGTGCGACGCGGCTAGGGCAGGGGAGGTCATCTGATCCTTGGAAAGAGGTATTAGGAATGAAGGGTCCGGGAAAGAAAGGAAGGACACCGGATCGAGTTATGGAGAGGCAGGAAGCGATCTCCCCCAAACTCCTCAGATTTCAGTCATCGGCCCCGACACTTCCGTGGGCGAGCGATGAAACGGCTAGCCAGAAGATCCCGACGCCCTCCCATTCCGTGGCCCACAGCCCTGCCCAGTCCCTTACCTGGCTCAGAGCGCAGCCAGGCCAGAGGAAGGTTCTGGAAGAAGTTCCTCCCACCTCCCGCGGCTCTCCGTCCCCAGCTCGAGGGTTCTGCTGGTGCCCCTCGTCGGGCCCCCCCCCTCGCCCGACGGCGCTTCTCTGAGCGCCGACGGCCCGGGGACCGGCATTAAGTAGACGCTCGGAAGGCTTCTCCTGCTGCCATGGCGACGCTCCGCCTCTATAAACAGCTTCCGCTGCTGTCATTGGCCAACATGTCTCCAAGGAGACCGCGGGCCCTTGCTGCTCCTCTGGCGGCAACTCGCTGGAAATCCCTCGTTCTGCCGCCCTCTCCCGCGCCACCCAGCCCCCTACCCGCCACCGCGATTGGGTTCTGTGCATTCCCGCCCGAGAGCCCCGCGCTGGGTCGCACGGCGGGCGCTCGGCTCCCGCCTCGGGAACCCCTCCCCCTCGCGTCCGGTATGACCGCCGCGGGAACCGAGCCCCGGATTCTGGAGACCAAGCCTCCGGGAACCTTGCCTTTTGAGTCTTTTCCCTCACTGGGCTGTCAGTGGCCTTTGTTTGGTTTCTGAGACCTTTCCCTGATCCCTGAGTGTCTTCTCTGGTGCCCGCAGACGTGTGTGACTCTCTGATGCCACCTGTCGCTTATATCCGCAGAAACGGCCACACAGCTCGCAGACACACCGAGGAGGGTAGGGTAACCCAACGTCTCCCGGTAAGCAACTCCTCCAGTCGCCCTGCTCAAGTTCCCGGACGCTGGCATTCCAGGGGTATCGGCTGAGGTGCCTCTCCTCCCAGGCAGCCTAGAAAGCAGCGCCAGTGGATAAAAACAGGAAAGCCGCGGCCTGCTACAGTCTCACACAGAGGTTTTTTGTTCTGCTAATTTAGCCAGGAACTGGTTAAGTGACAGGAAGTAAGAATAGGACTCAGGGTCCTCGCTTTCCCTGCTGCCACCAGCTTTGCGGTGCTTTAATTATTGAGGAGCTGCAGGATTGGAAGTTCTCGGGTTTAAGGCGACTGCAGGGGCAGACAGAGCTCAGTTAGAAATGGAGTTGGGCGGGAGGCCCTGTATGAAGACCATGCAGAAATTTCTGTCTGGTATCCAAGAGTATGCCTTGCCCATTCCTCCACCCCCAAGTAAAAATACTGAAGAATGCTCGTTCGTTTACAAATGAACTCACTTCGTGGTTAATAGCTCCCCTTCCCTTGTACACAGTTTTATTCATTTTGAAGCATCATGCAGCAATCCATAAATATTGCCATCTTGATGTCCCCACTGTAGTGTGCCAACAAGTGTACTCCAGGGAGTGTGAAGGGCACACAGACGGCACAAACAGCACGCACGCACACACACACACACTTGCACACACCAGGTGTGCAGGCCCTAAAAGTGAGCAACCAGCATACCAACACCAGGTAGACAGGACTAGCTCCCCAGTGAACTAGATGGCTTAGTGTTCGGGTCCAGGAGATGCCACAGCAGGTATCAACTCTGGTGGGGGGGGGGGGAGAAGCAAACAGGTTCTTTGAGGATACACAGATCACCGCAGACCCCAGAGCAAGGAAAATGAGGTGGTGGCGCAGTGAGGAGCCTAAGGCCTTGTAGGAGAAGGCCCCCCACCCTACTCTCTACGCTGTGTTGAGTGTAGCGGCTGATGGAGAGCCACCCCTGTGGGTGGGCTAGTGTGAGAGGGCAGGAAGAGCAAGGCGGAGATGGGTGCTCCAGCCTACATACTGGTTTATGGGGCTTACACCAACTGAGCACTTGCTGTGAGGGAAGGGCTGATCATAATGGCTTTTTTTCTCTCTCTCTTTTGAGAGTTCCTGGCCACTGTGGCTACTATTTACCCGAACCTCCTTCATCTCTGCTACCTCCTTCTTCCTTCCAGGTCACACCACACTGTGAATACTTCTTGCCTCCTGTCTGCCAGGGGAGTGGGTCTGTGTGCCTCCGCCCCAGTGCTAAGGGAACTTCCCTGGTTTTCCTTCATTCTTTGGGGAAGTGTGGTTATTGCTCAGCTTTTACTGGTGTAAACCTTGGTGTTGAAGGGGCCATCAGAATGCCAGGGGAAGGACATCAGGTGGGATTTGAAATGGCAGAATCCAGAGTGTTCAGAAAGGGTGCATGGCGTCTCAAACTCAGTCTCTTGCACCTCAGGCTCGACAGCAGACTCCCTCTAGGAGGGTGATTTCCATACTCCTGGCCTCTGCAACCACACAAAAGGAGAGCTGTCTAGGCCTGTAACCGTAATGCTTGGGCAGGACAGGCAAGAAAATGAGAAGTTCAAGATCATCCCCCAGCTACGCAGCAAGTTTGAGGGCAAACTCTCCACCCCCCTCCCCTCAGGACCCTGGGCAGTGTTTTGGGAAGCTTTTTAGGAGCACACTTGTCAAGTCTCAAGCTCCTCATATCTTACCCTCATAAGTAACTGCATACCAAACCATCTCAAGTTCCACTAAACAACTACCTTTCCCAGAAGCCAGTAAACAGGCATCTATTTAAGAGCCATGTGAGGCCCGCTGAGCTGAAATGGGTGGGACACCCAACAACTTCCTGCCAGCTTGCTGCCATGGCTTTGTCCGAGCGCTGCCTGGATGGCACCTCTAAGCACTGGTGAGCCCATGCCCTTTTATCCATCAGGTCCAAAGGCAGGGGAGGAGTGCACTAGGGAAGGGAGGTCTTCTAATCCTTTGGTCCCTGGGTGATCCTGCAGCTGGCCTCAGAGCCTCGCTACTCCCCTTGGTGTTCCTTGCACCAGGTTGAGAACCATTGGTCCACAGCTTAGCCTAGTTTTTCAGCTATTAAAAGGGGTGGAGAAATGGTAGTTGGGTTTGAGACTCCCTCTTAATGGCTGTAGTGAAGATGAGCTATGGTGATGGTCAGCCCTAGCTAGCACTGTACACAGGGGTGGCCCAGCAGGCCTTCCTGACTGCACCTGAGGAGGACAAGGCCATGTCAGGGTGATCATCCTAGCTGGGGGCACGGGAGCACAGGAGAACGGCTGTGAGCAGATTTGGCTTTCAACCAACTCTTTGGCTGCCACCATCTCCTTTAGGCTTGAGAAAGGAACTCCTGGTGCTCCGGGAGGCCAGGGTACAGATGACCTCCCTCCTGGAGCTAACCCCGACCACTTCAAGTTAGGTTTCTAATTGGTCATCAGGTGCCAGCGACCAGAACCTGTCCATGGGAGTCTGTAACAAAGTTGCCCAAACTCCACAGTCTTCTTGGTCACTCCTCAGAGGAGAGAAGCTGAGGTCACCCTCAGCTCACCCGGCCCCCTGGGCTTGGCTGCTGCGTTAACAGTTCACTGAGCAGCACCAGCCAACACCGAGGAAGGCTTCGGGTTCTTTCTGAGAGGGAGGGATCATGACTACAGGAGATGAGGATGGCAGGAGGTTGCTCTCCACATCCTGCCTCCACATGTCTTGTTGGAGATGTCCAGAAGGCCTGTGGTCCAACGAGGACAGATGGAATGCAAGGACAGGAGGGGAACCCAGGTCCAGGTGCAGGTGCCCTCAGACAGCCAAAGGATCCCACACACAAGGCCTGTTCTCGTCAGCGTCCTCCAGGCTGCTAGATGATAAGTGCCGGCACCGGGCACTATGACGGTTGACCATGTTATCACCATGCTGCCAGGTACCTGGAGAAGAAAACCAAAGGTTATGGGAGCCGTAATAGATCAAGTCTACATGGTGTCTCCAGCAGGGCAGCACAGGAGCCAACACAATCTAGTGTGTAACCTGAAACGCCCAAGTGTGCGTCATTCAGGAGGTGCTGGCATGTGCCCCGGCTTTTCCTCCCTAACTAGTCATGGCCTGTGACCCACGGACAGACGGACAGAACAGATGTTGTCCATGAACTTACCTAGCGTCCATTTTGCATGTTAAGTGCTTGGTTCTGAGACTTCGCCTACGCTACAAGGCTGAGCCAAGCTGCTTCCTCCATGGAAGGCAGATGTGCAAAGAACACACTTCTGACCTACAGCCTCTGTTTGTGTGGGAGCCGGGGGTTAGAGGGGGCTGGCAGCATAGCAGGGCCAGGGAAGGGACGCCTTGGGCAGGATGAAGTGTGGTGTTCAGAGCCCCTCCTCTATGCCTCTGCTTATCTCTTCCTCACCTGAGCAATCACGCGTACCTTGCTCCCAGCCCCTGGCTGCCTCTGTGCCTACAGTGGAAACTCATCCCTGCTCTCTCTCTCTCTGCTTCTGCTCTGATGCAGCCTACCCACACCTGTGTTCGCTCTTGCTGCTCACATTCACATCTGCATTGCACCTACCTGGGCCTCGTCCCTAAGTCATAGGTACCAGGGGGCTGATCTTTGGCAGCTCACTTAGGGCCTTGGCTTTCTCCTATCTCCAGTGAGGTGAGTGTGGCCCTCACAAGTTTGCTGTGAGGGCTGCACGTGGTCACATGTAAGTAGGCCCAGCAGCATAGCTGACTCAGAAATGTGCTGTGGCCAGTCCCTTGCCAGCTTGGTTTGAGGGACCATCACGTGTTCCCTGGGTCCCTCTGGCTGTCATCTAGCTGGCAAGTTAACTCTCTGTTTCATTCTCTCTAGAAGAGCTTTATACAACGACAGGTAAGGCCTTACTCTTTCCGGGCTTGGCATGTTTAGGGAAGAGACTTCATCTCATGGGCTGTTAGACAGACCTCTGCACCCTGGAGCTCAGAAAGGTGTGTGGCACTAGGAGTGGGGCGGGGGATGGGGCTTTTCAGTGAGGTCAGCTAACTCTATAGTGTTGTGCTGAGACCAACTTACAAATGGTCCGTCAGCCTCAGATTCAGCAAGCTCAAGACAAAAAGCCCTTTAATGGCATATGTGCTAAGGTGAAACAGTCACCAACTGCTTATTCCTCATGAGTGTTCTGGTGTGGGGGTCTTCTCCTGCGGCTATAGTAGCAGTCCACAGTGGAGCGCCCAGGAAAGGAGGGGGACAGGGTCTTTCACACCTGGGCTGTTTGCTCCTTGGAGCATGAGTCAAAGGTGCTTCCTCCTATTGGCAGGCAGCACTCTGAGCGGAGGGAAGAGTATCAGGCAAAAGAATGTTCAGTTAGGAACCCCAGATAAAATGAGTGGTTTGTTCAGTTATATAATTTGGTAGATGTCATACCTATTCCTCAATGTCTATGGGGCAGGACTCCGGAGCTGCGGCTGTTCAGTAGGAGAGACCAAAAGCAAATGGTGAACAAGAGAGAAGACACACATGCACACACAGTAAAACAACAGCAGCCACATCACTACCACCACGGTCACTGCGGCCAGCATCCATGACACTGGGCTGTCCTGATGCAACATTTGCTGCCCCAGGAAGCCCAGACAGGCTGCGGACTGTTCCTTGTAGAGCAGGCTAGGGTTCAGATGGACTGTGTGTAGTGAAGGGTATGACAAGAGAATCAAGCATCCTTTCCCTGGAAGGACCCACAGGGTCCACAGCAGCCCTGCGGCTGCCGCCTCTCTACAGCATGGATTCCGAGGGGATGGATGTCCCCCATGAGTGTGGCTGAATCCTGACCTCTGTCAAGAAAACAGAGCTTGGAGACTTGAACCCTCTGCGGGGGAGGAGGGGTGGGGAGAAAATGGTGCTTTTCATTTGATTCCCTTTTGGGGCATCCGAAATGAGAGGAGGACGAGACCTCCAGAGGCCCACACAGGGACACTTAGCACAGCGCTCCGTGTCCCTCTGATCAAAGTGAAGGCTATTTCCCCTCAGAGGCTGCTACTGCAAACATTCTCAAAGCATGTTTTGAAAAGACGGGGCTCTCACTTTGTAGCCCTCGCTGGCCTGGAACTTGATATGTAGATCAGTCTAGCCTCGAACCCAGAGACAATCTTCCTGCCTCTGTCTCCAGAGTGCTGGGACGAAAGGTGTGCATGACCACATCTTAAATCATGAGGCTTGAAGAGTGAACTCCAGATCTGTATATGTTTTTGGATTTTGCTACGTAGGCCTACTCCTGTGTTACTCAGTCATGTGACAATTGTTTGTAATTTCACTAAAAATCCACCATCTCTTCCCTTTTCCATCACATATCACACAGAGCCTCCTGAGAATGTTCACTGCCCCACGTCACTCTCCCGCCACCCATGTAACGTTCCTGGAAGCCACAGTGACTTCACATGGTCATGTAGTTCAAGTTCCTATCACATCCCCCTTTCAACCTTCAGGAGCTCTTTCAGAATGTACTGGGCTCAAACATGAGGAACCAGAAATCTACACTCTTAGAGCCTTTGAAGGCCTGGAAGCTTCTTAGGGGAAAAAGAGCTGCAATAGACAGGCACCCTCCTAAGCTGGTGAGGGTGGTGGGTTTCTTGGTAGAAATGATCTCTACACCCTCTGTGGCCTTTCTCTGAGTGTGCTCTCCATGTGTCCCCCTTGAAGGGATGGCACCTATGAAGATGGAAACAGACTCAAGCAGGGGCAGGGCCTATGGGAAGTGACCCTTGTGGGGAAAAGAGCATTTGAGGAGAGTAAGGAGCCAGCCAGCCTGTGAGCACACTGTGCGCTCAGGCCGGGGTGGGAGTGAGCACACTGTGCGCTCAGGCCGGGGTGGGAGTGAGCACACTGTGCGCACAGGCCGGGGTGGGAGTGAGCACACTGTGCGCTCAGGCCGGGATGAGCGTGAACACATTACTGAGTGTGAGAGGCACTTAGTCCGTGGAACCTACACACAGATTCCCCTGGCTTTGACCCAGGAGATACCGCAGAGTACCCTGGCACCTTTGCTATCAGTGTGGTTCCAGCAGAAGCAACGGAGGATACACGTCTCCTCCCTGCAAGAGCCCTCGGACTACAAGTACACTTAAGTATATATGTTTATGCCTGGAAGTGTCTGTATACACTTAAGTGCTATTTACACCCGAGTCTCTCTCCGGACAGTGTCACAGGTGACTGATTTCATGTCTGGCCAAACTGAGAACCCCATTTAATCTTAGAAAGGCTGGCTCTTGACATTACCACAAGGAAGCCATGGCTGCTTGCTTCCTTTCTGGACTCCTCTGTCCCCATACTGCACCCCTCCCCATAAATGAAGCTGCACTGACAAGCAGGATGTTGGGAGGGAGGCTTGGAGAAGCAGCAGCAGAAAGAACAAGCTTGGTCTCCATGGCACTGTGGGCTTCAACAGTGACAGCAGGCTCCCTCTGCCAAAAGCAGGGCTCAGTGTAGACGCCCTTGAGGAGAGGCTGGCCGGCAGAAAGCCACCACAGACACTGGCAAAGCTAGGCACAGGCACCATCCTCACCATATGACCAACCAAGGATGCCTTTCCATAGTCCTTGCCACAGAAGCGTGCCTGTCTTTGTTGAACAGGAATGCGTATATTCCCATAAACTCTTCCCCTCTGAAACGCTTCAGTGTATTGAACACAGGCCCTTGCCGATTAGTCACTGGAAGCTTGTCTAGAGCCCTAAGCGAGAGCCCTTTGTATGCACACACCAGTGAGCTTGCTGTTGGGCTGAGCAGAGGCAGGACAGTGCTGGCACAGAGTGAACATGGACTCTCACACAAGTCAGAGAACATAAATGAGTTAAAGATGAGCAAACCAGACAGACAGGCCTACATTTGGCATAAAGACATGGAACATAAATGGACAGATGGAAGCAAGGCCCGGAGTGGGAAGGCAGGGGTGAGTGTGCCTGGTCTCCAGCAGCTCCAGTCCAGGCGTAACTGGGCAGGAGGTGGCCATACAGATCAATGTCCTCCTCTGCCATGCCCGGCGGGAAGGGAGTGTGCCTGGGGCCTGTGCGGGAGAAGCAGGTGATCTGATGCTGTCTCTCAGGTCTCACTGAAGGCTGGGACCTGGGCAGTATCTGCAGGACAAACTAAATAGAGAATAACTGATGTGCCCTTGGGAAGGCTGGAGAAAGTCTCTCCTGAGGAACTGGCTTCCCTTGCCACAGGCTTGCATGGGGCCAGGGCCTGCTGGACCGTATCTGGCATAGGCTGAAGGAGAGTGGCAACCACAGAAGGTCCTGTGACTCAACACCTTCAGCTACTTCGCTGAGCGAGTAAAGCACTGGACCCAGGAGTGGCTGTTCTGAAGCTGAAGCAGGTCTTTACTGGGGACACGGAGGGGATTACCAAAGGCATTGTGAAGTGGGCCTCTGTGCTGAAGCCAGGAGGGAAGGACATCTGGCCCAGCACGGCTCTTAGAAAGTGGGCTTTGATGCTGCTGACTGGGCACACTGAGGACAGTGCTTAATTGTGATTTTCAGGATGGTTTCTCTGCAGCCCTAGCTGTACTGGAACCTCCTCCTTCCTCCAAGTGCTAGGGTTGAAGGCATGCATCACCACCGCCCAGCTAAAGTTTAGTATTTCTTCAGGGGGTCTAAGCCTTGCTACTTAGCTCCTGGTCTGCAGCTTGCAGTGATCCGGCTGCCTGTTTCACAAGTCTGGGATTATAGGCATGTGCAGTATGACGGGCCTTGAATAACTAACATGGCCGCTTTGCAGATTCATGAAGAGCAATGGGGCATGCTGAGAAGTTGGGGCCTCAGAGAACCACGTATCCCTGCCCTCTGGCTTTTCACTGGGGATTCAAGGCTTGCATGTGTGATCACTGGAGACCTAAATCTCACTGGATCAGAAACTCATTCATTGTCCTACAAAGTGCTTTTAGATTTCTTTGTGATTCTCAAACATATGTCCCTTGAAGAGCTATGGTTCCAATTCTGAAGGCGCACTTCTCCTTTCCAGGGCCTCCATGGGGAGGTGTCTGACTGCTCAGACTTCCTGAGGATGAACACAGGACAGCCCACCTGACATGGTGTCTGTAAGGCTGTGCTGAAGGGGCTGACCAGATAGTAAGGCGGGGTGGGGAATTTCTGCCTTTCTCCTATCAGAAACTGTCAGAGCAGGAGCTGCTCTTTGCTTCCTCTCAGCAGCTGGTCTCCAGCACCTAAGCACACCCTGGCCTTCCTAGTCAGAACTGCAGCACAGCACTAGGTGCAGTATGGGGAGGGCGGGAAGGAGCAGACAGGTGTCTCCCGTCGGGTTCATGTTCAGCAGGCTGCCACTCACCGGGTAAGCAGACCTCAGAGCACAGCTTATTGTCCAGTGCTTTCACGCTTGCGATGTCAAAGTCATTGTTATTGTCACACTCCGTGCCTAGAAATGCGCACGTCCTCTGGCCTGTAACGGAGTTAACGCAGTTAGACAAGGGCTGGCTATGTTTTCTCTACTTTGCTGTCCTTAAAATAAAAGTCTTAAGGATGGAGACAAAAAGAAAAAAATCAAATCATATGTCAAAAAAAAGACGATAAACCGAGTGAATAAAGAGTGGACAAAGGAACCGAGTTGTGTGGGCATGTCCGGGTACTCACATCGTCCTGGCCGATTCCCTCCGGCCCCTTTCTAGTTGCTGTTCCCTAATAAGTCTGATCCCTGCAGAGTGCTGCCAGACACAGGTCAGACAGACCACTATGGAGGACAGCTGCACCCAGGCCAGCCTGATGACACTACGGCTGGAAGAAGCTGGAGACAGCCATGAGACAGAACCCTGTCTAGGCCTGTGACTCTCAGGCATGAGCGGAGTATGCTTATGACCAAAGGTTCTACAGAATCATATGCAAAAAACGACAACTCACGGCCTCAGTTCCATAATTTTGCACGTTGCATCAGAATGACTGTTGACAAAATTATGTTTTACTTTCTCTGGAGACTGAAGTTGTTACTCTATGTTTCCAGTGACTGTCCAGAAGGCTACAGTCAGTGAGAACATGAGGGAAAGTTGAAGTGATGTTTTTCTTTGGTGTTCCCCCTTTCTCTCAGTGAAGGGAGGAAAACCCTCCATGTAAGCTATGAAGAGCCGCATGGCAACAGCCTGAATACCCTGTGTCTTAGGAGAAACATTCTTTGGGGAAACCATCCCTCAGGGTGACTTTGGCCTGGGCTCTGAAATGATCTTCAGAGGCAGTACAGCTTCAAGCCCTGGGCAGATGTGCAGGAATGAGAGAGGCCAGCCTTGAGTCTGTGATCTTTGAGCCTCTTGCCAGTGGAAGCTGTCACATGCACCCCTGACACTCCGAAGCAAGGGCCAGCACTGAAGCAGAAGCAACTAGGAGGACACCCGCTGGAGCAACTGTATCCAGGCCATGGCACACATGCCCAGGAGCAGAGAGGAGGAGTCTGGCTTCTGGGATAGGCACGGTGACTTCTCTGACCACCCCCTGTACTTCCTCCCCTGTCCTCCAGGATAGGTCTTGTCCAGCCTCACTGGACACAGAACTGTTCTTCCTGAAGACCAACGGCTACAGTGCTGCCTAAGTGAGCCCAGCAGAGAAGCCCGTGCTTCCTCAGCCACACCGTCTTAGATGTTCTTTACTAAAGCAAAACCAGACCAGCTACCAGAGTCCTGCCTCTCCTGGGGAAGAGACTCTGCTCCACTTGGGGTGCCAGGGCAGCCCGGGAGCTAAGCGAGAGAGCTGCCACAGGAGGAGGCGTGGGAATAGAATGTACACGGTGTCTTCTGCAGCATTCCCTCTAATCCCGTGGATTCTGAGTCCCAGGAAGAGCTGAGAATGTCACTAAGGTCACTGATACCCTGTTTGCCTGACATGCCATCAAGATAATCAGTCCCCACAGCCACCTAGCTGAGCACTGCCACTAAGTCACGGTAGTTCCCCTTTCTTTACCCCTTAGCAAATACCCAAGAAAGCCACAGGAAAGAACAAGCACTGGGTCTTTTACCATCTTCTTGCACGGGCGATCTATCCTCTTCCTCTATGATATCATTTCCCTAGGACAGAAGGAAAGCCCCATGAGTCTACCAGGAAGTCAGAGGAGTCAAGTGAAGACAAGCCATCCCTGCGGTAGTAATTTCCATGGTCTGCATCTACGCACATACTTCCCACCATGGTCAGTCTTAGAAAGAATAACATGCTGTCAGGAATATCCTTATTACAGCTTACCTGACACTAAAGTAGAAACAAGAGTTAACTGAAAAAGCATATCAAAGTGAGGTATGGGCACATGCCTGTAATCCCAGAACTTGGAAGATGGAAGCAGGAAAGTCACCTGAAGTGTGACCTGTAAGGTCGGCTGTAAGGCCAGCTTGGCCTACCATAGCAAATTCCAGGCCAGCCTAAACTCCTAATGAGTGTACATAATTAAGCCCTGTCTCAAACCAGTAAAAGAGACATAAGAGCAAATCATGAGGACAAAATGCTTTGAGAAACTCTTTAGGGGCAAGTTACTACCCAAATGCCCTGAAAGGATTCCTGTCAACAACAGTGGGCCCCGGGCTGCACAGGGACGGGTGCACAGCACACTCGGGGCAGCTGCACCCACAGCTCTGCACAGGGCTCCTGAGTCGGGTGTAGAGTGTGTCCTGTGGGGAGCATCTGAGACCCAGTGGTCCCAGTACACAGACTAACTGCATGACCGCAGGCATGAGAAGGGTCTCTTGAACTCACTCCCTGGGTATCACACTAGAACCAGTGTCTCCTGCAAGCAGGACAGTGCCCCAGGTCCCTACCCACACCCCCTTCTAAATGATCTACTCATGCCACCCAGGAAGGCTTCTCCAGTATTCCTCTACACAGCCATTCCCAGCCAACACTGTGGGAAAGGATACGGCTCTCTGTCAGCCAGGTTACCTCTGCATCCTGTTCTCCAGCTGGAAGGTCAGCAAAATTGCTGTCTGGGGACTCCACTGGTGTCTCCTGTAAAAGAGCAACAAACCCCAAGGGTATGGTCATCACAGGCTCTCCAGTTAGGCTCTTATGACAACAAACCCAAGGGTATGGTCATCACAGGCTCTTATGACAACAAACCCAAGCCGAACTTTCCTGAGCACAAGGTCTGTGGCATCCAGAAGCCAGTCGAAGGGAGTGCCATGCTCCCTGCAAGTACCCGGAACATGTGTGAAGCAGAGAGCAAGGCAGATGAAGTGCACTTCCCTTACCTCTCCTTCTGAGGGAGCCCTGCTGGCAGCTAGGGGCGAGGGCAGAGCCTCTCCCTCTTCTTCTGTACCAGGGGCGATGTAGGAGCCAGACATGGAGGACACCGTATCAGTGCTGATCTGAGAGGATGCCATGGACATGACTGACTGGGCCAGGCTGCTGCTAGCAGGGTCTGTGGAGAAAGAAGTTAGGGGAGGGGACAGGACCATGACTATTAAGGAGCATGTGCACTTCCTATACTAGGGCCACAAAGAGAGGTGGACAAAGGCCTCATATTGCCCTCTCCAGAAAAAGGTTTAGGCTGAAGGTTTCCAAGATTCTGTTCTGAAACCCAAGGACTAAGGCTGTGTTGCAGCTGCTACAGTGTAGAGGGAACCTCGTGCAGGAAATAAGAGCCCCCTTTCCTGGTGTGGGGACCTATTTAGTCACCAGCTCTGCTGTTCCCATCCCCAAAGGAAGTCACAGCGGAGCTGGGGACCATGGGCGAGGGACATACAGCCTCTCCCTGATCCTTCAGGTACCTTCTGGGGAGGAGATGGTAGAGGAGAGTGGAGTCCCTGTGCAAGACGACTGGTCGATAGCCCCTGATGATGACAGGGTAAGGTTCTCACTCTCTGGAGTCACATCACGTCCCTGGGGGTGAAGGACACAATGGGACATGAAACCAGCATATGGGCAGAAGGGTAAGAGCAGAGCTGGGTAGGGACACAGAGGAAACAGACACCAGGAAGGACAAGGTGCTCTCTTGTGGGCATGAGTGACAGGAGAGGCGGTGCTGGCTTCTGTCAGCACTCTGTCAGCCAGGGCCTGGAGTGACTTTGTCCCAGGTCCTGCCTGAGGCCCAGCATCTGGTGAGGCACACAAAGGCGGCGGCTCCAGTGACACAGGCTACCCAGCAGCTGTCCCTGGGGGACATCCCGGGATTACGAACAGCTTTCCTTTAGAAAGAAACGAACATGAAACCGACAGGGTCCTCCCTGCCTTCAGGACCCCTCCACACATATGCTGGGAGCCCCTGCTCAGTGGATCTGAAACAAACTGTACCACTGCTTTCCACCCGCCAACCCTGAACACAGTCCTTGGGTGGATAAGCAGGCACAAGGCTGGCTCTCCGTCCCAGGCAGGCTTCTGTCATCGTAGGTCAGGCCTACACTGCTGAGGCTTCTCCTGGCCTCCCACATGTGCAAGGCAAGAGCTCTCACTATCCCTGGGCCTGCTCCAAGCTCCCTCTGAATGTTTCTCTCCCTGTGGTCTACAGACTTCCCAGATCCAGGCAAATGCTCTCCATGACAGCTTTCCTGATTTCCTCCACTAAAGGGAACTGCACATCATGCTGCCCCACCCTCTCGATAGCCTCAGGAGCCGGTTGGCACTGAACCTGATATATAGCCCCGGCTGGCCTCACACTTGTGACCCTTGCTTTAGCCTCCAGTGCTAAAACGGCAGGCAGCCTGTAATCCTACCTCGCACTTGGGAGGTGAGGCAGGAGGATCAGGAATTCAAGGTCATCTCCAGCAACAGAGTGAACTCTTGGCAAGTTTGAAGTATGCAAGGCCCTATCTCAACCACCCTGCCATGTAGTCACTCAGGAAGGACTTACGGGGCAGCAGCAATGAACCACACACAGCACTGGCAGCTGTGTACAGATGCCATCCCAGCTAGACCTGAACTCCCGAGGATGGAACACTTCCCATCTGGAATGCCTGTGGGACCCAGTATGCTGCCCTGGACATTGCTAAGGTCTGTGTGAGGGACGTGCACGGAGGAGAGCTCCAGGCATCTGTTCCCTGCTGGTCCTGCACATCTCCCAGCAGTGCTCTGTCCGTGGGTCCCTGCTCCTGGATCAATGCTGAAACTGACCATCCCAGTCTTAACGGTTCCCTTCCCTGTCTGGCGTGCTGACCCACACAGCCATCTAGCCCACCATCACCCCACTTCCAAGCATGTCAGTGCCACAAGGGCAGGGCCTTTTATGGTTTCCTCTCTGCTACCATTTCAGTCTGTAAGACAGGGCCAGGGGGAGCCAGGCTGCAGACACTGGGGAACTCTTGAATCTCAGGAATCCTCTGCAGCTACCACCTTGTATGGTGCTGGAAGGCCTAGTGAGCATTTGCCTGGTGCAAGTACGCAGGGAGGGAGAAGAAAGCCAGCTACCTCTTCAGGATGCTGGGCTGACAGTCTCTGAGACAGCTGAGTTTCTGATTCACTGCATGAGCGCCCATCTTCCTCTTCATGTAGCACAGAAGAATTCTGGGAAACGGATCTGTAAAGTCCAGAGGAAGAGCAGTTGAATGCACTATCCACTCAGGAGATTGGTGCTGGCCTGACCTCTCTTGCTCAGGCTACACAGGGGAGGGCTGGAGGGACCAGGCCAGCTCTCAGGAGCAGGACAGAGACTCCTCTAAATACTAGCAACTCCCTCCCCCGTTCTCAATATCTTTATCTGTGAGACAGCCTCCTTTGCCACAGAAGCTGTGTTATGCTGTGTCCTATGGATTTAAATGTTCAGGATAGAGGGCCATTTGGTTCCTCTGACTTCAGATTAAGCCAGGGCCCCAAGGAATTTTTGTCTATACTACTCAGTGTCCTTCCTATACATGACTTTCCTCACCCCAACCATACCCTGCCAAAGAACACATGAACCTAAGTACCCATAGACATTTTATTTCTATCTCCCTCACTACTGCAAGCATGCCTCTCAGGTCTTCTGTGAGTGAGCAGCCCTGGGAACCAGGAGAGTGTGACCTAGGCATGACTGCCGTAACACTGAGGAAGGAAGATGGAACGCTGCGGGGCACTAACTACTTACTTTGATAGACTCTTTTTGAGTTTGTGTCCTTGGTTGCTGCAATCAGACAGGCGGTCAAGGGGGGACAGTGTCCTGACGGGGGGCAGGTGGCCATCACTGCCATAGGATGGTAGCATTCCTGAGAGGTGGCCATCTCCAAGAACATGTAGTGGAGGAACTGCTGGGGATGGGGTGAGGGGTCCATTGAGGGCTTCCAGGAGAGACACCACTTCGTAGCCTGGTGGAATATTCTCTGAGGACTATAAGAATCAGAGACAGGCCAAAAATTAGGTATTTTTTATATTAGGCCATGATCAAGCTTCCTACTGGACATTAGAGATGAGTTTTGTTTTTAGGCATCAGCTCTGGTAAGAAAGGCTTCGGTTAAACACGAAGGCAGTGTTGAAGAGCCAGTCACAGGTCCTAAATGACCCTTCGCAAAGTCCGTTTTTCTGCTGATAATAGAAATAAATGCTCACTATAGAAAATCTGTAAAATACATCAAAGATGAAAAAATTACCAATAACCAATCACCCAAAGTAACTTTTGGTGGCAATCTAGTACATTTTCTAATTATTTTATTTTATTGTTTATAATTTACGACTACTAGGGGGCTGTTTATAATTTACAATCCTAGGGGGCTGGAGAGATGGCTCAGTAGTAAGGGGCACTTTCAGCTCTCGCAGAGGACCTGAGCTCAGATCCCAGCACCCACATCAGTAGCTCACAACCACCTGCAACTCCAGCTCCAGGGGCCTAATGCTGCCTTCTGACCTCCAGGGTTCGTGCCCAACATTTGCATATTCACGCATAGGCAGACATACATACATAAATAAAATCTAAAAATAATAATTTTGAATCTTGTTTATTTAACTTAACATAAATATTTCCTTTTTCTGCTTTGGCTTTTCAAGATAGGGTTTCTGTGTGTAGCCCTGCCTGTCCCGGAACTCGCTCTGTAGTCAGGCTGGCCTGAAACTCAGAGATTTGCCTGCCTCTGCTGGGATTAAAGGTGTACACCACCATGGCCCAGTTCCTTTTTCATTTTTCTTTTTGGTTTTTCAAGACAGGGTTTCTCTGTGGCCTTGGAGCCTGTCCTGGAACTAGCTCTTGTAGACCAGACTGGCCTCGAACTCACAGAGATCTGTCTGCCTCTGCCTCCTGAGTGCTGGGATTAAAGGTGTGCGCCACCACCACCTGGCTGCAGTTCCTTTTTCTTAAAACAGGCTTTCATGAAGTCCAGTGTAACCCCAAACCCACTATGTCCTACTCCATCTCCCAGTGCTGGGTGTGGTACGATCTGCTCTAACAGTGCTCCAGTGGACATCCTTGTCCACAGGTCTTCTCCAGGGTGAGGGGTGGCTCAGTGGTAGGATGCTCGCCTAGCATAGGAGGCCTTGGGTTCCATCCTCAGTGCCCCCAGCACAACAACCCCGTCTCTCAGGTCACTTTCTCAGTATTAAGTCACGACTTTAGATCGCCGTGTATAAATGTTTTTCAGTTTTTGAAGAGTCCAACTATTTTTTTTTCTATACGTGCAGTGTGTGCACACACATGTGTGGGTGTGTGCCCTGAATCCACATGCAGAGGCTGGAGAATGCCAGATATCTTCCTTTGTCTCTTTCCAACTTATATTTTGAGACAGTCTTGCTAACCGCGCAGCTCACTGTTTTGGACAGGATCCAGCTGTCTCTGCCCCCCTGTACTGGAGTGCACACAAAATCACGTGCACCTTTTACATGGGCGTTGGAGGTTTGCATTTGAGTCCTCCTGCCTTCACAGCAAGCACGCTTGTCCACTGAGTCATCTCTTAGCCCCACAATGTTTCTTGACTCTTTATATAGAAAGCCAGTTTATTTTCTCAAGGGTTTACCTAGTTACCCTCCTAACAAGCAATACAGAATATTCAATTTGTGTTGGGGTAGTCTTTTTGGGAGGGGGATCCTGAAATGGAATATCTTTCAACTTTTTTTTAATTTGGAAGATGAAAATGGTATCTCATTTTAATTTGTATGATACAGATTTTTTAATGTGACAGAACCTTTTTGGTCTTTGTGAGTGTGTGCATGGTTTTTTGAGACAAGGTTTCTCTTCATAACAGCCCTGGCTGTCCTGAAACTCACTCTGAAGATCAGGCTGGCTTCGAACTCACAGAGATCTGCCTGCCTCTACCCCTCAAGTACTGGGATTAAAGGTGTGCGCCAAGACCGCCTGGCCCCTTTTTGTTCTCCTGTGGCTCCAAGGACTAAAGTCAATGCTGCATGCAGTACTAAAGCTAGACTGAGCTGCATCCTCAGCTCTTGCTCTCCTCACTGTGGCCCTAGGTGAGCATTCTAAAAGTGATCACCCTTTAATTGGCCACATCTCCTGGCATGAGAACTTTTGTGTTTTATGTAGGGACCTACTGCCTCCAGTTACCTGCTGCTTTGTTCTTCTGGACTATAGCAAAAACATTAGCTTCCTTCTGATATGTGTGCTGTTAAAGTTTCTTTTTCTTTAAAAATTTTGTTTGCTTTTAAACTTTGGTTACCTTTTAGAATCTCAAGTTTTCAACTTTTATTTTCTTTCTTGAAATAAAAAAATGATGATGTGTATGAGTATTTCCCTGAATATATGTCTGTCCACTACATAGGTATAGTGCCCACAGAGGCCAGAAGAGGGTATTGGATTCCCTGGATCTGGAGTTACAGACAGCTGTAAGCTGCCATGAGGTCCTCTGTGAGAACAGCAAATGCTCTTTTTGCTGTTGTTTTTGTTTTGGTTGGTCACTTGGTTTTGTGAAACAGGGCTTCTCTGTGTAGCCCTGGCTGCTCTGTAGACCAGGCTGACCTTGAACTCAGACATCTACCTGCCTCTGCCTCCCAATTGCTGGGACTAAAGGAACTGCAGGAAGTGCTCTTAATAGCTGAGCCATCTCTCCAGAACTTCTTTTTCTGGGTGCTGGGTCTCGGTATGTGCCTGTGATGGAAGGTGACTGAAGAGGCCAAAAGATGGCACTGGATCCCCCTGGAGCTTGTGTTCTAGGTGGCTGTGATCACCTGGAGTGAATCCTCTGCAAGAGAGTATCTGCTCTTAACAGCTGATCCATCTCTTCAGCCTCTGAATTTTTATTTTCCTGCAGTGCTAGAGATGAACCCAGGACTTTACACATTCTAGGCCAGTGTTTTACCATCGACCCACACCTCCTAGTTTTTAATTTTAAAATTTTATTTATTTAAAAGAATTTGGGTAGTGGCAGTTGTTTTTGAGTAGCCATGTAGCCCAGGGTTGCCTGGAATTCACAATGTAATTAACCCGTTTGTCTTTGGTTCATCACCCTTGGATTTCAGTCCTGAGTGCCGGGGTTGCTGGTGTGCGTCACCATCCCAGGTTTAAGTTTTGTTGGTGGCAGTTCTGTGTGTTGTTTGTGAGATGGGACCTAGCTGTGTGGCCCTGGCTGCCCCAGCCCTTACAAACCATGTAGTCTAGGGTGGCCTTGAACTTCCCATTCTCTTTGTCAGCCTCTCGGCTAAACTTTTTGTGGCTAAATCTACATGTCCCCCCTGTGGTCTGGTGTGTGTGTGCGCACTCCTATGTGCACGAGGACACGTGGAGGCCAGAGGCTGATGTCAGGTGTCTAGGACAACTTGCTATCCAGTTTCAACAGCCCCACCTGTCTGCCTCTTCTCCGGATTACAGGCATTCACTGCTGCACCGGGCTCTATGTGGATGAGAAAACCCAAACTCAGGAACTCAAGCTTGTGCAGCAAATGCTTTACCAAGAGAACCTCCTTCCCCTTCCCCCTAACACCCCACTCTTTTGTGGTGTTTATTGCTTGAGTATTGTGCGATCCGTATTCAACTGAATAACCATGTACGCTTTATTCTAGGTTTGCAACGCTTTACTCGGCTTGTTTGTTGGGTTTTTGGTTTTTCTGAGACAAGGTCTCTGTGTGAAGCGCTGGCTGTCCAGGAACTGATAATGTAGACCAGACCGGCCTTGAACTCACAGAGTTCTACTTGCCTCTGCCTCCTGAGTGCTAGGATTAAAGTCAGGTACTAATGTGCCTGCTGGCTTGGTTTTAATAGTTAACTAATTATTCTACCTAGAATCTATTTCATAAGGAAAATGTAAAAATGAGGCTGCAGAAATGGTTCAGCAAGTAAAGGTGATTGTTACTAAGCCTGATGACTTGATCTCGGAGACCCATAGGATAGAAGGAGAGAATCAATTCCCACAAGTTTTCTCCCACCATATACTTATTCCTCTCTCCCTCTTCCTCTCTCTCCCTCTCACACACATTAAATAAATATATAAATAAATGTAACTTGAAATGTTAAAATGACTTCCTTCCTTATAATTAACTAACCAATTTTCCCTATAATTTCTCCTACCATTGGGTTAGTCAAAGCAAGGCAATACAAGTGGTTGTTTCTTGGGTGGGGCTTGTATAGTGCTAGTGACCGGTTCCAAGGCCTTGCATATGCTAGACTCACACTCTATCCCTGAGCCACACTCCCACCCATTCTCAACTGTTTTACACCCGCACAGCTTCCAAGTTTACTTTGACAGTCTCTTTTTTCTTTTAATCTTTTTTTTCTTTTTATTTGTTTATTTATTTATTATGTATACAGTATTCTGTCTGTATGTTTGCTGGCCAGAAGAGAGCACCAGATCTCATCACAGATGGTTGTGAGCCACCATGTGGTTGCTGGGAATTGAACTCAGGACATCTGGAAGAGCAGTCAGTGCTCTTAACCTCTGAGCCTTCTCTCCAGCCCCCTTTGACAGCCATGACACTAAGGCCAATCATCCGGTTGGCTTGCAAGCTCTGATGCCACAAAAAAGGATGAAGAAAGGCAGCCACTTCCTTCAAGCATTAAGTAAGGATAGTAAATCCAAAACACTCATTCCTGTTTCTGCTTGGGGGAGTCCCAGAGTTGGATCCCGCTGGAGTGAACTCCACAGATGACTCTAGGACTCCCAAGTTCCTGAGGGAGAAAAGGAACTTTCGGGAACCAGAATTCAGCGCCAGCTGCAGCAGTAGGAAGTTGTCTAAGATTTATTTATTTTTTTGGGCTGGTAGCAGCACATGCCTTTAATCTCAGCACTTGTGAGGCAGATCTCTGTGAGTTCGAGGCCAGCCTGGTCTACATAGTGGATTCCAGGACAGTCAGGGCTATACAGAGAAACCCTGTCTCAAAAAACATAACAAAACAAAACCCCCAGGATTTGTTTATTTTTATTTTATATGTATGAGTGTTTGCCTGCATGTGTATCTGTGCACCATGTGTGTGCCTGGTGCCTTTGGGGTTCAGAAAAGGATATCAGGTCCCCTTAGAACTGGAGTTACAGACAGTCGTGAGCTGTCGTGTGGGTGCTGCAGAGTCATTTCTCCAGGCCCAGTATTAGTATATTAGTATGTTTTTCTACAACATGATCCCAGCCAGTCATTAAACGCTCAGGTTTAATTTTTGGGTGTAATGCCAGAACAAAGCTATGTGTGCTAGCTCCACCTGTAACCCCCGTGCTTGGGAGGAAGAAGCAGGAAGATCACTGGGAGCTTGAAACCTTCTGAAGGCCTACATAGCAAGTTCCAAGCCAGCCACGGCCACAGGGCCAAACCCTGTCTCAAAAACAAAACCCACAGGAAAAAATATCAGGGACACAAGAGAGAGTATCTGTTTCCGAGAGCCCATGAGACCAAGCCCAGCTTACTGAATGCTCTTCGGAGTCTGATGTCTGGGATGAGATGATAGGGTTAAAGCTGGTTGGAGACAAAGGGCCCAATTTTTTCCTCATAGCTCGGATCTGAAGCAGTGCCCGGAAGGCTGTGAAGAAGAAAGAAAACATCAGGACATCCTGTTTCAGGATTAAGGATGAGCAGGAGCCCAGACACAAACTATGCTCCCTTCAGTGTCCGTCCATCTGCTACGCCCAGCAAGTGCTCTGATGTTTTGTGTCCCCCTTTTCAGCCCTCATTGTCATGCTCCTCCAGGACTTACGCAGCCGGCAGATGGGGCAGTTGTTGGCCTGGTAGCGCAGGGTGTCTGCGCAGGTGTTACAGAGGCAGAGGTGACGGCAGGGCAGGATCAAAGTGTCTCGGACATCTGAGAGACACACCACGCACTCCGCACTGTTATCGCTCACTTCGTCCTCAGTCACCTGGCCAGAAGGAGAGACCCGGCTAGTGACACAGAGCCTTCCACTCCCAACTGACTTACAAGGAAGCTCGGCTGAAGAGCAGGCACATACTCAGAACAGGCTCTACGCTGACACTGAACTTTATGTAGTGATTTTTCAAATTTTTATTTTATGTTATGTGCATATGTGTGCTTTGCCTTTTGCATGCCTTGCGTTTGCAGATGCCAGAAGAGGGCGCCAGATCCCCTGGAGCTAGAGTTACAGGCAGTCGGGAACTGCTACAAGGGTGCTGGGAACTGAACCTGGTCAACTGAAGTGGAGCCAGTTCTCTTAACTGATGAGCCTTCTCTCCAACCCTGGGCAGGGCTTTTGATACTTGGCTTCCCCTGCCTCTAGGAACTGCTTGCCTGAAGTTGAGAGACTGGGCTAACCCCTGAGCTCATTCTTCCTTTGAAGGTCTGAACAGAAGGGACCTCGGAGAACATAGAGATGAAGGTGAAGGGAAATGTAAGACCCTCCTGGAAAGCAGAGCTCAGCTGAGCTCCAGAGCACAAAGGCAGATCCAAAGCAGTCTATTTTGTTCATTTCTAAAGTGGCATAACTGATAATCTAAAATGAGGATCTCTTAGGACCCGGCTGGCACACTAGATCTCAGCAGAGCACAGATTTTCACTTTCCCTCCAAGGAAGAACAAATCCCGAATTTTTAACAAAACTCACCTTAGAATCTTGTGTGTTATACTTGTTTTCAATCCCGTAGATCTCCTGAAGGAGGTAGCTGACTCCATCTACCTGAACAGCAAACAGCGAAGTCCAAGAACAGCTTACTACCGCGAGACAAGAGCAGAAGCCCCGCCCTTCCCCATGAGCCACCATGGAAAAACTCAAGGGCCTACATAGACAAGGGACATTTTTATTTACTTATGTTTGCATTTGAGAGGGGGAAAATCAGATGTTTAGTTCACTGCCATTATATCCAACAAGGAATGTAACATTTTACAAACTGACAGCATTGTGTAGTGCAGCTCACCACTCCAGATAGTTACAAACGGCATGGACTCAAAAGGGGATGGAAGGGTGTATGTCAGAGTAGGAGCGTTTGTTGTGTAAGAAAATTCCAGTCAAGGACTATGAAATAATGGTATAGACGGCTGAAATGTGGGCTCAGCTGGTGGAGCATTTGCCTAGAATGCACAACTTCCTAACAACACATAAACTGGGTGTGGTAGTGTGTGCCTGTAATCCTAGCAATGGAGAGACAAGGGTCAGAGGATCAGAAGCTCAGTGTCATCTCAGCTCCACACCTAGTTTGAGGCCAGTCAGGGATACATATCAAACTAAACAAAAAGGAAGAGAAAATAATGGGCAAGGAAAAAGAGGAAGGGGAAAAAAGGGAGACATAGACAGATGTGGTGGTACATGCCTGTAGTCCTCACTCTTGGGAAGCTAAAACAGAAGGATTGTCATGAATTTGAGGCTAGCTTGTGCTACATAGCAGTATCAGGCCAGACTCCACCTCAATAAAAAAAGATAAAGAGCCAGGTGGTGGTAGTGGCACACGCCTTTAATTCCCAGCACTTGGGAGGCAGAGGCAGGCAGATCTCTGTGAGTTCAAGGCCAGCCAGGTGTACAGAGTGAGTTCCAGGACAACCAGGACTGTTACACAGAAAAACCCTGTCTTGACAGGGAGATGCAGGACCTCTGGACTTGGGAAAAGACACTAATAGTGAATACCCATAAAACCACACTCATCTCTTTTTCTATTTTATAATAAAAGATTATTTTTATTTTATGTGTTTGTGTGTGTACTTGAGTGCACACATGTGCACCATCCATGTGCAGGTGCTACTGGAGGCCCAAAGACAGGATCTGACTCCTTGGAGCTGCAGTTACAGGCAGTTGTGAGTCATCTGATGTGGGTGCTGGGAACTGAAGCAGACCCTTGGAGAGCAGCCAGTGATCTTAACTGGGCTAGCTCTCCAGCCCAGCCCTCCCACTTCTCTTCCAATCTTTATTTATTTATCTATTTATTTATTTTGTTTTTTTGGGACAGAGTTTCTCTGTGTAGCTTTGGAGCTTGTCCTGGAACTAGCTCTTGTAGACCAGGCTGGTCTCGAACTCACAGAGGTCTTCCTGCCTCTGCCTCCCAAGTGCTGGGATTAAAGACATGCGCCACCACTGCCTGGCTTGTTTATTTATTTTTATAGAGTTATTTTTTAAGATTTATTTATTTATTATGTATACAGTGTTCCACCTGCATGCCAGAAGAGGGCACCAGATCTCATTACAGATGGCTGTGAGCCACCATGTGGTTGCTGGGAATTGAACTCAGGACCTCTGGAAGAACAACAAGTTCTCTTAACCTCTGAGCCATCTCTCCAGCCCCCTACTTATTTATTTATTATTATTATTATTTTATGTATGTGAGAATGGGTCCGGGCATGTCATATAGAATAATGTAGAGGTTCAGTGGAAAGCTTTTAGGAATTGGTTCTCTCTTTTCCACCATAGGCTCAGAAATCAAACTCTTGTCACCAGACTTCCATGGCAAGAACCTTTACCTACTGAGCCATTTTAAAACCTTAATTATCTGTGCCCAATCCCATTCTATGAGACTAGGCCTTACTAGTGCCAAAGGTGGCTTTCCCCTTCTCTTTAGAATTCCACTCCTATATTCTGCCTCACCTCTGTTCCTACAGACCTCCTGCCCAACTCTTGATGTTGACAGTCTGTTGCTAAGACAAACCCAGAAACAGGTATAGTAGGAGGCCACTTGTTTATTTGGACACCAATTTGTTGTAAGAGGCTGCTTGTTTGTTCCCAGCTCTCAGTCCCGAAATAATCACACAGAAACCATATTACTTGGAATACTGTTTGGCCAATAGCTGAAGCCAATTTCTGGCTAACTCATATGTTAAATTAACCCATCTCCATTATCTGTGTATAGCCACAAGGCTGTGGCTTACTGAGTAAAGTTCCAGCGTCTGTCTCTGGTGGGGCTACATGGCTTCTCCTGGCTCCACCTTCTTTCTCCCAGTATTCAGTTTAGTTTTCTTGGCCTAACTCTATTCTACCCTATCAGAGGCCAATGTAGCTTCTTTATTCATTAACCAATAAAAGTAACACATATATAGAAGGACCTCCTACATCAAGCAGGAAAATATATAAAGCATTTCCTGTAGAAACTGTAGCCTTTTAAATGGCCAGGTCTTCACCAGGGCTGGGCCTATGCAGACATAACCTGCACTTAGGACCTGTGGCTTTTTCTGTCTCAAAACTTGTTTTAACATAGCAATTGTAGTAAAAGGGCACACATCAACTAATTCATACTAAGGAATTATTAATTATTATCAATTCCATTGAGAGGAGCAAGTATTTAACCTAAAAAAAGTGACTACTTTAGGATTCTGGGTATCTACCATCCTTCTGTAGAAGGGCCTTCCTTTGTTGCTGATAACAAAGGCAAGCTTGCTCCCACCTTTCTGCTGCTACCCTCCCTCCACCATGGTATTCCCCACTTGTTTTCTGAAGGTCTCTCTGTGGTCTTAGCTATTCTAGAGCTCTCTATGTAGACCAGGCTGGCCTCAAACTCACAAGATCCTCCGGCCTGTGCCTTTCAAGTGCTGGAATTAAAGGCACGGGCCAGCACACCCAGTTTGATGACCCTCTTTTTTCAAACCATCTTTTTTTTTCTTTTGTTGAGACAGGGTCTTACTCTGTAGCTCTGGTTGGCCTAGAACTTACTGTAGCTGAGGCTGGTCTAGAACTCCAGGCAATTCTCTAGCCTCTGTCTCCTTAATGCTGAAATTAAAGGTATAAGCCACCACCTGCGTCTCCGACCCTCTTTGCGATGCCACTGACTACACTTGTCCCCTAACTTCTATGGCATCTGTTCCTACTGTTGCAAAAGTACAAACTGTTGGCACACGGTGGGGCTCAGCCTCCCAACAGGCATGTGCAACCCTGCTGGTCGTTGTTGAAGAGGGCAAATGTCCAGTATGCTGCATTTCAGAAAAGAAACGCTAGGATAAATTATGCTGAGGGCTCTAATTGGCTCTGAATTAGACCCAATACTTCATTCTTTTGTTTGAAATGTTTCTCATCACGACATTTTAAGTAAAAGGAATTCTCTTTCACCCTAATGTCAGGAGACAAATCTTATTCTTTCACTTCTCAAGATAACTGTACCCTGGGAGGCACCAACAATTCCAAAACAATAAAGGCACTAAAAGTCAGTGTTCCTTTCGGGCCACCCACGTAGTTTCTAATAGACAAAAGTGCTCCTGTCTTCTCTGAGTGAGAGAAAGGAGGAAAGAAAGAAAGAAGAGGGGAAGAAAAAAAGAGTATGTACTTTTAAAAGTTAAAAAAAAAATCATGAAAGAAGAAAATGAGAGGACATGTTTCTAAGAGCTTCTGGCCTTCAAATACTCACCACTTGCTTCTGCTTGAGGGGCTTAACACAGAAGGTCCCGTCCGTGTGCTGGAATAAAAGCACGAGGTTACAACCAGCAGAGAGGGCTGCTTTCTTATTACCCGCTGGGGTGTGGTAGTTTGAATGTAATTGGCACCCATAATCTCTTAGTGGGTGGTACTATTAGGAGGTGTGGTCTTTCTGGAGGAAGTGTGTCACTGTGGGTGTAGGCTTTGAGGTTTCCTATGCTCAGGATACTGCCGAGTGTCTCAGTTGACTTCCTGCTGCCTGCAAGATGAGGGACTCTCAGCTACTCCTCCAGCACCACGTCTGCCTGCACGTGCTGCCATGTCCCACCATGACGATAATGGACTGAACCTCTGAACTGTAAACAAGCCACCCCAATTAAATGTTTTTCCTCATAAGGGTTGCCTGTAGTCATGGTGTCTCTTCACAACAACAAAAATCATAATTAAATCATTGGGCATTCACAGAGAGAAGCAACAGACGTGGAATATGGCAAGACTGGAGTAGTGATCAGCTAGATCCACTCATTTGATAAAGAGGACACTGAAGATCATGGCAGTGGGGGTGGCAGAGCTAAAACTTCCTGAGCGTAGTCCCAATGGGGCACTCTTTCAGCAGAGGGGCCTCATGAGAAAGAAGGACAAAAGATATCATGAAGTTACCTACCTTCTCAAAGGTGCCCAGAAGCACATGGCAGTGGCCAAAATACTCTGAAAGAAACAGGCACAAGTTTGAAGGCTGAAGAACATGCCGCTAGCCCTCTCCCACATTCTTGTTTCTCCAGAACCCATAGTTTGGTAGACCAATGGTGCCGGGTTACCAGAAAAGGCACATTATAGATACTATTATAAACCCCAACTCTCGGGCTGGAGAGGTGGCTCAGCAGTTATGGGCACTGGCTGTTCTTCCAAAGGCCCTGAGTCCAATTCCCAACAACCACATGGGGGCTCACAACCATCTATAATGAGATCTGGTGCTCTCTTGTGGCCTGCAGGGACACATGCAGACAGAACACTGTATACATAAAGAATGTATACTGTCTGACTGAGACTAGCCACAGCTTCTTCTGGGATGGTATCACAAGAGGGCGTGGGCATAGCAGAGAAGTCCCCTACCATCTCCTTCATCCACCACAGCATGCACCACCAGAGGGTAAACCTCCCGGTCCAGATCAAAGCCGAGCTGTACGAAAGACAAGAAAAACACGGTTGGATGCTCGTGGGTCGATCAGAATGGGGTACTGCTCAGAAGCACTGCCCTCAGCTCTGCAACCTGTCCATCAAACCTGCAGCTGCCCACATCTGCCTTACTGATAGCCATCTAGTTCCTAGAGTAAAGGTCCCTAACCTTTTTGCAGCTCCTCTATTTTTCTTTTTCTTTTTCTTTCTTTTAAGCTTTCTCACAGTACCCTCAGCTAACAGACTATGTAGGGATAGAAAAATGAACAAGGACAGGTCTATATTTTTTCTTTTCTATTTTTGTTTTATTTTTGTTTAGTTTGATTTGGTTTTTCGAGACAGGGTTTCTCTCTGTAGCTTTGGAGCCTGTCCTAGAACTAGCTCTTGTAGACCAGGCTGGCCTCAAATTCACAAGATCCGCCTGCCTCTGCCTCCCAAGTGCTGGGACTAAAGGCGTGCTCCACCACCACCACCACCGCCTTGCTGGACAGGTATATTCTTAATGTGAACTAATCAGACCTTTGAAAGTCATGAAGCAGCCGGTGCATGGTGGCGCATGCCTTTGATCCCAGCACTCGGGAGGCAGAGGCAGGCAGATCTCTGTGAGTTCGAGACCAGCCTGGTCTACAAAAGCTAGTTCCAGGACAGGCTCCAAAGCTGCAGAGAAACCCTGTCTCAGAAAAAAAAAAAAAAAAAAAAAGTCATGAAGGAGCCACCAGGCTTAACAGTGAGGCATGGCATTCCAACATCTGGACAGAGTTCCTGTGGCTGGCATGGGCCCTCGGTAAGTGCCTGGGCCCTCCTGAAGTGGTGGTGGACCCTGAGCCGAGGTGACCTACCTCCTCTTCTGCCCACTCCGAGGGGTCCACAGTGTGGGAGGGCAGGCAGAACTGCTGGCACACCCCCCGCTTGTAGTGCACGGTCTCCGACTGCAGGCTGTTGTCTTTTGGAATGTAGCTATGGGTAAAGTGGGAGGCAGAGCTAAAGTTAGAACTCAGTCCAGACAGTCTAACAATTCCCACCGTCTCACGCCTGTTCTCAATTTCCAACAGCACTAACTCAGGAAAAACCTTCTTCTTTTTGCTCTAACCTGGACTATTACTGGGCTCATATATTTAACCCATACATCCACAGGAAGAGAGCTAAAATAAAGAGTAAAGATTGGGGAAAAAATTAAATTCAAGGTCCAGACCCTGCCTGGCTGTAAAGAATGTTTTTTGTTTGTTTGTTTGTTTTTGATTTTCGAGACAGGGTTTCTCTGTGGCTTTGGAGCCTGCGCTGGAACTAGCTCTTGTAGACCAGGCTGGTCTCAAACTCCCAATATCCCCCTGCCTCTGCCTCCCGAGTACTGGGATTAAAGGCGTGTGCCACCACCGCTCGGCTGTAAAGAATGTTTTCCTGCAGGGCGCGGATCTCTGTGAGTTCGAGACCAGCGTGGTCTACAAGAGCTAGTTCCAGGACAGGCTCTAAAACTACAGTGAAACCCTGTCTCGAAAAAAAACAAAAAAAAAATGTTTTCCTGCCTCCTATGAACCTCATAGGAAAGTGGGAAGTACACTTGAATGCATTGGTATAGGAGACCACTTCCTAAATAGAATCCCAGCAGCACAGACACTGAGAGAAATAATTAATAAATGGGGCTTCCTGAAACTGAAAAACTTCTATAAAGCAAAGGACATGGTCAACAAGACAAAATGACAGCCTACAGAATGGGAAAAGATCTTCACTAACCCCACATCAGACAGGGGGCTGATCTCCAAAATATACAAAGAACTCAAGAAATTGGACACCAAAAGAACACATAATCCAATAAAAAATGGAGTACAGACTTAAACAGAGAACTCTCAACAGAGGAATCTAAAAAGGCTGAAAGACACTTAAGGAAATGTTCAACATCCTTAGTCATCAGAGAAATGCAAATCAAAACAACTCTGAGATTCCATCTTACACCTGTAAGAATGGCCAAGATCAAAAACACTGATGACAACTTATGCTGGAGAGGTTGTGGGGAAAAGGGAACACTTTTGCATTGCTGGTGGGAATGCAAGCTGGTACAACCCCTTTGGATGTCAGTGTGGTGATTTTATCAGAAAATTAGAAAACAACCTTCCTCAAGACCCAGTAATACCACTTTTAGGTATATATCCAAAGGATGCTCAATCGTGCCACAAGGACATGTGCTCAACTATGTTCATAACAGCTTTGTTTGTCATAGCCAGAACCTGGAAACAACCTAAATGCCCTTCAACCGAAGAATGGATAAGGAAAATGTGGTACATTTACACAATGGAGTACTACACAGCAGAAAAAAATAATGACAGCTTGAATTTTGCAGGAAAATGGATGGAGCTAGAAAACATTATTTTGAGTGAGGTAACCCAAACCCAGAAAGACAATTATCACATGTACTCACTCATAGGTGGTTTTTCAACATAAAGCAAAGAAAGCCAGCCTATAAACCATAATCACAGAGAACTTAGACAACAATGAGGACACTAAGAGAGACTTACATAGACCTAATATACATGGGAAAGTATAAAAAGACAAGATCTCCTGAGTAAATTGGGAGCATAGGGACCTTTGGGGAGGGTTGAAGGGGGGGAGGGGAGAGGCAGGAAGGGGAGCAAAGAAAAATGTAGAGCTCAATAAAAAAAAAAAAAAAAAAAAGAATGTTTTCCTTCCTAGGTGGGCACAAGGCCAGGAAGCAAGCAGCTTACCTGCTGTGCTAGCTTACCTGGCAATGCCATTTTGGAATTCTTCAGTGGCCTGATAGTAGATGGTGATGGCTACCCGGGCATCTGTGTCAAAGGTGAACTCGACATTGTAGTGGACCTTAGCTTTTCCTGCCTCTTCCCCATGGCTCTTTACCTCCTCAGCACATCTGGGAAATCACAATTCCCCCCACAATCACAATCCCCCCACAAATACAATCCCCCTACAATCACAGTCTCTCTATAGTCACAATTCCCCCCTTGGAGGCAGTGGATCAGGATTTTTGTTGTTGTTATTCTGTCTTTATTTTTCAAGGCGGGGTTTCTCTATGTAGCCCTGGCTGGCCTGAGAGTTGCCTGCCTCTGTCTCCTGAGTGCTGGGACTAAAGGTATGTGCTACCATTGTCCATCAGGGATCAGAATTTTACAACTTACTCTTTGGGCTGGAGAGATGGCTCAGTGGTTAAAAGCCCTGGCTGCTCTTCTAGAGGGCCCAGGTTTGATCCCCAGCACCCACATGGCAGTTTACACTTGTCTGTAGCTCCAGCTCCAGGGGATCTGGCACCCTCACATAGGCATACATTCAGGCAAAACATCAAAATAAATAAATAAGAATATGCTGGGTGGCTGGGAGGTGGTGGTGCATTTCTTTAATTCTAGCACTCAGGAAGCTAAGGCAGGCAGATCTCTGTGGTTTCAATGCCAGTCTGGTCTACAGAGCGAGTTCCAGGACAGCAAAGGCTACACAGAGAAACCCTGCCTAGAAAACAAACCAAACCAAACAAACCACCCTTGCTTTTCTTTAATCAACACTGCATACTTGGCTGTTTGGAATGACACGTTTGTATTTTGCTGTAGCAATCACAGTGTTGTCTGTTGGGACATTTAGACTATTCACTAGGTCCTGCCATCTGTGGGGAATTAACGGCCTGTGTGAGTGCGTGTGCCTCTCACTTTATCACTTTTCACTTTCACACGGCTGAGTTCCCACAGGCTGTTGGAGACCAGCAGCTCCCCACTCCTCCTCTACCCTGCAAGTTCGGCCTTAGCCCCATATCTGAACAGCACACCCCGTTGCCAAGTCTTGTTTTTATTGTTTTTATTGAGCTACACATTTTTCTCCACTCCCTCCCTTTCTCCCCTGGTCCTCTTTGATGACCACCATACTCCGAATTTACTCAGGAGACCTTGTCTTTTTCCCCTTCCTACACAGATCTGGGGTTGTGGGCTGTAGGAAGTCACTCATGAGAGAATACGTATTATATTTGTCTTTCTGGGTCTGGGTTACCTCACTCAATATTGGTGCAGGATAATTGTTTGTATTCTGTCAATCATGTTTTAAATAAATGCTGATTGGTCAGGCAGGAAGTATAGGCAGGAAAACCAGACAGGAAGTAGAGGTGAGAACAGGAGAGTTCTGGGAAGCAGGAAGCTCNAGCTCCCTCGCCATTCCTGCGCAGACCACCAAGGAGGCAACATGTGAGCTGCCCGGCTAAGGAAAGGTACCTGTCATGTGGCTAACATAGATAAGAACAATGGGTTAATATAAGTTACAAGAGCTAGTAAGAAGACTGAGCTAATGGGCCAATCAGTTTATAACCTAATGTAGACTCTCTGTGTCATTTTCTTTGGGGCTTGCCGGCTGTGGGGTACTGGGCGGGACAGAAACCCCAACGAGCAGGCCCCCTCATGTTACACAATATGATTTTTTTGTAGATCTTTTTCTTAAGGTTCTTTTTTTTTTTTTCCAAGAAGGATTTCTCTGTGTAGCTTTGGAGCCTGTCCTGAAACTCACTCTGTAGACCAGTTTGGCCCTAACTTACAGAGATCCACCTGCCTCTGCCTCCCGAGTACTGGGGTTAAAGGTGTGCACCACCCTGTTGCTGAGTCTTGACTTGTCAGCCTTAGGCACCGTCTACTGCCTTTCTACTGTTGACATGGTTTGTCTTCTTCCTCCCTCTGACCCATGGCAGAGCTCTGACATCTGCACACTGCAAGGAAGTCACAACCCTATTAGCACAGTACCTAGTGGCTGTGTTGCTGTGATTTCATAAAGGCTATTTACAGCTTGACACAGAGTAAGCTATGGGTGGCTTTCTTTTCCTGCCTAACTCCCCAAAGGGAGGACTCACTGGCCTTTTTAGCCCTTTGGTTTTTCACATACTTATCCTGAATTTCGACCCAAACTCCCTGTAGCTTACTCCTCGCTTACAGACACCCATATGCATGGGGTCCACTTAGCTTATCACCCCTTAACAGTGTCCTGCAGCGGAGCCCAGGCTGGCCTCAATACTATTCTGCCTCTACCTCCTGGGTGCATGTCACCATGACCAACTTAAAGTAGGATTTTATATCCTAACTTGAACACCTCAGTACTACATAGCTTGTTAGGGTATCTGCCAACTTTATCCCTTCCTTTAACAATAGTTCTTTTCTCTTTGTTTTAGATCCACAGAATACAGATAATATTTTAAATGCCTGGACAGGTGAAAGTTCTTTCTGTACAGAATGGTGCGCACGTTTCAAATAACATAAACACGACAAGGCCTGATCTTAGGGCCCGTGCCTCAGCAGCGCCTGGCAGCTGGCGTCCTTTGGACACAGGCAGGAGGCTGTGGGCCCTGGCAGAAGCTGCTCTTCGACTCCCATAGAGTGTCTGTTGTCCTGTGAGCAGAAGGGCACTTGGGACCTGGTCTGGGCCTTCAGTAACTTACCTGACAAGCCTCAGCGTGTCCTTTCGGATGTTGATCAGGCTTCTGAGAGTCTTCACAGGTTCTTGGGGAGGTGGGGCAGCGTAAGGAAACTGTCAGACACAGAGTGGGAGAAGCAGTGTATTTATAGAGACCATAACTGTCCCCAACTGGAACGGGGCTCTGGGGTAAATGAAAAACAGCACTATAAAGGAGGAGCCAAACTCCTAACTGAGGAGGTATCTCTAACAGAGTAAGTCAGCTTGGCCAAGGTCAGTGCTAATAGGAAAACCAGCATTCAATATGGTGTCCAAAAAAAAAAAAAGAAGCAAGATTTATCTGCTTTTTCCCTGTTTATATGAAGCTTATTTGGGTTAGTGTTCAACTAAATAGAAAAAAAAAAGACAACTCCCTACCAAAATTCTAAATAACAAAGGACTTACTGTGGCCAAGTTAACCACAAAAAGCTTTTCCATTTGACCTCAGATGACAGGAAGAACCCGCAAGTTCTTTTCCTTCAGGAGGACACACAGTATCCTAAGAATTTAGGGACTGAGAAAAAAGAGAACCCCATCAAGTGTGCAGGGCAGAGGTTTGCAAACACCAAAGGACAAATCCCTCAGATGATCACACAAGGCAGTGTAAACAGGAGCCTAGAGGCACGCGGGGCCGGTGGAGGCTGGGCTGGCTTCATCATTTGCACACATTTTCTTTCCCCATCTGAACCTTCGGGTGCAGAGTTCTGAGACAGTGATAGAGTGGAAACAGAAGACTTTCACCGGGGATGACAAAATGTTCTCAGTACTCTTGTTCTTCAGGCAATACAGTTCAAGGGTCTCTTCACACGCTCCATGACATAATGTGTTCTGAGAGACTGTCTCTGCTGGGACACATCAAGACAGCTATGAGAAGGCTAGGCGGTATTATCTAAGTACCATCATAGACACTGACTGTCCCTGATGGAACTGCCATTAGGCTGTGATGATGGGTCACAGGAAGCCTACTGGTCTCAGTAGCTCCGCAGTATATTGTGGGTCTCCAGGCCCCACAACTGTCCCTCCACAGTGCTGGTGTCAGGAAGCAGGACGCCACGTTATGGTCTAATCATGCCTTCAGACATTGACTGAATGTGGCTATTTTTATTGGGAAAACAACTTAAGTCAAAATAAAGTACAATTGACTTTCAATGCTGTCAATGGGATTTCTGATTATTCACATATTTGACTATGACACTTAAGAAAACACATTCGCACACTTTTAATCCCAGCACATGGGAGGCAGAGGCAGATGGATCTCTGTGAGTTGAAGGTCAGCCTGGTCTACAGAGTGAGTTCCAGGATATCAGGGCTACACAGAGAAATCCTGTCTTGAAATACAAAAAAAAAAAAAAAAAAGAGAGAAGAAAGAAAACCCGTTCATCAGGGCAGTGGTGGTGCATGCCTTTATCCCAGCACTCACAGGGAGAGGCAAGCTGATTTCTCTGAGTGAGGCCAGCCTGGTCCACACAGTGAGTTTCAGGACAGCCAAGGCAACATAGTGAGACAGTGCCCCACCTCCAGCCCACCCCCCGAAAAGAAAGAAAAAGAAAAGAAACATTCTCAAATGTCTAAAAGTGGAACTACTAGATCACAGTGTAGCACAGTTTTAAAACATTCAATTAGATGCGATGGAGCATGCCTATAATACCTGCACAGGGAGGTAGAGGCAGAAGAATAAGAAGTGAAGATTGGTGCTTATTTCGATGTATTTTATGTAGGGTTGTGGGCACATTGCCACAGCACATGCATGTGGAGGTCAGGAGACAGCTGACAAGACCATGTAGGTCTCAAGGACCTAATTCAGCGTTAGAAGCAGGTACCTTTCCCTGCTGAGTAATCTCTCTGGCCTTTAGCTTTTGTTTTGTTCTGTTTCTTGAGACAGTGTTTCATATAGCCCAGGATAACCTTAAACTTCTGATTCTCCTGTCTCTCAGTCTCTCAAGTGCTGGGATTATAGTGCCACAAGCAGCTACAAAAGACTTTGTTGATACATAAGCAAATGTGTGTGTGTATGTTTGTGTGTATGTATTTGTGTATGTGTGTGTATATGTATGTGTGTATGTATGCATGCATATGTATGTGTGTGTGTGTATTTGTGTGTATTACTAATGAAAGTTGCTTTTTAATGACAAAGCATTATACTGTCAAGCAGAGAGCTTTAAAAACAAAATGCACAAGATCACTTGTGATTTTATCACAATATTGAAGTTAACAACGTTTTTGCAGAATGTATTTCTGCCCCTTCCTCACTGTTTCCCAGTGTATATGAGTAGATGTCTCCTGTCCTTTTGTAAGCACATGGCAAACATTGGCACCACACACAGACAGCTCATACTTTATTTAAACTGTTGGTTTTACTTCTTTGCTGATGTGTGTTGTAGATGCCCTTGTCCCTGCATTCTGCATGCTTGTTTGATTATTTCCTCGGGACAAATTCCTAGGAGTGGAATTACTGGATCAAAGAGTAAGCATATTTTTAAGACTTTAAGAGTCATTTTGCCAAACTGCTCTGTGAACAGTGTAACAGGAGGCTTTAATACAGGGAAACGGAAATTCTAGTCCAGCTCCCATCTGTGGCCCATTTCTTCACCCCCTACTTTCTAGGCTGCCATTTAAAGGAATTTAAAACAATTTTAAATAAGCTTAAGCAAAAAGTCATTAGGCAGGAAAATCTGACAAAAGCACTAAGTCTATTCTAAAGCCAAAATAAATGACTTTGGGATTAACATTTTTTTCTGGAGTAGCAAAGTTAATCATTTCATTTGTGTAGGTACTGGGTCCATTTTAAAAACTCTTTTGGAGAAACCCAAAGCCCTGATATAAAGAGCTTACGAGCCCTTATTTATTTATTTGCTTTTTTTTTTTTTTTTTAGACAGTGTCTCTCTAGGTAGTCCTTGTCTGTCCTGGAACTGGCTATGTAGTCCAGACTGGCCTTGAACTCAAAAAGATCTACTTGCCTCTGCCTTCTGAGTGCTGGGATTAAAAGCATGCACTACCACTGCCTAGTTTTATGTAGTAAATTTTTTTTTCTTTTTTCTTTTTTTTTTTTTTTTGTTTTTTTGAGACAGGGTTTCTCTGTGGCTTTGGAGCCTGCACTGGAACTAGCTCTTGTAGACCAGGCTGGCCTCGAACTCACAGACATCTGTCTGCCTCTGCCTCCCAAGTGCTGGGATTAAAGGAGCGCACCACCACCATCCGGCTCAATCTAACTTTTTAACCAGAAAACTTTGTAAAAATAGATCCTTGGTGTTGGAGAGATGGCTCATTGGTTAAGAGCACAGGTTGCTCTTCCATCCAGAGGTCCTGAGTTCAATTCCCAACAAGCACATAGCAGCTCTCAACCATCTGTAATGAGATCTGGTGCCCTCTTCTGGCCTGCGGGCATATATGCAGGCAGAACATTGTATACATAATAAATAAACAAAAAACTCCAAATCCTCCTAGTGGGATCAAATGAGGATAATTTTCAACATAACAAAAAATAAAATATAAGTAAACATTAAACTGAGTACCTACTATGTGCATTTGGAAATATTCTCCTCCCCACTTCTGTGTGTATGTAATTTTTTCACGTGTGTGCAGGTGCAGATGTGTATGGGTGTTTGTGCATGCAGAAGAGGCTAAGGGACAACTCCATCTACTACTTCTCAGGAGTCATCCACATTTTTTTGAGGCAGGGTCTCTCACTGGCCCGAAGCTCATTGATTTGGCGGTCAGTTGGTCAGTGAGCCTTGGGGAGCCTCCTGTTTTCACCTCCCACCACTGAGAGCACGATCATGTGCCACCATGCCCAGCCTTTTTATGCATAATCTTGGAACTGAACTCAGGTACTCAGAACTTTACCGTCCTTGTTTTACTTTTTTTTTTTTAATTATGCCAGGCAGTGATTGTGCATGCCTTTAATCTCAGCACTTGGGAGGCAGAGTGGGGCAGAGTTCTGAGTTCAAAGTCAGCTTGATCTACAGATCAAATTCCAGGATAGCCAGGGATACACAAAGAAACCCTGTCTCAAAACACAAAAACAATTAAAAAAAACTTGTGGTAAAATATACACACCTATATAACATGACCTTTACATTTTAACTACTTCCATGCACGCAGTCCAGGGGCATTGGTCATATTCACATGTATGCTGTTCAGCCATAGCCACCATCTAGTCCTAGGTCAATATACTCTTATTTCCTATTCCTAAAATGAGTCACGTCTCTTCTCTCACCAGTCTGTGAGCTCCTGGAGAAGAGACCAAAACAGAAGAGAAGCTCAAACTCTGCTGCTGACTGCACAAATGAAGAATGTCAATATTAACACCCCCGTTTGGCAGATAAAGAAACAGACCAGGCTAGGTGTGTAACTCAGTCGGAGAGCCCTTGACCTGAATGTACAAGGCTTGGATTCAGCTGAGACTCAGAAGGTTCCAGAGCTAAGGAGCAGTAAGGAGAAACATGACTGGAACCGACAAGCATGTGAGAAACCATTTCAAACAAGCTCATGCCAGTTCTGGAGGCAAGTCAGACGCTCTACAACAAACCCTGTGCTTAGACTGCATCAGGTACACATGGAGTGGCTTTCCTCTACATGTTAACAAGAACATGGGAAGCCTCCATGAGAACAGCTTTCTTAGAGCACAGCATGTCAAACCTCTGTGAGATCTAATGGAAACTGCAGAAGACAGCAAAGTACATTTTGGCCATGGCGATGTGGGAAGACAGCACCAGCAGCTTGCCCAAAATGCACAGAGATGTGTTACTGATGGACATGATAACAAAGCATAATAATTCTCCCCTAAGGTTGTTATTTTCTGGCCTCGAACTCAGAGATCCGCCTGCCAACCCCTGACTGTTTCCAAAGAACAAAGCCTTGCCCATTTTTGTTCAGCGTTCTCACTACAGCTGAGCGCTGAACCTGACAGACAACAGAAGGATGAGTCAAGCAAATCCCAAACACTGTGAACCCAGCACAGGAGCATAATTCAGGTTCAACCAGAGACCTCATTTAGTGGACCCAAGGCCTGCCAATCAAGGCACCTGTGTCTGCAGAGCAAGTTTCTCTTCGGCCTTTTACTCTGCTGTTATTTCCTTGTACGTGCTTCTTGCATCAGCAAAGTGCCACCTGTTGTCCAAAGATGGAACTGCTATTTTAGGCCCTCATCTGAACAGGTGTAAATAATCACACACTGCAAATCTTGTTTTCATCATGTTGATTTCAAGTATCTTGTTAACTTAAATCTGAATAAAAAATCATTTTTGTCATAGAAAATGTGGTCACACTACATGTTAGATAAGAACAGAACTGGCTGTGTATAGTAGCACATGCTTCTAATCCCAGCATTTTGGAGGTAGAGGCAGGAGGATCAGAATTCAAGGTCAACCGCAGCTACACAGGAATTCTGAGGCCAAGGTGGGCTCAAAAACAAAATGCAAAGCCAGAAACCAATATTTTACTCCATTTGAAGGTACTGAGCAACCCCAGTTGTTCATAAAGGCTATAATCCATTCATAAAAATAGATAATTCACTCCAATAAAGTTTTCTTTAAGTTTGATTTGTGTGTATATAGAGGAGCCAGAATAAGGTTTAATATCCCCAGGAGCTGGAGTTGGAGGCAGCGTGAGCCGGCCAACATCAGTGCTAGGAATCGAACTCTGGTCCAGTGGAAGAGCAGCAAGGAACCTCAGAGCTGGGCCTTTTCTACAGGCCTAGCAGAAAGTTTCTGCAAGCAGCTCATGACTTTCTGTGCGCTTGGAGGCTGATCTGCTCGCACACACACTATGAACAGTGTGAGCTGTGCACTGTCCTCAGAAAACTCATTTGGAAGGTGCGTTTGTCTGTCTTTCTGATGACCTCACTGACCAGAGGGTTCTGCCCTTCTCCATGGTCATTCATAGTGTTGGCCCACCTGTGACGGGGCCAACATCATTAGAAGAAGGGCACTAGAGAGTTGGCTTATCAGTTAAGAACACTTGTTCCTCTTGGCTGTGACTTGGGTTCAGTTCCCAGCACCCACATTGGGTCTAGTCCCAGGGAATCCAACACGTTCTTCTGACAACCATGGTGCACATACACCCATGCAGACAAAATGCTTACACACATAAGATAATAAAAACAAATAAATCTAAAAACATAAGAGCATAAATGGTTGAATAAATTTGTATTCCAGTTAAAACTTAAAGAATTTTAGTTCAGCGCAGGGTGGTGGCAACGCAATCGGGAGGCAGAGGCAGGGAGATCTCTGTGAGTTCCAGGCCAGCCTCGTATCTACAGAGTGAGTTCCAGGACAGTCAGGGCTGCACAGAGAAACCCTGTCTTGAAAGCAGAAAAAAAAAAACTTCAGTTCAATTCCTAGTGTCTAAAAGAAGAAAGGCGAGGCAGTGGTGGCACACACACCTTCAATCCCAGCACTTGGGAAAAGAGGCAGGTGTATCTCTGTTAGTCCAGTTTGGTCTACAGAATGAATTTCAAGGCAGCCAGGAATACACAAAGAAACCTTGTCTAGAAAAACAAAATCAATAACAGAAACAGAAAGAAAAAAAGAAAATCAACACTTTGAACAACCCTAGAAATAAAGGAAGGTGTCAAGATTAGGCAGTAAGAGTTGGGTGGTGGTGGCGCACGCCTTTAATCTCAGCATATGAGGGAGGCAGAGGCAGGTTGATCTCAGTGAGTTTGAGGTCAGCCTGGTCTACAGAGCGAGTGCCAAGACAACCAAGACTACACAAAGAAACCCTGCCTCAAACAAACAAACAAACAAACAAACAAACAAAAAAGATGAACCAGCAAGAAAGTGTGTGGAGCTTGCTTACGAGCAGGCTGCTGCAGCACAGTGTGGCCTGACTGTGTCGTGCCTCCCCACTCACACAAGTCTGAAGCTCTAGAGGGCCGTTCTGATGCGGCTGCTCTGAGGTGGGCACAAGGGGTCTACACACCGGCTGATTTCACAGCACATCGGTCAGAGGCCACACTGGAGGAGCAGACACTGACATTCTGGGTCTCGTGTTTTGTTGTAGACTAAGATACATTTGTGTGAGACTCTTTTTTTAGAGTAAATGTTTTCTTACCTAAAAAAGCAGAGAATGTTTATTAGAAAAAGATGTAACTGTTGTGGAAATAGAGACAACACACAGAGAAGCTTTCCACACCCTGTCCTAAGCCTACCACCACAACACACGCCTAGTTTAGGCCCAGACCTCCTGCTTCAGCTTCCCAGCGCTGTGAGGTCAGGAGTGCACAGCCAGGGCTGATTCACATCTGTGTTTTCTGGTTTCTTTTCTTAGTTTAAAATTATTCCATTATTTCTTATCTGTATGTGTTTTTCTGCAAGTATGTGCACCATATGCATGCCTGGGGCCTGCAGAGGCCACAAGAGGTTTTTGCTTTTTCTTTTTGTTTTTCTAGACAGGGTTTCTCTGTAGCTTTGGAACCTGTCCTGGCACTTGCTCTGTCCTCTGTCCTGGCCTTGAACTCACAGAGATTCACCTGCCTCTGCTTCCTGAGTGCTGGGATTAAAAGCGTGCACCACCACCACCAGGCACCAGAAGAGGGTTTCTAAAAAGTGTGTTTTTGGGTGTTTCGACTGTATGTATGTCTGTGCATAACATGTGTGCCTGGCCCACAAAGACCAGAAAGGGCATCAGATCCCCTGGAGTTGGAGTTACAGCTGGTTTCAGCTACCATGTGGGTGCTAAGAGTCAAATCCAAATCCTCTGGAAGAGTAGTCAGTGCTCTTAACCACCGAGTCATCTCTCCAGCCCCCAGAAGAAGGCTTTGAACTCCCTAAAAAACTGGAGTTACAGACAGTTGTAAGCTGCCAGTAGATGCTGGAAATAGAACCTGTGTCCTCTTGTAAGAACCACTAAGCCATCTCTCCAGCCCTGAGTTTATTCTTCAATATTTTTGCAAAGATAGGATCATACTATTTACACTTTGCCTTTTTTTACTTAATGATGCATGTTTCCTACTAGGTCAACTTATTTTATTTTTTTAAGACAATGTCTCCTTATGTACTCTGACTAGTCTGGAACTCACTGTTCCAGGCTGGCCTAGAATTCAGAGATCCACCTACCATACAGCCTCAACTTTATTGTCTGTTTGTTTTTTAGGGGGTGAGTGTTTTGAGACAGGGTTTCTCTGTGTAGCCCGTTATCCTGGAACTCCCTCTGTACACCAGGCTGGCTTCCAACTCACCGAGATCTGGCTGTCTCTGCCTCCCGAGTGCTGGGATTAAATGTGTGCCCACCATACACTTGCTTTTTCATTATTTTTTAAAACTTTGTTTTTTAAGGTGTATTGGTATTTTTGCCTACATGTACGTCTGTGTGAGGGTGTTAGATCCCCTGGAACTGGAGTTACAGACACTTGTGAGCTGCCATGTGGGTGCTGGGACTTGAACTCTGGCCCTCGAGGAGAGGTGCTCTTAAACACTGAGCTGTCTCTCCAGCCCCATAATGTTAACATCTTATGGGATAGAAGTTATTAAAGTCATAAAGCTATTAACTCATCTACAAATCTTCAAATTCCCCACTTCCCTCACTAACATCCTTCTTACTCAAGTGTCAATATTATATTCCTCCTCCAAACTTGGTATAATCAGCATTTCCGAACATACAGAAAAGTTTAAGGGATTCTGTAGTAGTAAACAGGGTATCAACTGGAATCGACATTAAAACACACAAGCGTATGCACATTCCTTTAATCCCAGAACCTGGGAGGCAGAAGCAGGCAGATTTGAGTCCAGGCTCGCCTGGTCTACACAGTGAGTTCCAGGACAGTCAAAGCTACCTACCCTGTCTCAGAAATAAGCAAGCAAATAAACAAAACAATACGCTACAGCCCAGGTTGGTAGTATACTCCTGTAATCCCAGCATTTGGGAGGTGGAAGAAGGAGAATCAGGACTTCAAGGCTACACAGTAAGCTTAAAACCAACCTGGGCGTGGGTAGGTTAGTGGTGGTGCACCCCTTTAATCCCAGCACTCCCGTAGGTCAAGACACACGAATCTCTGTGAGTCCAAGGCCAGGCTGGTGTGCAAGAATTAGTTCAAGGACAGGCTCCAATGCTACAGAGAAACCTTGTCTGGGCGGTGGGGGGGAAGACCAACCTGGGCTACATCAGATCTATCTGGGGGAAAAAAGGGCAGCAGTATGTTTTGTTACTGTGCTCTGCCCCTTACAGTATACTATTCTTTGATAAATTAACTAAATAATTACTTAAAATAATGGCCCATTTTAATTTGCTGCCTGATTTTCCTCTGTTTTCTCTCAGCTACAGATGCCCCCAAAGCTTCCCAGGCCAACTTTAGGCAGGTGATGCTTTGGACTTTTCCTCCATTGGTTTCAGCAGAAAACAGTTTAGTCTCACTTAAAAACTGTGATGTGAATATGGATTTGCCTATTTAGCCAGACATAATCCCTGAGGCAGACCATCATGCGTGCTGTAGACCAGAATAACGTGTTCTGTTTCAACTACAATAAACTCCTTTCTCCCGTACTTTCTGCCAGTCTTCACAGCAGTTCAGGAAGATGTAGTCACAAAACCAAGAAAATGCAAAGACTTCCTTTCCACTCAAAACTACCAGAGTTACCCTAAGTGTCACAGGATAACTCTGCACACAAAAATGCTGTGTTTGGTTTTAGCTACCAAAGAAACTCACCCCAGAAAGCACTCCCTTACTACTCCGCAGGGTCTCCTGGCAATAAGCACAAAGGATCAATGTCACAGCTATATGACACTGCACCTAATGTTGACTTTTTCCAAAATGTTTAATTAGGCAATTATCCAATTAAGTAATTCTCTGTTAACATTAACAGGTAACAAGAATGTGGAAACAGCCTATCTCAGAACAAGGCAAACAAAATCACGCACATGTTGTATAATGACATCCAGGCGAGATTTCTCTTTGTTCTTAGGGTCTGGGTTTTGACTCAGCACTAGTCTGACTCTATACAGCTCTGTGAACTGCTTGGGACAAACAGAGCACTGACTCCAGGTCCCTGTGAGAAGACACCTCCCTTCTCGGCAGACCAAAGCACCGCCCGACCGCACTACTACTCTGAAAGCCTGTCCTGTAGGAGACGGGCTGCTTTTACTTACAAAGGCTTCTTGACTAAGGCCAACTAATTTTAGGTGGAGACAAAATGCTGACAGCAGACACAGTCACCTCTTCCTTCCAGTGCCTGGTGGATGATGGCTAATGGTCAGAACCACTTCTTTCAGACTGGCTACCCTTCCTCCAAACACACTTCCTGACTCCCCTAGTAACACAGCTCACAAACAAAGAGCTGCTTTCAAAGAGGCAATTCTGAAACGCCTGACACTGCATGAAGCATATACTCAGAGAGGCAAACCCCAGGGCCATCTAAGATAGGATTTTAAAATACTACATATAAGCACAAGCATGTATGCGCGTGTGCATGCGCGCGCGCACACACACACACTCACACACACACACACTTTTTTCCCAAAGAAACATTTGAAAGTGCTAGTTTTCCAGATTTTTAAAAACAAAGACATTTGGTTTTGCCCAATTACTAACAAGGGCAGAAAAAACAAAATATTCTTCATCTCCATTTCAAAATCACAATTAAAACCCAACAGTCTTCCAATTGAGAAACTCCAAGTTGTCCTTCTGTGTCCCACTGAAATAGTCAACTTTAGGCCGGGCGGTGGTGGCGCACACCTTTAATCCCAGCACTCGGGAGGCAGAGGCAGGCGGATCTCTGTGAGTTCGAGGCCAGCCTGGTCTACAAGAGCTAGTGCCAGGACAGGCTCCAAAGCTACAGAGAAACCCTGTCTCG
>JAQHUG010000183.1:1466861-1503263 GCA_028555095.1 Dicrostonyx torquatus
AAAAACCACCTATGAGTGAGTACATGTGATAGTTGTCTTTCTGTGTCTGGGTTACCTCACTCAAAATAATGTTTTCTAGTTCCATCCATTTTCCTGCAAAATGCAAGCTGTCGTTATTTTTTCTGCTGTGTGGTACTCCATTGTGTAAATATACCACAATTTCTTTATCCATTCTTCGGTCGAGGGACATTTAGGTTGTTTCCAGGTTTCTGGCTATGACAAATAAAGCTGCTATGAACATAGTTGAGCACATGTCTTTGTGGCACAATTGAGCGTCCTTTGGATATATACCTAAAAGTGGTATTACTGGGTCTTGAGGAAGGTTGTTTCCTAGTTTTCTGAGAAAGAGGCTGTACTTTCTCTAGCTGACCCTGAAATGCAGATCTCCTATTAAGGAAAACAAACAGCACAAAACAGAAAGACAATTGGACAGAGAGACAAGGGCCATGTTCTAAATTTAAGCAAAGTGTAAAGCAAAGTTAGTATGACAGTAATTCTTTAAGAAGCAATTCATGGGCCAGCAAGATGACTTGGGCGAAAGCACTTGTTGAAGTCCCGTCCCAAGTACCCACAGAATGGAGAGGGAGGACAAACTTGTGTGAGCTGCCCTCTGCCCTGCATGTGAGTGCTATAGCATGTGCATCCCCAATCTCACCACATACACCACAAACACATGTAAAAAAATCCCCAATAAGTAAATGTAATAAAAATAAGCAATTCATACCATTTATTTTCCAACATCAGTTGTATAGCTTGTTTATAATTTTCAGCCTGGCTATCTATACAATTGTTCTTTTATGCTAGGTAAGAATCTGTAAAACCACACAGCTCCAAGCTGGGCGGAGGTGGCTCACCCCTTTAATCCCAGCACTCGGGAGGCAGACGTAGGCAGACCTCTGTGAGTTCAAGTCAGCCTGGTCAACAAGAGCTAGTTCCTTGGCTGGAGATACGGTTTAGCAGTTAAGAGCACTGGTTGCTCTTCCAGAGGACCTGAGTTTAATTCCCAGCACCCACATGGTGGCTCACAACCATATACAGTGTTCTGTCTGATGCCCTCTTCTGTCATGCAGGCACACACGTAACTAGAGCACTTATGCATAAATAAATAAACCTTCTTTTTAAAAAAAGCTAGATTCAGGACAGCTAGGGTTGTTAAACAGAGAAATCCTGTATCGAAACAAACAAACAAAACAAAACAAAAAACCACACAGCTCCATAATTAAGCAGAAATCGAAAGTTCAGCAAGAGATTTAGTGACTGGCCTCTAACAAAATTTAGAAAGGAGGTGATTTATAGTAGGTAAACCTGTACTGTCTGGACCACGTGATCAAGACTGATCAGTATGGGTCAGGAATACTGTGTACCTTTGAAGTGATGTGATAAGAAGGACATCACAGCATTCTTCAAAAGCTGCAATCCTGCAGGTGTGGTAGTGTACACCCTCAGAAGTCACCAGCACTCATGAGGCAGAGGCAGGCAAATCTCTATGAGTTCAAGGCCAGCCTGGTCTACATAGTGAAATCACATCTAAAAAAATTAAATTAAAAGTCTGTTAACTCAGACTTTGAAACAGTTCATAGGAAAACAGGATCTACCAATGGAAGGTGTATGTGGGCCTAGACAAGTTGTTTTACCCTACTAAGCCTCTATTTCCTTATAAATAAAACATATAGTAAGAAGTTACATGATTATTTATGGGATTAAAGTTTGTATTAATCAAGATCCAATAAGAAGGAGCCAGTGAGAAGGCTCAGTGGGCAAAGTCATCAGATGCCAAACCTGATGACCTGAGTTCAATCCCCAGGACCCACATAGAAGGAGAAAACTCCCAAAGGTAGCCCTCTCATGTCTTCTTGCATTTGTAATGCATGTGTGTGCACACAGAACAAATTAATACATTTTATTTAAAAATTATAAAAAACCGCCAGGCGGTGGTGGTGCACACCTTTATCCTAGTACTTGGAAGACAGAGGCAGGTGAATCTCTGTGAGTCTGAGGCCAGCCTGGTCTACACACTGAGTTCTACAACAGCCAGGACTATTACACAGAGAAAATCTGTCTCCAAAAAAAATTATAAACAACCACTTAAGTTTTCCCAATTGGAAGTATCTGGGAGTGAAGTAAAAAGCAATTCACAAATGTGTGTGTGTGTGTGTGTGTGTGTGTGTGTGTCTTTCCCGAGACATGGTATCTCTGGGTAACCTTGGCTGTCCTGGAGCTTGTTATGTAGACCAGGCTGCCCTGGAACTCATAGAGATCCCCCTGCCTCTGGGGTTAAAGACATGTGCCACTTCTTCCTGGCTCTCAAAAATATTTTTAGGGGCTGGAGAGATGGCTCGGAAGTTAAGAGTCCTTGCTGCTCTTGCAGAGAAGCAGGGTTCAGCTCTCATCACCAGCATGGTGTCTAACATCTGCCTGTTAACTCCAGTCCCAGGGAATCTGCACCCTCTTCAGGATTCAATGGACTCTTACACACAGGTGGTGCACTTAAACTCACACAGGCAAACACGTACACAGAACAAATCAAAATTAATTAATTTTTAAAAATTATAGTAAGTAGAACATATGGCTTAATACAGTTAATTCATACATTAGGTCTATTCTCTAAGGAGAAGAGTATAGGACTGATTTCTGTATGACCAGAGCTCCTATTTCACTAACTCATGGACAGCCAGGCCTGAGCTAGAGAATAAAATAAGTGAGCTCCTTGGGGATGCTGTTTACATGTTACCCGTTAGACTTTTTGGCCCAGAAGCCTTAGCTTTTATAGCCTTTAGCATAACTGTGTCATCAAAATAGAAAAATTGCTAGGTATGGTGGTACATGTAATCCCAGCATTCAGAAGGCAGAGGCAGAGGGATCACAAGTTCAAGGCCTGAGTGGCACCCAAAAAAGGAAAAGAAAAAAAAAAAAGACAGAAAAATTAACCAAAATTTTCTCTGAAATGTGACACCAATAAGTACAGTTTCCCGTAAGGGACCACACGGCAACAGGAAATGGGTGAGAGTGTACTGGGTTTCAGTATGTCTCAAAGACATTTCGAGGAAATTCCTGCAACCCAGATGCTTAGAGCTTGTCTGCAGGACACCACAGCAGCTCACTGTCTCAGCAGCACTTCCAGTCAGAGGCTGACACCACACAGTGCCTTTTCCCACACTTCCACCTTTCCGTGCTCATCACTGTGTGCACGCACGGGTGTGTGCGTGTGTATGTGTGCGCGTGCGCGCACGCGCGGGTGCATGAACTGCTGCTCGACATTATCAGCTTTAGGGGAAGCCCACTTTGATCTCACTTCTGTACCACCTGTGTGATGAGATCAGCACACGCAGGAATGGATGCTGGGAGAATGACTACAGAGACAAGATCTTCAGAAGAGCACAGAGTGTGCCCCATGTGACTCACTAAACTGTGAATACTTGCCTCTCAGACTAAAGGTCACGTGTGCACAATGAACAATCACAAAATAACTGAAGTTTAAGAAAAAAAAGGTAGCTTTGTCTGTTTTTGTGACAAAATCTTACTATGCAGCCTGGCTGGCCTCGAACTCACTCCATAGACCAAGTTGGTCTTGAGCTTGTAGCAATCCTCCCACCTCTGCCTCTTCAGTTCTAGGTGTGCCACAGTACTGGACCTGTGGAACAATATTTATTGACTTTATTTGATATTTAATATTTCTTAATCTAAATGATTTAATAACCTAAGTGTGATACTAGAAGCCAGAAGACCAGGACCTCGCCTCTGTTCTCTCGCTGACTTGATAGAGGACACTCCAGACAAGCCATTATAAATGTCCCTGGACATCAGTGTCCCCATCTGTAGAACAAAAGTTACAGTCCCTGTCTGTTCTACAGGCAGACCGAGAGCAAAGTAAAACGCTTTGAAAGGCACCACAAAACACAGGCAGTGGTGGCGCACGCCTTTAATTCCAGCACTCGGGAGGCAGAGGCAGGTGGATCTCTGTGAGTTCAGGGCCAGCCTGGTCTACAGAGACAACTAGGGCTACACAAGGAAACCCCATCTTGAAAAAACAAAAAACAAACAAACAAACAAACCAAAAAAACACAGGCTGTCATCAGTGATAAGGTGAGGACACCTGCTTTGTTTTTTAATTTTTTTTCTCTTTTATAATGCCACACATTATAAGGTGCCTACACACATGTGTGATATGGGATTTCCCTCTGTATGCTGTAATTACCATTGATAAATAAAATAACTACTTTGGGCCTATAGCAGACCTATAGGGGAACAGAGCTAGGTGGGGTGGGGGAAACTAAGCTGAATGCTGGGAGAAAGAAGGTGGAGTCAGAGAGAAGCCATGTAGCCTGCCAGAGACAGACACTGGGAACTTTACCCTGTAAGCCACAGCCACGTGGTGATACACAGATTAATGAAGATGGGTTAAATTAAGATAAAGAGTTAGCCAATGACTGGCTCAGATTTATTTTGCACCAGTTCAGGCCTGAGTTGCCATTGGTTGCACGTAGTTTGTGAACGGAAGCCCCCAAGTGTTAATAGACTTTGTGACACTCACTGTAGGATAGACAGGATGTGGGGAATCTCATTAAGTCTTAAGTTAATTTAAATTAATTTATCTGTTTTCTCTAAGAAATGTTTATCTTAAAATATATATGTAATTTCACCTTTGGTATAAAATCCAGGAAATTATCTGCAAGTGCAGCTGCGCAGACTTTAATTTTCTAGATGTCTTAATGAGATTTATTTGTTTTAGAAAAAGAACAACTTGTTGAATGCATCCAGCTCTGTCTTACATACTGACAGCAGCATGTGCCTGTGTGAGCTGTGACCCGGTTGTCCCGTCCCAGTGAGAGGGTGACCTGTGACGCATTGTGGATCTTACGCGTGGAACAAAGTGCTGTACTGTGAGCAAGTATTCCGATGTTAACACGCCTGTGACTTACCCTTGTCCGTTCCCAGCCTGAAATGATGGTGCCGACTACCTCTCCCGTCACTGATGCTGTCAACCGCAGGCGCCCACCACCAAGCTGGCTTTAATCAGTGTGTGTCTCTCGCGCTGTTAACAACTCTAGCCATATAAAGACCAAAGCGAACCCTGATTTCTGTATGTCTTTAACACGGTGTTTTATCTAGTATTTAAAATTATCTTGTAGTGCTTAGATTACCTCATAGGCCATTTTGATTCATGTTGTTTACAAGTAAAAATTTTTCAAAATACACTTGACTATCGCTACAAAGAACAAGAGATGAGCTGATATTAAAATGGCACTCTGCATTCCGTCACCTCAGTGGACTGACTGTTCTGAGACTTCAGCTTAGTATTGTCTTTTCATGCCCGATGTCTTACTCTCTTAGCTATCGATATTTTGAGGTTTAAAATTACATGATAGGAAATAAAAAAAAAAGAGTTAGCCAATGAGAAACTAGAGCTAATGGGCAAAGCAGTGATTTAATTAATACAGTTTCTGTGTGATTATTTCTATTCTGGGCGGCCTGCTGCTACACATGTGCAAATACTCATACACATACACACAATTAAAAATAACAAAAAATAAATCTTAAAAGAACATGCAAATGAAATATAAGCAATTAGATAGCTCTTATCTATACATTCCAGAGCACCTAGCATAAATGCAGTTAGAAAACACTTTGCTATGACTCTGGAGAGATTGTAGGTTTCCCCATAATGTTGGAATTTAGCCTCTGTGGTTGAAAAGCAAATCTCCAACAGAGATATAAATTCCAACACTAGTGAGTGTCGAGCCTTGAATCCCAGCACTTGGGGAGTCTGAGGCAGGCAACGCTCTATGAGTCCAGGCTAGCCAGGACTACATGGTAAGAGACTCTATTTCAGAAGAGAGAGAAAGAAGACAGTGTCTTAGTTGGGGTTCCTAGTACTGCGATAAAACCGTGACCAAAAGCAGCTTGTGGAGGAAAAGGTTTATTTCATCTTACAACTGTCAGACCGAGGGAAGTCATATGATGAAAGACATTTTTTTTCAATAGAAGTTCTGCTCCCCAGATAACTTCAGCTTGTGTCAAGTTGATAAGCAAAACAAAACAAAACAAAACAAAACAAAAAAAACAAAAACCAAAAAAAACCCACAAGATTTTCAAACCAACAATCTTGAGTCACCCTCCTTGCCTGTGCCCCAGGCACTGGCAGCCAGGGACCTGCTTCCCATCCTCATAGTTTGGCTCTCTGCAGATGACAAAACACATTCTTTCCAATGTTTAAATCAAACAGCCAAAGGCCACACTTGCTAGGCATAGAGCTGCACATTACTCTGTAAGGGTACATTAGGAGAAGCAGGAGAGCCAGTGTCTAATGGGTGGGAAGGCAGAGAATTGAATTCCCTACAGCCTGGGATAGCTCTGCAGGTTCCAGTGAAAGCAGGAGACTTTCAGTGAGATGTGAAGCAGCTTAAAAAGACAAAAGCGTCTTCACGGGCTCCTACACAGACAGCCTGGCGTCTTCTATGGTGGTACACCTGATATGGTATGTTACTGCCCTTTTAGATGAACTTTGGCACTAAACCACCCACAAATGTGGTGTGCACTTGTAATCCTAGCTGTAGGGAGGTTAAGGCGGAGCAGCAGATGAAGGTAGGCCTGAGCTACAAGAGATTCTTTCTCCAAATAAACAAATAACTTGACGAAAACATCAAACAGCCATTACTGTAGCTAGCTAGAAGCTAATACAGATTAAACCCCCTTTTTTTGGAACAGGTCTCTCTACATAGCCTCGGCTGTCCTAGAATAAACTATGACCAGGCTGGCCTCAAACTCTCAAAGATTCACCTGCCTCTGCCTCCCTCGTCCTCGGGTTAAAGGGGTGCGCCACCACACCCAGCCTCAGATTAAATTTCTGCTACACCAAGAAGCCGAGTCTCTGTGGTGCACTCTTGCCTGTGAAACTGGTGTGATGCGTAAACTGCCTTATCTTGTGGCCAGTAAACGCTGTCTCAGCAAACTCTGCAAACACCACCTGAGTGTTGTGCACAACCCTGGGCTGACACAAACTGAAGGTCAGAAGCATGAGAATGTGAGAGAGAGACAGAGAAGCGACGCTGCCAAGACTGAGCCCAGGGTAAACTGCATATTACTTTCTATTAATAACAGAAAATGACACTGCAGCTATCACAAATTTTAAGCAAAATCTTTTATAAAGAAAATTCTTGTCCTGGGCTTTGGAAGCCTTAACTATACTGCTTATCCTTCCCCCAATCTAGGCAATACACTACTTTTACATAGTTTACATTCTCGATCAGATGTGTGTGGGGTTAACTCCCATTCTTGAAGTGTAGCTTGGAGAATTGGTGGAAAATGTGAAGTTAAGCAGTGCTTCTCAGCCCTGGCCACACAGATCTGAAACGTGAAGAAGGCCTTGTAGTCACCGCAGCAGCTCACACCTGCACGCGTGTGTGTGCCTGCAGGTGCTGAGGATTAAGGATGTCTAAGAAGAATCAACGCACAGGGGAGACTGGGAGAGGAAATGGTCACAGACCTATGCGAAGAGAAAAGACTAAGAGAAGATGACAGAAACCAGTTGTAGTCTCGGATAGACCCTGCCTGGACATGGTAGTATGAGACGGGAATCCTAGCACTTAGGAGGCTGAAGCAAGAGGAGCACAAGCTCAAAACCAGCCAGGTCTGTATACCAAGACTGTCTCAGAACAAACATAACAGCAGTGGTTCCTACAGATGGGATTTTGGAGGTGAATTACCCACCTGACAGTGAAGAGGAGCCACTGTGGGGGCATAGGTCTGCTAGATGGTGCCTGGAATTCCGTGAATTTTCTGCAAGGTGAAGGGAGACAAGAGCCATGTGGCCCTTTAATACACTGGCTGGTTTGATGTCTCTGGGACAGCAGGTATAGGAGAGATGGTTACAGCAAGACCATAGAACTGATGGTGGTTATTAGAAGCCATCCATGAAGCCATCCGTGGTGCTGTATACCTTTAAAGCCAGTACTTGGGAGGCAGAGACTGATGAATCTCTGAGTTCAACGCCAGCCTGGTCTACAAAGTGAGTTCCTGGACAGCCAGGACTACACAGAGAAACCCTGTCTCAAAAAAACAAAACAAAATAAACAAACAATCAAAAAAACCCAGAAGAATCATGTATCAAAAAGAGAAAATGACAACCTCAGATTCGGCAGTCAACAATGTGAAGCCAACTCTACCATCCAGAAAGCTTTCCTGGCAACACTGAAACACAGCCATCTCCTGCAGGCATAAAACAGTGTTTCAGAGCAACAGAATTTAGGCTGCACACATGTAATCCCAGAACCTGGGAGCCTAAGGCAGGAGCCTAAGGAACCTAAGGCCGCCTTAAGCTATACAAGGAAATCCTGGCTCAAAACCAAAGCAAAGAGAGGCTGAGGAGTTAATTAGTAGAATGCCCACCTTGCATGCAAGACACAGCATAAAGTTATAGACATGGTGGTGCATACCCATGATCTCTGCTCTCGGGTGGTGGAAACCAAGAGGATCAGGAATTCAAGTGAGTTGTAGGCTAGCCTGAGCTACAAGAGACAGACAGATGAGGAGTAGGAATGAAAGAAGAAAGGCTGCAACGTTAAGCGCTGTGGTCTCTCAGTGAAGACAAGTCTGCGGTGTGAAGGAGATGGAGGTGTCTGGGTATATTTACTGGAAAATCCCAGATATCCAAATTCACTGGGCTTGTGAAGGGGGCTACTCCCTCTCCCTGAAAATGGATGTACCTGTCCTGACCCTTCTCCTCTTTGCTTACCAACTACACAATAACTGTAACACTTGATAAGACAATACTTGCCCTACAGACCTGCCCCCGTTTGCCCTCCTGGCCACCCCACCATAGGCTCATATATCAGTAAGAGAGGAGGGATTTTTTTTTTTTAATGCCAGAGGTGTTGAGGGATCTGAATAATAATACATCCCCTGGCAGGTCTTGAAGAAATGGGAAATATGATAAGTCTTTGGAGGAAGCCTTCAAAAGTCTACACAGAACAGACCATAAGTCAGGAAAACTCCCCAGTTGGCTCTATCACCTGGGAGGGCCTAGAAGACACTCTTGTTGCTATAGCCTCGCTTCTGCCTCTCCTATGTCATCAGCATCAGCTCCCGTGCATCAGTGTGCTCTTCCCTCCTGCTGAGACCTGGGGTCTTATTGGGGTAACTGGTCATGTTTCACACTTCGCTGCACGTCATCAGAGTTCTCTCAGAATGTATATTAATTGATCTCCAACTAAATACCTACTGTGAGGAGCTGATGAGATGGCTCACCTGCTATGAGCATTTATTCTTGCAGAGGACCTGAGTTCGGTTCCCAGCACTCACACAATGGCTTACATCTGTCTGTGGCTTCAGTGCCAGGTCATCCACCACTGCCTTCTGCCCTCTGAGGGCACATATGAACGCGGCACATACACACACATGCAGGCAAAACACTCATGCATGTAAAATAATATCTTAAGAGTTGCCAGGTGGTGGTAGCACATGCTTTTAATTCCAGTACTCAGGGGGCAGAGATAGGTGGGTCTTTGACTTTGAGGCCAGCCTGGACTACAGAGTGAGTTCCATAACAGTAAGCGTTACACAGAGAAAACTTAAATCAAAAAGCCAAAAAAAAAAGTTAAAAAAAAAAAGAGGGGCTGGAGAGATGGCTCAGAGGTTCTTAAGAGCATTGCCTGCCCTTCCAAAGGTCCTGAGTTCAATTCCCAGCAACCACATGGTGGCTCACAACCATCTATAATGGGGTCTGGTGCCCTCTTCTGGCCTGCAGGCATACACACAGAGAGAATATTGTATACATAATAAATAAATAAATATTTTATAAAAAAAGAAAAGAAAAAGAAAAGAACAGAGAAGGCAGGAGGTGTAGCTCAGATGTAGAGAGCTAGCATCCAATAGGACTGGGTTTAATGCCCAGCAATGCAAATATAAAAATAAAAGTCAGAAACAATTTCTTCTCTTCTTTCTTCTAGTGAGTACAATATGTTTGGAATTTAAAGTGGTCTTGAGATTCCTGCAGTCAAGGCTGCACTAGGTTTACAGCAAGCATGCACACGCCATGTTCCTCATTCACCCCAGTAATTCATTCCTAGCTTCTTCCCTTTCCTTATAAATCCAGGTTCCACTGTGACCTCTTTCTATTATTTTAATTCACAAAACTAAACCCTGAAGTCTACGTGTAGACAGACAAAACTACATTCACTCCCTGATGTTTCAAGGCATGCAACATCCTATTTCACTGACCTTAGCCAACCCGGAACCGCCTGTGTGCCTGTGTGTCTGTGTGCTTATGTGTCTGTGTGCCTGTGTGTGTTTTGTTTTTTGAAACAAAGTCTCATTCTGTAGCTCATGCTGGCCTCTAACTCACAGCAATCTTCCTGCTCTGAACTTCTGCGTATGCTAGGATTACAGGAGTGAGCTACCTTCAAAGGCCCAGTGAATTGGGGGGGGGGGGTCCTCTGGTTCAGGGTTCTCCAGTAAATAGACCCAGACATCTCCATCCGAGTCTAGGGTTAGTGTGTCACCACATCTGGAAAACAACAACACAAGCCCTAAAATAAATTACCTCCTGCCTCTCTGAGGCTCGGTGACTGGTGACTGATGGTCACCTTAATCCACTCACAAAGCACGTCAGTGCAAAACACAGTTGGTACAGTAGTCACAGCCCTGCATGGGGCCCATTGTCTTTTCAGCTCTAAGCCGCATCCCGCAATGCAGTCCTTACAGACTACTCTGCTCTGGAAGCCTGAGTGCACTACGACTGCTCTGCTTCTTCCTCCAACGCCTTCCCCAGGTCTTCCTCCCTGGACATCCTGCTCAAGCCCCTAGGTGGTGCCTCTCTCAGATGCCCTTGCTCTAGAGCACTCTCTCTGCCAGGGCGCTCGTCTCCTCTCCACAGCACTTACTGGCCAGAGGAGAGTCGGCTTACTCAGCCCTGCTTTCTACGGGAATAGCAAACGGCTGACAGAAAAGTCCTCTCTCCCTGTCTCCCAGCCTCACTCCCACAACGTTATTTTATGCAAAATCCTACTTCACAAATTAATATACCTAATTAAATTCCTTTAAACACCTTGGTCTGAGATGGGCACTGCAGTAAATCCAATAGTTTTAGCTCCCTAGTAAACTGAGGCAGGGATCACTTGAGCTCAGAAGTAAAAAGCCAGCCCAGGCGACACAGCAAGACCACATGTGCAGGTCTGATAACCTGAATCTGATCCCTGGGACCCAAGTGCAAGGAGAGAACCAGCTCCTGAAAATTATCCTCTGATTGTCATATGTGTGCATGGCATGCTGACAGAAAAGATTTAAAGACAGGGGCAGGGGGACCCTTGTCTCTAGCTGGGCACACTGGCACACTTGTAAACCTTGTCTCTAGCTGGGCACGTTGGCACAGCTGGACACACTGGCACACTTGTAAAACCAGCACTTGAAAGGTAGGGGCGCCGGGTGGTGGTGCACGCCTTTAATCCCAGCACTCGGGAGGCAGAGGCAGGCGGATCTCTGTGAGTTCGAGACCAGCCTGGTCTACAAGAGCTAGTTCCAGGACAGGCTCCAAAGCTACAGAGAAACCCTGTCTTGAAAAACCAAAAAAAAAAAAAAAAAAAAAAGAAAGAAAGGAAAGAAAGAAAGGTAGGGGCAAGGATCTGCTACACAGCAAGTTTGAAGACAGCCTGGGCTACAAGAGACTATCTTTAAATAATAATAATAATAATAACAACAACAACAACCTTGTTCTTGTTCAGGAGGTGTAGCTCAGTGGTAGAATATTTGCTTGGCAATGGCTTGACCCTGGATTCCAGCCCCAGCACTACAAAATTAGGAAAAATGATGCATTTGCCTGAACACATGCTAATAAAAACATACAATTTGTGGATGGTGCATCTGGCACAGCTTTTGGGCACATCTCTAGGAGAAAGGGAAGAAAAACACACATACATTTCTTAGCTCTTACTGCCCTTGCTGCAGAGTGCATGGAGGAGGAAGTTACAAAACAGACTCCACTTCAGAGCACACAACACAATGTGAATTATCAGGGCTGGACAAATGCAGCAGCTTTGCCACAAACAGGAGGAATATTGTGTGCAGACAGAAAAGCTGTTTGTGTGGACCCTGGCTACAAACAGCATAGAGAAGGAAGGCGTTGCAGAGAGCAACACCCCCGACTGACTAACTTAGAGCTTTAACAGTTTCCCTCAGCAAAACCAAATCTAAATAAGGGAACAAAGATGCAGCTCCTGCTCGACCTTCACTTTCCAAGGCAGGGACAGTCTTTACTGATTCTCCACTGTGGTTCCCAGAGACCGTCAGAAGCCTGGGTATCACTTAATATGGCACTGAAGAGGCTGGGAATATGGGTGTACACTAGTAACCCCATCTCTTTAAAGATAGAGCAGGAGTATCTTGAGTTTGAGGTCAGCCTGGGCTACACAGGAAGACCCTGCCAAAACCAAACAACAAAAAAATAAAAAAATAAAAAAATCCAACCAGTACCTCAACCTAATATATGTGCTAAGGGTGCAGCTCAGTGCTCCATGTGCTTGAGGCCATGTGTTTAATATGGAACACTGTAAAGATAAGCCAGTAACAAAGTAAAAATACAGTGGATGGTCTATTCACCCACAATGAACAGCAGCTGGAGAAGTAACTGGCTGAAATGCTGCAAAGACAGCTATCACTGTTCCAGGCTGCTTTTCATCCAGCAGCCCGAAGGCATCTGCCAAGCATTACAGTCCTCTAAAGTCAGAACCATCCCCACTTTATGAGAGAGCAATCGGGGACCTACCAAGGTCACAGGGTTTCATGGCAAGATTAAAATAAGACTTTAAATCTGGATTCCCACTCTCTTCAGCCATCTTTTTGTAGATACATCTGCTCATTCATTCAGATCCGACCCTGAAGAATTGATTAACATTTGCCCTGATGAAGTATTCTAAGCGTTCCATCCCTCCACTCCAGTAAGAGCCACAGCGAGCTCAGCACAGGGAAGGCTTTTCAGCTGCCTGTTCGGAAACGACAGGAAACACCTGTTAAATCCTACAAACCCCGGGAGCCAGGAGGTCTGTGGCATTTCTATTTCAATATGACGATTCATTTCAACACATTTCTCTGCCTGCCCCGCCCCCGCCCTGGGAGAGAGGAGTGGTTCTTGTCCCTGCTGCTGGATGGCTTTAAAAGGCTGTCCTCTGCTCTGTAACCTGATGCTCACTAGCTGACACCCAGTCCTGTCACTTGAGAGTAAAAGTCATTTCTCCAGAACTAAAGCTCCGTGTCTACTCTCAGTTTCAGGATGTCCCCTAATCAAACATAAAGAGCATCCACGGCAAAGCCCCGAGGTCAGCTCAGCAGATGGAATTACAGACCACATACTCGCTCTGGGAGGGAATGCTCCAGGAGGCACTCCAGGAGGGCATGGCAGTTCTCGGTCCTTTTAGAGATCCACCAAACGCACAGATGCTCTTGGTGATTCAAACCACACAAACGGATCATGGCCAGGACTCAGAAAGGACTGGGTACACCTGACCTTATGACAAAAACATAATAAGAGAGCTAGGGCTCTGAAGTAGACAGTGGGATCAAATTCTGACGGCTCCCGTACAGGCTTGACAATCCTAATGAGTGCCTTTCTCATTAGGCTGAAGGCGAAATGAGATAACACACATGTAGTACTCAGAACCACCAGCCTGACAAGGTAGGAAGGGTTCAATACACGTGGGCCATTACTATTATTAGCAAATGTCATGTAGGGAGAGAAAGAAAACACATGATGTATAGTATTTTTATTTTATTTATTTCTCAGACAATGTCTCATACTGTAGCTCAGTCTGTCCTCACAACAATTCTCCTGCCTCTGCCACAAACTTGACATCCTCCCACCTCAGCCTCTTAAGTGCCAGCTTACAGACATGGACCCCCACACCCAACTTAATATGATTAAAAACAAAATTTCTGTTCAGTATCAAACATACTTAATAACGACTGCTACAAAAACATACCAACAAGAGCAACAATGTCAGTACTCCCTGGCAGGGAGGGACCTCATCCTTAAAGGTCAAGGCTGCTACCTAGTAATTCAGAAGGAGCTCAGTCATTCAGCGGCCTCCACGGAGGTGTAAACAAGGTGACTCACCTTTGGGAAAGTATGCCATCATGCATTAGCTTGTATGAAAGGAGCTTTTGCTTAACTGCAAGTCTTTTTTTTTTAAGATGTATTTATTTTTATGCACATTAGTGTGAGGGTGTCAGATCCTCTGAAACAGAGTTAGACAGTTGTGAGCTGTTATGTGGGTGCTGACAATTGAACCCTGGTCCTCTGGAAGAGCAGCCATTGATTGCCCTTAATCACTGAGCCATCTCTCCAGCCCTGTAAGTCACCTTTATAGCCAGAAGAGGTCACTGAAATGCATGTGCACGCGCACACACTCACACACATGCACACACACACACACACACACACACACACACCTACCTCACATTTGAGGAAAGAAAACAGAAAAAAGGAAGCTGATTCACACATCAAGTCCATTTTCTAAACTGATTTGGTGAGTTAGGAAGTGTCTTCATCTGTCATAACCTGATTTGAAGCAGGTGTGTGTGTGTGTGTGCGTGCGTGTTTTGTTTCTTATGTAGCAGAAAGCCCTAGAACTTGCCATTCAGCCCACATTGACCTTGAATTCGTGAAAATCTTCTAAAGACTGTAATGTCAGCTGTGCATCGTGCTTGGCTGCACCTTTATTTTAGTACTATGGAAACAGTACCACAGAGTACAGAGGGGTCACTCAAGACAGAAAAGATGAAAACTACCGCTGCCAACAACACAGCCTTTTCAAATTAAAGCTTAAGCCGGGCAATGGTGGAGCACGACTTTAATCCCAGCACTGGAGACAGAGGAAGGTGGATCTCTGTGAGTTCAAGGCCAGCGTGGTCTACAGAGTGAGTTTCAGGACAGCCACGACTGTTTCACAGAGAAACCCGGTCTCAAAAGAACTAAAAGTAAAGCTCAGACAGAAGTCCATCACCAGAGACTCTTCTAAAGACATCATTTCTCCACTCACCAGCTCAAATTCTTTAAAATCTTCCTCACAGCCTGAGGAACGAAAACCTCCCAGATAACGTAGCCTACTCGCCCTTCCACTGTCTTTGCCATAGGCCAGCTGCCTCCCTTACTTGTTTCAGGAAGAACAAGGGCGGTCATGTCAGCCTGTGTCTACAGCACATACCACACGGTACCTGGCACATGGTGGCCACGCAGTAAATGTTTGTCAAGTCTACAAATACAGGAATGTATTTAGACACACACTTGTGCCTCACTCCAGGTGAGAACCCTTTTCCCACCCACCCAGTCAACAGTCAGTTCTCAAAGCCCCACCCCAGTCCGTCTGCACAGCAGCCTAGCAATCCACCATAGCACTCCCTCCTGCTCTCAGTTCCTACAGAACTCAGTGGCTCTGGAGCTTCACTCTTCCTCACATTTCCCATAAGTGTGTTCTATCTGTCCCACTCGCATGGCAGGTTTGTGACAAGAGAATTTCAGACGCAGCAAGAGGTAACAGGAAGAACTGATTTTAGGAAGGAAGACCCTACTGATGAGATGGTGAGAAAAAATTATGTCAAACACCTGCAGAGGGCCCGGGACTAAGGACACAGTTCCTACATGCTAGCAGCTACCACTGCTCAACTTTCAGAACCTTAGGTCTCTCGCTGATGAAAGGAGAGTGACAGGAAGTCCTGGGACCAGTAGACGTGGAGGCTTAGGTTTTCAATCCTGCATTCAGGAGGTCAAGGCAGAAAGATTGCCACGAGTCCCCTATTCCACACAAATAAGTTCCAAAACAGTCTGATCTACCAAGTGAAACATTTAAAAAAAAAAAAAAAAAAAAAAAAAGGCTGGGTTTGGTAGTCCACTTTTTATCCCAGCACTCTGGAAGCAGAGGCAGGTGGACCTCAGTGAGTTTGAGACCAGCCTGGTCTACATAATGAATTCCAAGACAATCTACATAGAGACCCTGTCTCAAAACCAATAAAATAAAACGACCCTCTGAGGCCTGGAGATGTAGCACCTATCCATCATGGTAGATTGACTCTCCAGCGTTCAGAAACACTGAGTCCTCTTTCGGCGAGGTCTTCATGTAGAGAACAGCGTCTGGGCTTCCTTAGCACAAGGGACCACTCAAGAGCAACTTGACTGCTCTGTTTTTGTTTGTTTTGTTTTCTCAAGATTTACCTATTTGTTTATCTATTTTTATGTGCATTGGTGTTTTGCCTGGATATAAATCTGTGGGAGGCTGTCAGGTTCCCCTGGAACTGAAATTACAGACAGTTGTAAGCTGCCCCGTGACTGCTGGGAACTGAACCTGGGTCCTCTGGAAGAGCAGCCATCTCTCCAGCCCCCACCAGCAGCTCTTCTGTAGGCTCCTGCTACAGAGCCAGTTGCAGAGCTGTACCTATCGCCCTTATTGCTCAGGATTCCGAGAGACGACAGCAGAAGGTTTGAGGAATGAGATGAGCAAATGGCTAAGAAAGGTATTCAGCCAGGTGTATCCCAGCACTCAGGAAGGCAGAGGCAAGAGGCAGGTGGATCTCTGTGAGTTCCAGGACAGCCAAAGATACACAGAGAAACCCTGTCTCGAAAAACCAAGAAAAGAAGAAGGAGGAGGACGAGGACGAGGACGAGGACGAGGAGGAGGAAGAGGAGGAGAAGAAGAAGAAGAAAAGTGTATTCTACTTTGTTTTCTGTTCGAGACAGGATCTCACTATGTAGTCCACTGGTGCAACCATAGTTATTTTCATTGCTACTTCATAACTGTAATTTTGCTACTGTTAAGTACTGTAAAGTAAATATCTGATACGTGTGATCTTAGGAGGACCATGTAAAAGGGTCCTTTGACCCCCGGGTTGAGATCCACTGATGTAGCCTGAGATGGCCTTTAGCGTGCAGTAGCACTCTCGCCTCGGCCTCCCAAGTGCACGTTTGTGTGCAACTCAGAAACCAGGGGAGCTTCATCCCATCACTCAGCAAACACTGACCAAGGTTTATCGTTTTGTACCCGGCCTTCTGTTAGTCTAGTGCACAACAGTAAACACAGCCCTTGCTTTCTAAAAGAGGAAGGCAGATAATAAACGTAGGAGCTGGGTGCTAAGTGCCATGAGGGAGGAATGCAAGTGAGGGCAAGCAAGGGCACTGGCCAGGGCTCTTTATGGCCAAGTATGGGTCCTCGGGAAAGCTCCAAGCTCCGAGAATCGGCCCCCACCTCCTCACCCTGCCCCAGACTGCAACAAGTTATCTTGTGCTTCCCCCAGCCTATGGGCACAGCTGCTTCCTCAAGCCCCCTGCTGCACCTATGTGTTTGTCACGGGGCTGATGGAACTGGTCACTTGAGCCCAAGCACCACAGTCAATAAAAAGATTATACCCCTACCGCCACTGGCCTGTTTCCCAGGAAGTTCAGGTCGCTGTTCTCTCCAAACAGGTAACCTTCTGGATGTGTGGAATCAAACTTCTCTCCTCCCATGATGAAGTGACTGGCGAAATAGCTTCCTGGAGAGAGCGACAAACAAACAAAAAAAAATCAGCCGAGCAGATGATGTCAGAATGGACAGAGCAAATAAAAGAAAAAACGCTGTCAAAAAAAAAAAAAAAAGAGGCTAAGACTTCAAATAAGAATCAGATCAGTTTCTTCTCCTAATTTCAGAGCCTGGCACAGGAGCAGCAAAACCATATCAGACAACCCCAAACAACAGACAAAAGAGGTCACTGCTGTTCTTGTAACAAGCTTGAATCCTCATCCTGATCTAAAAATACCATTAACCAAAAGGCAGGAAAGTCCATGATTGCCCACAAATGAACCTATTTGTATTTTGCTACTGATAGTCTGGATGGGCGTATACTGTGTGTGTGAGGGGGCATACAATGTATGTGTGGGGTGTATGCTATGTGTTGGGGGTGGGGTATATACTGTGTGTGTATGGGTATACAATGTGTATGTGGGGTATACATCGTGTGTGTGTGTGTGTGTGTGTGTGTGTGAGTGTGAGAGAGAGAGAGAGAGAGAAGTGCCAGAGAACAATATCACTGGGACCTGCTGGCTGGCCAGTGAGTCCAGAGATTCACTGTTTCCACCTTGGCTTAATCTACAAGCAGATCATGCTCAGTTTTTCACATGGGTTCAAGAGACTACATAGCAAGCACTTTACCTACTGAGCAGCTCCCTAGCTGCTACTTGGTTTTGTGTGGTTTGAGAAAGGGTCTCACTCTGTGTAACCCATGCAGGCCTAGAACTCACTATGTACACCAGGCTGCTCTGTAACACAGAGATCTGCCTCACCTGCCTCCTAAGAGCCAGGGCCAAAAGCATGCACCACTACCACAGCCTGTTTGTTTTTTGAGGCCTAGCACTTCCTGATCAGCCTCCCAGGTGCTAGGATTACAGGCGTATACCACCAGGTTCAGCTGGTCCTATGTTTCCCACGTAAACCTGAGGTGGTTCCTGAGCATCTGAGAATCTTAACTACCAGAATCATCAAATTTTTACACACAAATCATCTTTGTCTGGATCTTTTAATCCACACACGGAAGTCTCAGCACCTGCCTGTCTGCACTTCTGTACCTTCATAATCCTGCCAGAGAAGGTTCTTCACACTCACACTACACGAGGGAAGCACCTAGGTGTGAGGGCGTGTACCTGTGATCCTAGCACTTGAGACAAAGTTCAAAGCCAGTCTGAGCTACAAAGTGAGATCACCTCAACAGTTGATACAAGAAGCTTAGGGACACTCGCAAGCAGCCACTGCAGTGGTTCTCAACCTGTAGGTCATGACCCTCTCACATGGGTCATGGGTCACCTGAGACCATCAGAAAACACAAATATTTGCATTGCAAAACATAACAGTAGCAAAATTACAGTTAGAAACAGGAACGAAAATAATTTTATGGTCGAGGGGTCACCACAACATGAGGAACTGTTTGAGGTGACAGCATTAGCAGGCTTGAGAATCTCTGATCTAGTTGTATGTTTTAACTTTGACAGGGACACAAATTCCTCTTACTCAAAATTTCTTGGGTTTTTTTGTTTGTTTTGAGTTGTTTTTGAGATAGGGTCTCACGTAGCCTAGGATGGTTTCAAACTTGCTAAAGTAGCTGACGCTGGCCTTGAACTCTTGCCTCTGCTTCCCTAGTGCTAAGACTCGAAGGCAAACTATCCACAGAGAGGATTCAAACCTTAGAAATCTTTGCCAATTCTTGCATACACCCCCCACTCTCAAATTAACACAAAGAAATTAGGAAGCCACAAAGCCTTATGTGTAATACAGCTAGGATAAATCTAAACTCCCAGTCAACTGTGGTTTTTGAGATTTTTCAGCAAGATGAAAAACTGTGTTTTAGCATTTTTGCTACAGAGAAGCCCCAGGAAGAGGGAGAAGACAGCTGCAACAGAAAACTGGGACTGGACCTTCACATTTTACTTTCTGAACATGGAGCTTTAGCCCAGCACGGCCTATTAAACTCAACCACGTGGCTAAGATCACTCACCAAAGCGTAAGGTAGTTCTCAAACTAACACTCAGGAGCGCATGTGCACAGAGTGGCAGTACCCAAATCAAAGCAACCCTGAGCTGCAGCTTGAAGGAGTCAGCTGAACCTAGAAGCACAGTCTGGCTGCAGTGACCCAGCATGCAATGCGACGCAGCGCACACTGTGCCCCAGGACAGCATCACTATCCGTTATTTATGACACACACTTGCTGGCCCTAATTTCCAAGCGCATAATTGATAGAGGTGCCTGGTGGCCTTCAGTAGAAGGCAGTCTTCTCAAATAAACTGAGCCATTGCTGTTGCCTCTGAGTGAGATGTCTTTCCTACAGATCAGGGACTGAATGTTTCTTACACATCAGATGAAGTTAGAAAAGAAGACTCTGGTTGGGTGTGGTGGTCTGTGCCTATAGCTACATAGCCCGAGCTACATACTGAGATCCAGTCTGGAAAAACAAAGCAAAACAAAAACCCTAAAAGCTGAGATGTAGCTCAGCTGCCTAACAAGGCCTTGGGTTCTATCCACCCTTATCCGTGGGAAGACAAGCCAGGCTATTCATTCATTCGTTCGTTCGTTCGTTCGTTTGCTCATTCATTTAACATGAAGAGTGCCTTGCCCCAAGAGGAATGGGGAACGTTAAGTGGGGGTGCGCACACCTTTAATCCCAGCATTTAGGAGGCAGAGACAGGTGGGTCTCTGTGAGTTCCTGGCTATACATAGTGAGTATAGTGAGTCCCAGGACAGCCAGGGCTACACAGAGACACTCTACTTCAAAAAAAGAAAGAAAGAAATAGCCCAAAAACAAAAGCAAGAAGCCAGCTTGATATCTAGAATGCATTGTAGATTCACGTACAGCATGCATTCAGTGTAGGCCCTGGCAGCAGTCAGGCAGGAATGTGGGGCAGGAGGTCATTGGGGATTGATTGTCTTATAGAGGTGGAGGCAGGCAGATCTCTGTGAGTTTAAGGGCTACATAGAGAAACCCTGTCTCGGAAAACAAGCCAACAAGAAAAAATCTTTCTAACTTAGTTTTGCTCCTCTCATTTTTGGATCCTTCCTATGTGACATTTCTTTTGGTTTTGTTTTGTTTGCTTCTGAAACAGGACGTCATTGTGTACCCATGATGGGTCTGAAGTAGCCCAGGTGGGCCTCAAACTCTCCATCCTCCCATCACCACTTTTCAGTGCCAGGGGACAGGTATATGCATTCATCCACACCCCACACCTGGACTACCTGCCAAATTTCACTTCCCGATACCAGTCTAGGAAGATGGCTTGCCGACTGACTAAGCTATCTGTCAAAGACATAATCTCTCAAAGACATTTCCAGTCTCTAGGCCATGATGAATGCTATTATCTACCCTGGGCTCAAGTAGCCCAGGACTCTGTAACCGGCTTTTAAAGTCTACCCTCAATGCCATTTGCGCCCTCTAATTCCATCCTTTTAGAGATTGAGATCTTTATTTTATTCAGAAAGACTAATGGCTTTACTGAGAAGTAACACACCCAGTACGGAATTCATGCTTTGCACAACTCGGTAGTTTTGGTAACTATCACCACAAGTCCAGTTGAGAATCTTTTCAGCCCTCCAAAGCATTCCAGTGTGCCTGGCACCATCCCACTGCCTCACCAGGCATGGTGGCCAACGCCTTTGTCTTACTCGCTGGTCTACTGCTGTGCAGAGATACCATGGCAACTCTTACAAAAGAAAGCCTTTAAATTGGGGCTTGCTCAGTTTCAGTGGGCTAGTCCTTTATCATCATGGTGGGAAACAGCAGGTATGGTGCTGGAGGAGGAGCTGAGAGCTTCACCTGCTGACAGGAATCAAGGCAGCAAGCAGAGCCTTCTTAAACCTCACATTCCCGGTGACAGCCACACCCCTTCCAGCAAAGCCACACTTTCAAATCCTTCCCAAACACTCCATCAACTGATTGGCTTAAACTTTCAAATATATGAGCCTGTGGGGCCCATTCTCATTCCTGTACCACAACCTGCAATCCCAGCTCTTGAGAGGTTGAGGGAAGAGCACTGCTCTAATTTCAAGGCTAGCTTTGGGCACAGAGTTAAGTACCAGGTCATTCAGAACTCTCTAGCAAGGCCTTGTTTCAATAAACAAAAACTGCCTCTCAAGTGCCAGGATTAGAGTTGTGTGCTATGATATTTGGCAGTGGTCCATGGTGCACCAGGGTTTTGTCTGAGGCACAGTTTCACTCTGTAGCCCAGGCTGGTCTGAAATTCACCGAGATTAGCCTGTTTCTGCCTCTTGAGTGCTGGGATTAAAGGTGTGCACCACCACATCCATCCAGTCCTTCTGTTCTTAATGTAGGTCAACAACAAAACTCAATAAATTTAATGTGGTCACAGCTGGGAGATGCCAGCGTTGGTATAAAATCTAGCTGTTTGAAGTGAGACTTGCATTTTGTTGATTTTATCACAAAATAAATAAAACCAACTCCCCCCCCCCCCGCCAAAAAAAACCGGAAGAGGGCAGTTGTTAAACTGCAGCAGCCCCTGGTTCAACTGATTAATCCCTTCCATTCTCATGCCCAACTGCTCCCATCGCCTCTGAAACCTCATCATCAACCATCCTTCTTTGTTATTTATTAAAACATTTGTTATGTGATTAATCAATTGAGCCAGGTGCTGCGGCAGCTAACCAACTACCCTCTTCCAATTTTTTTATTTCGTTTTATTTATTTGTTTTGTGATAAAGTCAACAAAATGCAGGCTTCAGCTTAAAAGAAAGATTTTATCCCAATGCTGGCATTTACCAGCTGTGACCATATTAAATTTATTGAGCTTTGTTGCTGAGCTACATTAAGTAAAAAGTTATTTTTTTAAAATATTCCTTATGGTTTATTTAACTTTATTTTATGTGCATTGGTGTGATGGTGTCAGATCCCCTGCAACTGGATCTTCAGACAGTTGTGAGCTGCCATGTGGGTGCTGGGAATTGAACCTGGGTCCTCTGGAAGAACAGTCAGTGCTCTTAACCACTGAGCCATCTCTCCAGCCCCTAAAAAGTTATTTTTAAATAACAGTTCCATTTATTGGAATAATCAGGTACACAACTCGATTATTCCAAAAGTTAATAGCAAGATTAATATTTTCCACTTACAGGCATGGTATCTGTTTATGATGCAACCTTAATAAGATAAAAAATATACAAATAAAAGGTTTCTCAGCAAGAACTATTAGCATGAGACAATGGCTAAAATCTAAAATTATTTATATGTCTGCTGTGAAGTAATCCTTCCATACACTGTAATATGTACTACTCTCATTGGCTGATAATAAAGCTGCCTATCGGAAGGCAGAATGATACTAGGTGGGAAAGTCAAACTGAAAATACAGGGAGAAAGAGGGGCAGAGTCTGGAGATGGGAGCCAGCTGCTGGTGAAGCAAGATGCTAGAGGACAGGTAAAGCCACAAACAATATGGCAAATTATAGATTAACAGAAACGGGTTAAGTTTTAAGGGCAAGTTAGCTAGTTCCAGGACAGGCTTCAAAAGCTACAGAGAAACCCTGTCTTGAAAAACCAAAAAGAAAAAGGAGCAAGTTAGTAGAGAGCCTGAGCTATAGGCCGAGCATTCTGTGTGCTTATTTGGGATCAGGTGGTCGGGACAGAAGAAAAACTCCACCTCCGTCTACATAGGTCTGTCTTATACAACATGAAGTTTTCATGACTCAAGAAAGTTTGAAGGTTTGGGTTTGGAATTTCACCACAATAAGCAGAGCACGATTACTTGGGGTCTAAACATACGGGATGTGTTTTGCTCTCTGGCATGTTACATAGTAATTATGTGTTGAAACATCTCCTGGTCTAAACTTTTTATCTAGTTTCAGATGCAGTGCAGTCTACAGTCTGTTTCATTTCCCATTTCATTCTGGACCTGGACTGTGTGTTGAACGTACTGGTCCTTCCACTAGATAAGTAAAACAAAAGATTGTGGTTTGGTGTAGAAAACAAAATGTTTTTGAGACTAAAGGGTCTGATTTACAAATTTTGTTTGCCTCTGCCAGAAAGGAAACGTTGTCTGGGCTTTATCATTGCGGGCACTGTTCCTCTTTTCCACAGTGCAGTACAGGAAAGGAAAAGCCAAACAGGTTCATGTCCTAAGGCTGTAAGCACTGGGTACACACAAAACAACACAGCTAAAACTGTGTGCACGCATATATGCAGAGCGAGAGGTTTGCATCCATCTACACTGATCCTCAACTCTCTCTGCTTGATTGATTCTCAGCCATGGTCTGTCTTCTGTCACTGAGTTCTTTGGTCCACAGGGTCCACTCTGGTCACTGGGACATAGGCAGAGGTGCCTTAAGGCTTGAGGATGACACTGAGTTATATACCTTTTGTTGATGGAAATCTTCACGAATAATTTTTTTTTCTTTTCTATAAATGGACTTTGTAGCTCAGGCTGGCTCCTCTTAAACTGGGCTGTCAAAATATTCATAGGTTTTCAAAGTATTTATTTGTTTGTTTACTTATTTATTTTGTGGGCATTGCAGTGTGTGTGCGTGCACGTCCGTGCTGGGGACTGAACTCAGGGCACTATGCATGCTAGACAAGTGTTCAATCCCTGAGTTGCAGCCCCAGTTCTTTGGAGTCCTTTGGACAAGATTCCAGGTTTTGAGCAATCCTTGCTATCTGACATGGATAAGATCTCCCAGTCCAGCTTGCGCATTTCCTTCCTTACATATGCAATCTGACTTTCACTGAACTCCAGATCCTACTAGCGGGGAAATGCCAGTTGGAGACCATGTCTCCATGCTAGAAGCTCTCAGTTCCACTCTCAGTCATTATTCCTGGTCTTTTCAGAGGAGAGAGCGAGATGTTTGTAAAAATAAAATATATCACGATATGAGTGGGGGGTGGGGGGGTTGTTTCTTTGTTTTTTGGAGACCAGGCTGGCCTTGAACTCAAAGAGATCCCCCTGCCTGACTCCCGAGTGCTGTATACCACCGCTGCCCATCAATATTGCTAATTTTAATTCTTCACTATATGTTTGTTTGTTTTTTTGTATGAAGCAAGTGTCATGTAATCCAGGCATTCCTTCGGTATACTATTTATCTGGGGATTACTTTAAAATTCTAATCCTCCTGCCTTCACCTCCCAAATGCTGAGTATAGGCATGTGACAGCAGTCTAGTTTGTGCAGTGCCTGCAATGGAACCCAGGGCTCTGTGCATGCTAGGGAAGCATCCTACTGGTGGAAGCTGTACCCTATGGCCCTGGTTTTGGCCTTTGAGATAGGGTCTTGCCATGTAGTCCTGATTGGACTGGATTTGTTATCGACCCCTGGCCAGCCTTGAACTCAGCAGCCCTCCAGTTGCTTCCTCCCAGGTGCTGGAATCACAAGTGTTCACCATACAATGAGTTTTAATATAACTCACAGTTCGGGGATTGGAGAGTTGGCTCAGCAGTTAGGAACACTTACTGCTCATCCAAAGTGCTTACCAGAACTTTGCTCCCAGCACCCATATTAGCTGGTTCACCACTGCCTATAGCTCCCGTTCCACACATTATGATGCTTTTGGCCTCCCCAGGCACCTGCACTCATGTGTATCTATTCACATAAAGATAAATACACCTATACAAAGTTAAGAATAATAAAAGTGGATGGGGTTTGGTTTTGTTTTGGAGATGGGTTTCTCTGTGTAGCCCTGGCTGTCCTGGAACTCCCTCTGTAGACCAGACTGGCCTCAAACTCAGAGATCTGTCTGCCTCTGCCTCCTGAGTGCTGGGATTAAAGACTTGCACCACCACACCTGGCTTAAAAGTGACTGTTTTTAAAAAGACCACATGGCTCACTAGACTGGGGGATAGGATAGCTCAGTGGCAGTGCACTGACTTGTCTCACTCGACAGACAGGAGGATGGCAAGCTCTGCTCACACTGCAAACGGCTTCTCTTTCTCACTAGTCTAAATGTGGTAAGACAAAAAGGTAAAAGGAAACTTTAAAATATATATATATGAGTTGGTCAATGGTCAGGCACGCCTTTAATTCCAGCCAGTTGGGAGGGAGAGGCAGGCAGATTTCTGAGTTTGAGCTAGCCTGGTCTACAGAGCGAGTTCCAGGATAGCCAGGGTGGTTACATAAAGAAACCCTGTCTCAACCCACCGCCCAAATTACAAGTGTATGTGTATCTGTTTGCGGGTGTGCACAGAGAATTCAGAAGAGGGAGGCAGATTCCCTGGAACTAGAGTCCCAAGCCACTGATGTGGATGCTCAGAACTACATTCAGGTCCTTAGCATAAGCAGTACAGACTACCCAGGCATCGTTCAGCCCATAAAGCAAATCCTTCCCCACCACCCAGACAGGGCTTCTCTGTTCTCTGTGTAGCTCTGGCTGTACTGGAACTCTCAGGTTAGCCTCGAAATCATGGAGATCTATCTGCCTCTCTGCCCCTTGAGTGTAAAAATCCTTTGACTGACAAGGATTTCTAGGATGAAATGGATTCTATTTTAACTCACAGTGTTATACATTGCATGTATCTTCTCAAATGTTTAGAAAAGATTATTGCAAGAAGTTATTAACCTACTAATTGAATATGAATCCAACCTAACTTTTGTTTGTCAAAGTTCTTATTTTTGCTGGCTTTGGAGACAGAGTCTTCCTATACAGCTCAAGCTGACACCGCATTGACTCTTCTGCTGAAATAAAAATCCTTTCTTTAGTCTGTGTGTCAATGGTCCTGACCTTAAATTTTTATAGAAAAACTTGACTTGGGGGTAGGAGGGCAAGCTGTCCCTGAACTCCTGGGCTAAGTGATCCTCCAGATGCGGCCTCCTGTGTATCTGGGACTACAGGCACATACTGCTGTGCTAGATAGTTTGGTGGATTTTGTTTTTTGATAGGATTTCAGTAAGGAGGCTGAACTGGCCTTGAACAGGCAATCCACCCTCCTCTGCCTCATGAGTGCTGGAATTACAGGTGTGTATACCTGGTAGCCCTTGATTTTAGTACAAAGCAAAACTACATTTAGCTTTATGTGTCTTTTTGAGATAGATTCTTACTAACTCTAGCTGTCCTGGAACTCCCTATGTAGATAAGGCTGGCCTCAAACTCACAGAGCTCCGCCTGCTTCTGCCTCCACAGTGCTGGGATTAGAAGAGTGCCACCACTATGCTCTGCCCCTTATAAAAATTGGTAAAACTGGCCAGGCATAGTGGCAAAGGCCTGTAATGTCCGCACCTGGGAGGTAAAGGCAGAAGGGTTGCAGATCAAAGTCATCCTCAGCTACCTAATGAATTTGAAGTCAGCATGTCACAAGAGAGCCTATCTCAAAAGAAAGAAAAGTGGGCTGAAGAGATGGCTCAGCAGTTGAGAGCACTGACTGCTTTTCGAGAGGACCTGAGTTCAATTCCCACATGGAGTTCATGGCTGCCTGTGACTATGGTTCCAGATGATCTGGCACCCTCTCACACACATCAACATGCATGCAAAACACCACTGCACATAAAGTAACAGTAAGTCTTTAAAAAAAGGAAAGCAAAAGCATTTCTAGGAGAGCCCTGCCACCTGCTTATCATCAGTGTTCCTTGCTGAAGATTTATTTTTACTATTGAAGTTATCTTAAATTTTTAGATGAACTCTTATATGTGTATGGTGGGGGTGGAGCATGTGTGTACAGGTGTGTAGCACAGTGGTTAGAGTTAAATCTGAGATGATACATAGGACTGAGGAACCATCAATCTTTTTGTCTGTTTCTCAACAAAAATCTTCAGGGAAAAAAGTTAAAGATGTATTTATTCTGAACAGAAATCAGAATATGGCTTTGTCTTTTGAGACTGGGCCTCTCACTGGCCTGGAAATCTCCAAGTATGCTAGGCGGATTGGTCACTGAGTCCCAGGGATCCACCTACCTCTGCCTCCGCAGTGCTGGAATTACACATATGTCCTGCCTGGCTTTTTACACGGGTGCTGGAGATCTGAACTTGGGTCCTTGGGCTTGCTTGGTGAGCACGTACCGACTGAACCATCTCCCCAGTCCCTATTTTCATTCCTTTTGAACTGATTGCAGGAGCAGAATTGATAGATCGTAAGCTAAACTCATGTTTAACAATGAATTACATTTTACAGTTTTGTTTATTTTTTCATATGCATGCTCAGAATTGTACCACAGCTTATCTATAGACTTCAAAAGGCAATTAGGAGAATTGGTTCTTCTCTTCTACTCTGTGGGTACCTAGGCTTGCACTCAAGATGTCAGGCATCTTCATCCACTGAGCCATCTTACTAGCCTATGGTTGACATTTAAAACACTGCCAAATTCCCAAAGGAGCTGTACCATTTCCCATTTCCCTCAGCAATTGATGAGGGTTCTAATTTCTCTGCATTCTTAACATTTGATGGTGTCTGCCTTTTTCATTTTAGGCATATCCTAGAGGGTATAAAGTGGCATCTCGTTGAAGCTGGTTTTATTGCTTTTGTTTTGGGTTTGTTTTTTTTTTTTTTTTTTGAGTCAGGGTTTCTGTGTAACCTTGACTGTCCTGGAACTTGTTCTATAGACCAGGTTGGCCTTGAACTCACAGAAGTTGGTGTCTTTTGAGAAAGGAGCTTACATAGTCCAGGCTGGCCTCCAACTTGCTATGCAGACAAAGACAGCCTTGAACTCCTCCTGACCCTCATGCCTCCACCTCCTGCACTCTGGGACTACAGGCAGCACCACCATGCCTGACTTCTTCCTCAGTGACATTTCCGTGGAATTTCTGTCACTTCACTTTCCGGGGATCACTGCCCAGGCTGTCAGTTGCATTTCCATACTAATATCTTGTCTTCTCATCAATGTCTTTCTAAAACATATTTTTGGTATTTTTAATAATGTCTGTATGTGGGTATGCGCATGTGAGCAAAGGGCAGAGTACTGGATCCCCTGGAGCCAGTTACCTATGGTTGTGAGCCTTCTACTGTGGGTGCTGGGAACTGAACTCAGGTCCCCTGGAAGAGCACTATGTGGGAGTGTCTGTGTATCAGTTTGTGCACGTGAGTATTGTGTTGGGTTGAAAGCATCACCTCAACTCCCCTAACACTCCTTTATACAAAAGTCCGGACTGTTTGGCTGGGAGCTTCACCCCAGCTCCTGGAATAAGCTCCCTCCCCTGGGGGTTGCCTCAGTCTAAAGCCCACCAAACAGTGACCCTTCCCCAGGGAAGGTCAAGACCACTCCCACAGGCTATTTAAACTGCCCCCCGAGAATGAGCATGTGGTCTCCAGGTTTCACGTGGTCTCCCCTTTCCTCTCTTCCTCTCTCCATGCTTTCCCAGGGCCACCCAGGAGCATTGCATTAAACGTGGGCATCTTTTAATCAGTTTGATTGGAATTATTTGCGTTGGCGGAGAGGCTCGTCCAAGAGAAATGCCTAACATTGGAGTTCACTGGCCTAAAAGAAGCCCACTAGCAATCATTCCTCTTGTCCACTCCTTAGCTTCAGGTGAAACTACTGTCTCTGAATTTCCTTCTCATTTGTCTGGAAGACATGAAACTCTATCGTGGGAAAAAAGGAAAATGCATGTCAAAAGCAGATTTTTTTTTCCCCTTTGCTGATGTGGGATTCCCCTCTGTATGCTGTGAATACGTTTTATTACCAATGGTTAACAATAAAGCTGTTTCGGCCAATGGCTTAGCAGAATATAGCCAGGCTGGAAGAGCTAAACAGAGAGAGTAGGCAGAGTCAAAGAGACGTCCTAAGAAGCAAGAGATAACAAACCATGAGCCCCGTGGTAAAATATAAAATAATAGAAATGGGTTAACTTAAGATATAAGAGCTAGCTAGGAATACGCCTGAGACATCGGCCAAACAGTGTTGTAATTAATATAGTTTCTGTGTGATTATTTGGGTCTGGGCTGCTGAGAAGCAACGAGCAGCCTCCGTTTACACCTTGATCCTGATATTAACAGGGAAGTGATCAGTATCACCACACACACGATGCATATTTCCTGTGAATGTCCTTCACCAGCTTGAGGAAGTTCCTCTCTAATCCTAATTTGGAAAGTGTTGTTTTATTACTTTGTTTTGATTTTGTTGTTGGGTTTTTTTGTTGTTTTTGTTTTGTTTGGTTTGGTGACAGGGTATCTCTGTGTGGCCCTAGCCATCCTAGAACTCGCTCTGTAGACCAGGCTGGCTTGGAACTCAGAGATCCGCCTGTCTCTGCCTCCTGAGTGCTGGAATTAAGAGTGTGTGCCACTGCCCAGCTGTTTTTTTTTTCTTTTTGGTTTTTTCGAGACAGGGTTTCTCTGTGGCTTTGGAGCCTGCGCTGGAACTAGCTCTTGTAGACCAGGCTGGTCTCAAACTCACAAAGATCCGCCTGCCTCCGCCTCCCGAGTGCTGGGATTAAAGGTGTGTGCCACTGCCCAGCTGTGTTGTTTTTAAATCACAGATGAGTGGAAGGTCTAGCAAATGTTCTGTCCGAAACTACTAATAGAACCAGGAAACTTTTCTAGTTTATTCTATTGGTATGGTATATTAACTCTGGCTAACATCATGTATGAAAAAGCATTCATATTAATAGGTCAGAACCAGCTTGGTCACCTTATAGTCTGCATTCTTTTTTTTTTTTTTTTGGTTTGTTTGTTTTTTTGTTTTTGTTTTTTTGAGACAGGGTTTCTCAGTAACTTTGGAACCTGTCCTGGAACTCACTCTGTATCTGTAAACCAGGCTGGCCTCGAACTCACAGAGATCCGCTTGCCTTTGCATCCTGAGTACTGGGATTAAAGGTATGCGCCACCACTGCTTGTCTTAGTGATTTTTGAAGATGTACTTAGCTATTAAATCTTTCATGTGTTCCAGTGCTTTTGCAACAACTAAAAATTCCAGTTTAGCAAAAATAATTTAAACAGCCAAAGCCGGGCGGTGGTGGCGCACGTCTTTAATCCCAGCACTTGGGAGGCAAAGACAGGCGAATCTTTGTGAGTTCGAGACCAACCTGGTCTACAAGAACTAGTTCCAGGACAGGCTCCAAAACCAGAGAGAAACCCTGTCTCAAAAAAAACAACCAACAACAACAACAACAAAAAAACAGCCAAGAACAATAATACACCTGTAATCCTCATTACTTTAGCATATGAGGCACAGGGATTAACCGTTTTGATCAATATAGTAAAATCTTGACTCAAAAAAAAAAAAAAAGAAGGAAGGAAGGAAAGACAAAGATTAAAAGAGGAAGCTAGGAACTGAAGAGAGATGACTCACTGGTTAAGAGGACCTAGGTTCAGTTCTCAGCATCCACACTAGGTAGCTCACATGCTTGTAACTCCAGCTTCAAATGATACAGTGCCTCTGCAGCCACACCAACCCACACAACCACACCCCACACAAACACATAACAAAAAGTGAAATAAGTTGGGAGGTGGTGGCACACAACTTTAATCCCAGCACTTGGCAGGCAGAGTCAGGCAGATCTCTGAGTTTAAGGCCAGTCTGCTCTTCCAGGACATCCAGGACTACGCAGTGAAACCATATCTCAAAAAAAAACCAACAACGGGGCTGGAGAGATGGCTCAGCGGTTAAGAGCACTGACTGCTCTTCCAGAGGTCCTGAGTTCAATTCCCAGCAACCACATGGGGGCTCACAACCATCTGTAATGAGATCTGGTGCCTTCTTCTGGTCTTCAGGCTTACATGCAGAATATTGTAAACATAATAAATAGTGGGAGGTAGTGCAGTTCAAGTACTCGAGAGGTCGAGATAAGAGAATCAGAAGTTCAAGGTTACTTGGCTACTTAACATAGTGTTTCAGGCCAGCCTGGCCTATATGAGACAGTTGTGGGATAACCCTTCTGTATGCTATGAATATGTTTTACTCCCACTGGTTAATATAAGCTGCTTTGGCCTATAGCAAAGCAAAATAAAGCTGGACAAGAAGGCAGGATGGGATGGAACAGAGAAACTGCCGATTAGAGACCCTATCTCAAAGGGGAAAAAAAGATAGAATTTTTTTTTTTTTTGAAAATTTAAGGCCGAGCAAGTCACGGTACTCAAGAGGTTGAGGCAGGATTGACAGTTTGAAGTCAGCCTATACCGCAAAGCAAGACCCTGTTTCGAAAAAGAAAAAGAAAAGAAAGAAAAACTAGATGCCACAGTGAATGTCTTTTACCCCAGGACTTGAGGAAGAGACACACAGTCAGCCAGAGCTACCTGCTGAATCCCTATCTAATCAAAAGGAGGAAAGAAGAAAACAGAAAAATTAAAGCCAACCTGAAATACACAGAAAGATTGCTTTCAAAAAAGGAGCAAAGAAAACATTTTGATGTGCTTAGTTGGATATAGTTTAATTGGTAAGAGTGTTCGCTTAGCATATAAGAAATCCTGGTTTCAAACATAATAAACTCAGCTTGGTGGTGAATTCATCTGATCCCAACACTTGAGAAAATCAGAAGTTCATCCTTGGCTGCAAAAGTCAGTCTGAGCCAGGCAGTGGTGGCACATGCATTTAATCCCAGCACTCGGGAGGGAGAGGCAGGCGGATCTCTGTCTACAAAGCTACACTGAGAACCCCTGTCTCCAAAAAAAAAAAAGAAAGAAAGAAAGAAAGAAAGAGAAAGAAAGAAAGAAAGAAAGAAAGAGAAAAAGAAAAAGAAAAGAAGAAAAAAGAAAAGAAAAAGAAAAAAAAGGAAAAAGAAAAAGTCAGTCTGAGGTCAGTCTGAGCTAAATAAGTCCCTGTTTCAAAATAACAAGAAGGAATAGATAAAAATGATACTTTGTTGGTGCTGTAACAAATAAAGCTTGCCTGAAGATGAGAGGGCTGAGCTAGCTACATTAGTTAGCCATAGAGGCCAGGCAGTGGTGGCACACACCTTTAAACCCAGCACTAGACAGGAAGGGACTTGACTAGGTGGGAGGAGACAGGAGCTCAGGGCATTCAGTCGGAGGATTCATGGAGACAGGATCTTGCCCATTTTGGTCTGAGGATTCGGTAGAGGTAGATAAAACGTCTCTGCAGTAGCTGGCTCCTTTACTTCTCTGATCTTTCAGGATTTATCCCGATATCTAACTCCCAGGTTTTTATTAAGATCAATGAGAATTTGCACTACATTGGGGAGCACTACTTTGGACTGTTAAATACTGAATGTGTTAGTGAAGGAAGTCTTTGGAGCCACACGTTGTGACTCACGCCTGTAATCCTAGGATTTGGGCAGCGGAGCTATATGGCAAGAGGATTGCCCCAGGTTTGGGGCTCACCAAGGCTATACATCAAGTAGCCAGCCAACCTACAGTGTGAGAGCCTGGCTCAAAAACAAGTTCCCATCTCCCCGAAAAGGTTTTAGATGGGACCACTGCTCTCCTGCAGACAATTTCTATTTCTTCTGCCATCCTAGGGGAACAGCCTTTCGAACATCTACCGTCGTTCATTTCCATCCGTGGAGGAGGAAGGGCAAATGTTCTCCTGAGGCAAGAAACCCTACTGAAAGCTCCAAGCTCAGCAAAAAACGATCCATATTCTGATCAATAAAAGCTGAGCGACTTAGGAAAACAAAACAAACAAACAAACAAAAAAACCCACTACCGCATATTTTCGCTTTTAAGAAACAAAATGCAAGTCAGGTATAGTGGCTGACATCTGTAATCCTACCACTGTAAGGGGGGCGGGGGAGGGCTAATTATACTTTCTTTTTCTTTTTTTTTTTCTTTTTTTCTTTTTCTTTTTTTTTTTTTGGTTTTTCGAGACAGGGTTTCTCTGTGGCTTTGGAGCCTGCGCTGGAACTAGCTCTTGTAGACCAGGCTGGTCTCGAACTCACAAAAGATCCGCCTGCCTCTGCCTCCCGAGTGCTGGGATTAAAGGCGTGCGCCACCACCGCCCGGCTAATTATACTTTCCTTTTTGTTGTGTTGGTTTTATTTAGTTCGATACAGGCTCACTGTGTAGCCCAAGCTGACCCCAAACTTAATAATCCTCCTGCCTCAGCCTCCAGAGTGTTACGATGCATTTTTAAGAGAGATAAAAGTACAGTCATAATTAGCAAGAGCTTTACTAAAACACTAAGGATCCGCAGCTTCATCTCAGGCCTGTCTACAGCAGCACCTCTTACAGCAAGGGCTGGCTCATTCTCTGGCACAAAAGCAGCGAGCGCCAGAGCGGCTGGTACACACTCGGCAGGGAGGCAGGTTCATTGTCTGGTCCCAGCTTCCACCTGGCAGAAACCCGATGGACTGCTGAGAAACCAGCTCGACTCATTAGCGTGTCTTTATCCTCTCAAAGGGAAAGCGGAATCCTCTCCAATTCTACACCACACACACCGCCATCATCGAGCTCCCCATCAGGTCCTCAAGGCAGAGGGAAAGCGGTAGGCTGGGGTCCCCAGGGGTGTTGAGAACAGCAAGTAAAAGATTAATTTAAAAGGACAGATAGCGGGCTCATTCGCCAGCAGCTCAGCGGCTGCCCTTCGCTCAATTCGACTACTTTGTCATTCTCTCCCTTCTGCTGTCAAAACTGTCCCGCAATGCGAAAGCTGACGCTGGGAATGGAGGAAGGCATGCGCCGGAAAAACACTTTTGCCCTGTCCCCAGACATCCCGTTGCCAGCAACTAGCAAAGGGGTAATCCAAGTGACTCTGTCCGATTCCCATACATTTCTGCTCACTTTGTCGTCCCCCCCCCCCAACGACAGCCTCCGGAAAAAGCTAAGGACTTCACGAGCAAGTTCGTGTCCGTCCCCGCACCGCCCCAGGCCGGCAGAAACCCACTCCTAACCGTCCCAGCGGCCAGGATGAGGCAGCCCGGGGACGACACCTGGCACAGGTGCCTGCCTGTCAGGGATGCCTCTCCAAACCCGCAGCCGCTGCAACGCCGCATCCCGGGCATGCGGCGCGCATCCCTGGCGCAGGGCAGAGGACCACCGAGGCCGTCCTCGCTGGAGAGTGACCTCGGTGACCCCGCAGGCACCTGCAGTCCCCGGAGCGGCGTCGCTGGGGTGCGGGATGGAGGACACCTCCCCGCCCTGCACCGTCCCCCTCCCCCCGACCTGCCCCGATCCGAGGCCGACTCGGGGACCGCCGGGCCACCGCCGCGTCGCTCGCCCTCCCCTCCGCCCGGCCCCGCGGCGCGCGCCCGGCCCTCACCGGACTTGGGCGGGTAGCGGTACACGGAATTAGACGGGATGTCCACCTCCTCCACGCCCGCGTGCTGCCGGCTCGTCAGGGCCCCCATGGCCGCTGCGACCGCGGCGTCGCCGGGCTCCCGTCCTCAGCGCGCCGGCCGGCCGCACGCCCGATGCGGGGGTCGGCGTCCCGCCGCGGCCCGCTCGACTGAGGCGCTGCGGCGGAGGCGGCGGAGAGCGGCCTGCAGGGCGCGCACCATTCTCCGCCCGGCACCGCGGCGGCGCCTCTGCCTTGAGGGGGTTGCGGGGCTGAGCCGGGGGGCGCCGCCGCCTCAGGCCGCGTGATGTCAGCGGCGGCTGGCGAGCGAGGGAGGGGCGGGAGGGGGGACTGCGACGGCCTCAGCCAATGGGGAGGCGGGGCGGGAGCGCCCGCGGGCCGGCCAGCCAATGGGAAGCGAGCTGCGGTGGGAGCCGGCGGCGCGTGCTTCGCGCGGAGGCTGCGGCGCGGACGCGACCCGGGGCTCAGCAGCGAAGGGCAAGCATCTGGGTCTCCCGGAGCCGCCCCGCCATGGCCGAGAGGCCCCGGCTGCGTCAGGCGGAAGAAGGGTGGTCCCCTCCGGGCCCGAGCAGGGTCCCGGTTCGATCACCGCGGCCCCGGGGAGGCCTGCCTCGAGCTCGCGCGCCTTTGTCCCTGAATCCCAAAGCGAGCCGCCCCGCCCTGGCAGCCGGGGCCCCACCTCCTCCGCATCTGTCGAGGTCAGACCCCCAAGGGGAAGCATCCACGTCCCTCGTGCCCCTCCCGCCAGAACCCCAAGTGCTCTGCCAACCCCCAGTGTCCCAAATGGTCAGCAAAACTACATGGGGGTGGCTGGACGGCCCGCTAGGATGTGGCCATCCCCTCTGTGTATGCTGTTGGTGCCCCCTTCCCTGGACAGCTCAGATAGCCTTTGGGGTTGACTTGGTCAAGCATCAACTCAAGATTGTCACTTTCAAGCCTGTCCCTTTTGAACTGTTCTTTTTGGAGACTTTGGAAAGGCCTATGTGTGGCCTATGGGTGACGAGTTCCCGAACAAAAAGAGGGTCAAGACCTAGGTGGAGCAGACCTAGGGCTTCCGTGTATGCACGCGTGCACACACACACACACACACACACAAACACACACACACACCGCGAAACAGAAGCTCGGGCATGCAGAAGACGTCATTGCTCAGTTAATTACAGACATTTTGGTATTTGTGGGTTTGAATTTTTTTGTTTGTTTATTTCTCTATTTTTGTTTCCCTGTAGGAGAGACTGATCAGCAAGAAGTTGAACTGTTTTCAGTATGACTTCAATATTCAGCAACATACAGAGTAGTTTGAGGTGACTGCTTGCCTTGTTTAGGTTTCTAAAGCTGTTTTATAGCGTTAGCAGTCTCCTGGTTTTGTGTGTGTGTGTGTGTGTTGTTGCAAGGGACTGTGGTTTAAGTTTTGGGTTTTTTATCAGATTTTATTTGTGTCCCGTGGAGGGTGTTCTGTGCACCACAACACTTGAACTCCCTGGCAGAGGTTGGAGTTCTCTCTCTCTCTCTCTGCAACCCCTGGCCCTAACCATTAGGCTTCCAGATGTATCTTAGGGAAGGAACTGGAGCCTTATTCCTTTCTCTACACACAGATCTTTCCTTGCATGTGCTAGGTGACAGGAAACTACTAGGGACAGAGACTCTAGAACTATGTGATACCAGCTTTGGGGAGGTAGAGAAAGGAGGCTTAGGAACTTCAGATGCATAGAGTTCAAGGCTATGCTAGGGCTACATAAAACCTTGACTCCTACGAAACAACAGAAACCACAGACAAACTTAAGCAACCCATCAATTTTTATTTTTGGGA
>JAQHUG010000183.1:1536655-1557462 GCA_028555095.1 Dicrostonyx torquatus
GACCGCCCTGAGCACGTTCTTCCAAGAGAGCAACATTCCCAACGGCCACCACCACCCGCAGATGGTAAGTGCCCCTCGGGTCCGTGGACGGGGCCGCCCGGTGCGGCAGGTCGCTGTCAGGGCGCCGGTGACAGCCATGTTGCCGGGGAGCGCCGCGCCGCGAATGTAAACAAAGAGCCAAAATGTCTTCCAGGAAAGAGCGCTCCCAGGCCGGCGCTGGCTCGCCCAACTTTGGGACCCGCCTCCAGCCTCCTGGATCGGGGCCTGAGGCCCTGCGCCGGGCGCTGTGCCTTGGGCCTAGGGGCCCGGGTGGAGGGGAGGCGGAGGGGAGGAGAAACGACCCCCTGTACGAGCAGGGACTGGGGAGTCTGGTGGCAGAAGATGGGGAAGGAGCTTGATGATAATCAGACCTCTGGGGAGCCCAGGGGAGGGAGACCGAAGTAGGGACTTGTGGGTTCCTGCAACGCGCAGAGACACACACACACACAGACACACACCAGTGCTGCAGGAAGCAGGGAAGGCATAGATCCACCCTGTCTCCGGAAGCCCAGCTCTGCCCCCCGAACGTAGGATGGCCTTCCAAAGCTTGGGGGAACATGTCCTGTATGGAGGATATACAGATTTGTAGACCCGAGATAAGGTCAATACTTTCTTTTGTGGTTGTTTTGTACTTGTTTTTGTTTTTCGAGACTGGGTTTTTCTCTGTAGCTTTGGATCCTGTCCTGAAACTAGCTCTTGTAGACCAGGCTGGCCCCGAACTCAGATCTGCCTCTGCCTCCCGAGTGCTGGGACTGAAGGTGTGCACCACCACCGCCTGGCTAGTTTTTGTTTTGTTTTTGTTTTTGGTTGTTTTGGTCAAGACTTCTTTTAATCTCAGTACGTTAAGAAGCAAACAGTCCAGGAAACAGAAGTGCCTCAAACCTGCATTTGTTGTCTCCTTCCAGCTTGGCTCCAGGCTAAAGCCTTTGCCCTCCTGGTCAGTGGGTACTCTGCTTCCTTGAGGCCCAGGCCATCCCTTCTCCACTCCAGTCCCTAGTTATCTATTAGCTCTGAACATGTTAGGAGGGCCTGAGCCCAGGGGAGGGATGGTAAAACATTATTCCCGAGATTTGTTCTTGGACATTTTTGGCATTTTTTTCCTGGAGCGTCCTTGTCCCTGGCTCTCTCTCCCAAGGGACAAGTTGCACATGGCTTTTCTACCGCGTCTTGTTCTTGGTGCTGTTGTCTTCCAATCAGCGAGGCCAGAAGACAAGAGTCCTCTGCCTTGGTTTAAAACTAGCTTTTACCTTTTGGAACAAGGTGGGGAAATGAGAGGTGCTGAAGCCAAGCTCTTAGGATTCATCATCTTCCAGACCCCTCTCCTGCATCCAGCCGCACAGAGTTCGCTTCCTGGACCTGAGAATACTCTGCCTCCATTCCTACTCCAAATTCCTTCCTGCCCACAAGGCCACTCAGGAAAGCATAGCCGTGCTTAGGGGCTTGGAACAAGGAAGCTGGCAGGCCCCGGCTTGAACTGGAGTCCTGTTTGGTTCCTTCTCCCCTCCCCCACCTCTGCATATCCGGGTGTGTGTGAGAGAGATACCCTTTGGAAGCTTCCCTTGGGTAGATGGCTGGTTTTGTAACACAGACGTTATAATCAGTGCATCCATCAGGGACACGTGCTGGGTGCTTCCCCAGCACAGTAGGGAATGCCAGCCCTGATCTGGGAGTCAGTGCTGTTTTTGAGACAAAGTAATTAGAAAACTTTAATAAAAACCTGAAAATCCAGCACTTGGGAGGTTGAGGCAGGAGGATTGCTGTGAACTCCAGGTCAGTCTGGGCTCTCTATCTAGCAAGATCCTTTCTGAAATGAACACAGTCTCTACAGACCAGTCACCACAGAGCGGCCATAACTGCTAAAAGATGGTCCTGCATGCTGCCAGCCATGGTTTCTGGAAGCACTGTAAATGATAAGGGTCCGGGGGGGGGGGGAAGAGATGGACAGTTACATAGGGGAAGCATGAGGACCCTGGCCCTGCTAAGGACACAGACTTTAGTGTACTTAAAAACCCCTGCTTTCACCAAAGCAGAGAGACCCAGGGATCTGCCTGAGGTGACTCGGGCAGGTGGGCACAGGGCCCCGTTAACCTTCCGAGCTGTTCTCCAGAGCAGGCTGACTGTTGAAAAGACTGGCCTCTGGCTTGGCGCACTGGGGAAGTCAGTCACGATGCTGTGATGCAACTGGCCTCTGCCCTCACAACCCCCCATTCATTGTTTCCTGCAGTAGGGAAGTCATGGGGGTGGGCAGCGCAATCATGATGGGAGGAGGGAAGTGTCTGGGTGGGGCTAGACCTGGCTGCAGCCTTTGGCCTTCCTTGTGGGGGGCCTTGGAGCAGACAGTGGTCCAAGTCCCCTGGGAGCTGATGTGGCACAGCCTCAATGGACAGGCTGAGGTGGGGTCCTTGCCTCAGTTTCTGGCTTTGCTTTAACTGGAGTGACAAAGTTCTAGCATCCTACCCTGTGTCTTCCCACCCCCACCCCCAGTGCCCTGTGCCTTGGGGAGGAGCCAGTGTTGCTAAAATTAGAAGCTTAAAGGACTCCCGGCCTCCTGAGGAAGGGAGACAAGGCTTTGAGGTCAGAATCAGTTCCTGTAGGTCTTGGGCTCTGATCACCTGTTCCCAGTCCATGGGCTCTAGGCAGTGGCACTTGTTACCCCCAAGGAGTGTGCTGCTAGCATCTGGGGCTGGCATGGCAGCTGCATGTTTGTGAGGGAGCCCAGACCTGAGTGGCACTTAACCCTGAATGCAGAGTGCTGTTGGGCAGAGGCTTCAGACCCTGCAGTCTGACTCCACAGTTTGCACCCACTGGTGCGTGCTCTGTCATGACTTAAGCCTTGGCCCTCAGTTTCCTCATCTGTAATACGGAAAGAATTGAGCTAACAAGATCTACCTGTAGTAAATGTGAGTGGAGGGGGCCAGAGTCCAAGACCTGTTGGCTGAATGTGCGGAATGAATGGAAACCCCAAGAAAGTGCGGGTTTCTTGGCTGGTACTGGAAAAGACCCTGCATCTGGCAGCCTGCTCTGTGGTGCCTAACACCCTGGGGCCATCTGAGGGTGGATTGTGGAGGAAGCCAGCTGGCTCCCCTAGTCAGGAAAGGAGCTGGGCAGTGATGTCCTGGGCTGCTCCTTGTCCTTTCATGTTGACACCTTAGCTTGAGTTGGAATTGACCATTACAACCCATACCCCTTGGTGTTTCTAAATACTGGGCAACACCCTTGGATTTTGCTCTTCTTGACTGAGGGAGTAGGTGGTCTATTGAAGTTGTCTATGTACTAGAGGCATCAAGACCCTGCAGGTAGCCCTCACCCACACTTTATTTTCTCTCCACAGATGTGTACTCCCAGCAACACCCCTGCCACACCACCCAACTTCCCTGATGCACTAGCCATGTTCTCCAAGCTTCGAACCTCTGAGAGCCTACAGAATAGCAACAGCCCCATGACAGCGGTGGCCTGCTCGCCCCCTGCAAACTTCAGCCCCTTCTGGGCCGCATCCCCACCCAACCACCAGACGCCCTGGATCCCACCCTCTTCCCCCAACTCCTTCCATCATCTGCACTGCCCACAGCCCACATGGCCCCCTGGAGCATCACAGGGGCCCACCCAGCAGAAAGCCATGGCAGCCATGGACGGCCAGAGATGAGACTGGATGGCACTGGGCTGGAGCAGGGCAGTCCAGGGTTGTGGGGACACAGCAGGGCTGGGGAGGGGGGGAACACGAGGGCGGGGGTTCTTGAAGATCGCACTGGAAGATTTTATAAGAGAATTTTTGTGGGTGGGGGTACAGTAAACGTCCTGAGCCACTTGGGTTCTTCAGGAGTTTCTCTTTGGGAAAGTTTTTTCCTCTTTTTAATATATAATAACTATAATATATATTAATATAAATGATGTATGTGAGGGGCCTGCACGTCAGGGGTGTTGGCTTCAGAAGGGAAGGGCCTCAGAATCTCTTTCCTCGTCGACACCTTCCTCTGCCTAATTTGGGGTAACAAGGGTGCTCATAGTCAGATGAAGTGAGCTTGCAGCTGGGTGGATATGCCGCCTCTAGAAGCCACAGCGGCCATTAGGAAGCCCCCCCCACACCAAAGGGAAGTCCCAAAAGGGTCCTGTTGGAGTCATCGACTTTCCTACCCCATCAATGGTAGATGGAGTTTTCATCTCGGCTGGTGGTGGCCTCAGTGGCCTGAAACTCATCACCCTGTCCCCAACTGAGTGTGCTGAGCTCCTAGGACTGAAGAATTGGCTGACCTCTGAGTGGATACTTGGCTGTCCCATCCCTTACTGTCCTGGCTGTCCCACAGGTCTCCAGCCTCTGGCTAGCGGCAGAGGACAACTCAGGAGAGCCCGCCTTTGGATTGAGTTCCTAGATTAAAAAAAAAAAAATCACATCTCACCAGGGTGCAATTTTAATTTAAAAACTTAAAAAGACTTTTCTAACTTCCCTGGTTTGTGGTGCTTTTATTTGCTTTGGTGGGAAAGGTCAGTTGGGGCTCTGGCTGGGGTGGCAGTGGTATTGTCATTCAGCTGTTTATTTCCTTAGCAAGGATACATGATGGAGTTGAGTTGTTGGAGAGTGCAGGCAGGGGGCGAGTCCTTCCCTAGTTACTGTGCCCTCCCTCTTCCTTAGCCTAGAAGCCATTGCTACCATGGGCTGTGTGTGTGTGGTTTCTCAATGGCTGTTGCCTTCAGGCCTACCTCTGTTAACTGGGCAGATTTCTTGGGGCCTGCTGAACAAATACAGCCATGACCCAGATGTGTCAACTAAGGCTGTCCCAGTGCCACAAAGACTGGATTCCTGAAGGGGCTAGGGTGGTGGTGGCTCCATGATTCTCAGCCTCCAGCAGGATGTTAGGTAAGGTGGAGCATGCTTGCCTGGCTGCAGGAGTGGGGGACTTGGCATGTGTGCGGCAGAGGTTACTCCTGGAACCCTCACACTGTTCCCATGGGTCTAAACCCTTACCGCCACTCCTGAGTGGTCAAGGGGTAGGATGCAGACCTGAGTGGGGAGGCGAAGTGAAACTTCAGGGCCCAGCCAGAGCCACCCCACACCCCCTGGTGGGGTAGAGCAATGGGCCAGCTACCCTCTTGCTTGTGACATGTGGTTGGACTTAAAAGCTTGGGTTTGGTCTTTTGGTTTTGTTTCCTGGTAACCCCCTGGGCCTCCTCCCAGAGCTGCCCCTGCCTACCTGTGCTTTCCCAGGTCAGAAGGGGAAATCCCTGACTGACAGGCATGTAGGTGGCCAGGCAGGGGCTGCTGAGACATGGGCCAGGGTCCATTCAAGATGCAGGGCCAACTTGGAGAAAGGGTGGGATAATATGGAATGGTGGGGACTGACCATTTTAGTTTAGGGAATGTGGCTCCTGTCCCTTCGTGTCTGTAGACAAGTCATGGGCATGCTTGTGCCATGTCCCTGTGAGGCTTGTGAATTTGGCTTCTAGACCAGGGAAACTGAGCTGACCTGACATTTCACTGCCAGAGAGGGACCAATGTGAGAGAAACAGGAGCCGAGGGGGTGGGGCTGGCCCTGGCTCTGCCCCTTGCTTCAGGGGTGCCCACAGGGGATTCGTTGGCCAAGCCACTCTTTCCACCCAGTCACCAGCAGGATCACAGAAAGATGCAGAGAAGGGAGGGGAACATTCCTGGGGCAGCTCCCGTCCGTACCAGCAGCGAGAAACCCATCTCTTGGCCGTTTCCTACCACACTTTTTCCTGTGTGACTTTGGTCGCCCCCTCTTCTCACACCTCAAAGTGAACATCTTGCCCCAGATGCTTTCCCATGTGAGGGAGTGATGCAGACTGCTGTGGGGGGTGTCCCATCTTCCACTCTGCACACCTCATTCTGAGGTGGGAATAGAAACTGCTTCGTTTTGCCATGTAGCCTGGCCCCTCCTGCCTCAAGTTGCTTAGAGGGCTAGAGTTACAGGGATGCCCCACCACACTCCTCCAGAAACTGCTTTGACGATTCAGGGTTTCTTGAACTCAAGATGGGCCAGTCCTTTTTTTTATTATTAATTTATTTTTTTGTGGACACCTAGGAACTGTCTGGAGGCCCCAGCTCAATATTGAGCCGGTTGGCAGTGGTGCCGAGAGCTGGGAGCTCTGATCTGCCCAGACTCTGAGCCTCAGGAACCCTGGTGACCGCAGGTGGAGGTGAGCACACTGGATTGAGTGGCCATGGGGAACAGAACCCTCGGCCTCACCCAGCCTGTCCCCAGGTTCCCAGAACCAGGTCGGGAGTCTTGCCCCAGCTATCCTCCCTGCCCTGGGTGCAACATTCTGCCCTTTCTGAGCTCCTGTATCAGAACAGCTCACTGGAGCTTGAGTGCTAGCTCTGTCCGACCATAAACTGGACTTGCTGTCCAGGGAACAGTCTGCTCTTCAGACTGGGGAAGGCCCGGAATCCAGCTGCTTGGCCAGCAGCAGGTACCTACTTCCTGCTCATTCCATCCTTCTTGAAGCAAGACAGCAAAGAAGTCTCCTGGCATCCAGATTCTTTTTTTTTTTTTAAACTTTTATTTCTCTCTCTGTTTAGTGAGCAGTGGTGGACCTCGGTCCCCGGGTGGGCTCCTCCATCCCCTCCCTAGGAGTCACATCCATGTGTACATTCAGACCAGATGGGCCGCCCTGCAGACTTGCCATCTCTGTGGGGATGGATGCATGGGCCACATTCGGCTGGGAGAGATGCCCCTCAGAGGAGACAGGTCTGTCTTTCTTTTGTCCTGAAGAAACTGAAAGACAAGAGGGGCTCAGCTTGCTCTGCCTGGTCCCCCGTGCCCACCAGGGTCCCCTCCAGCTTGCCCAAGACCTAAGCAAATTGTGAACTACATTAGCCAGGCTTCTGGGCTGGGCCTCACAGCGCAAGTGTTCATGTTTCCGAGTAAATGCTTAAGGCCCTTCTGCGATCCTTGGATGGGAGCCCTTAGTAACAACGTCCCTCTGCAGGATCCCAGGAAGAAACGGCCTCTTTGATGACACTCCCTATACTATGAGAGGCAACACTCACACAGGACCAGAAAATTTCCACATCACTCAGAGTCTCCAACTTCTAAACGCTAAGTATTTCTAAGTGGAAAGTGCCTGAGATAAGAAAGCCAGGGACCCAGGAGAAAATCACAGAAACATGCTGTTGTGGTCCATTCTCATTGGTTACCAGTGCTAACCCTTGAATTCCAGCTTGGCCACTTCCTGTTCCCTCTTTTAGTGCTCCCCCTCCTCCCTGCACTGTTTCCCTAGTTGTTCCTGGGCTAATGTTGGCTTCTACCATTTAGTGTAGGTGTGTGAATTAAAACCGGCTCATAGACAAAAACCACCTGAACAGCCTGGCCAGCGAGAAGCCCTTAGTGATGGTGGGGTACCATGGTTGCCATGCCCACCTTTACAGTTTTCCCTCCCATCTCTGCTACAGGCTCTCATGCGTGCAGGGATGGAGGTATGGTACAGAGCACGAAGGTCTTAACTGGGGTGCGGGGACGGTGTATGAGTGTCGAGATCCTTGGGTCTCCTGCAAGCCCTTGCAAAAAACTGTGTGTGCAGACTGCTAGCAAGCCACCCTGCCTCTTAGGAGTGTTGGTCCCGCACACATACACACCCATGACAGATGAGGGGAGAGACTGGCTTAGTCACCTGATGGTGTAGGCCCTAGCCTCACATTCTAGCGAGGACCACAGGCCTTGTGTGGTAGGACCCAGAAGCCCCTAGCCCCTTGGTCTTCTATCTGGTCTAGCTTCTCAGAAAAGACCAGGGACTCTAGGGGCTTTCCAGGCTAGAGGACACCTACAGGATGGGGTCAGTGTGGCGGAGGTGGGTGGGGGTGGTCGTGTCCTGGGCCCACAGCCTGGCTCTTAGAACATTTGTGTGCCTGGAGCCAGAGAGTGGTGTGCATCTGTCCCTGTATCCTCTTGTGTGGAGAAGGACAGAAGCGGTGTTTACCTTACAGACTTGGCACATGCCAAACCTTCAGCAACTGAATTTTCTTTTTTCTTTTCTTTTTTTTTTTTTTTTTTTTTTGGTTTTTCGAGACAGGGTTTCTCTGTGGCTTTGGAGCCTGCGCTGGAACTAGCTCTTGTAGACCAGGCTGGTCTCGAACTCACAGAGATCCGCCTGCCTCTGCCTCCCGAGTGCTGGGATTAAAGGCGTGTGCCACCACCGCCCGGCGGTCAACTGAGTTTTCTCCATTCTCCCTCTCGTGCCCAGCCTGGGCTGGAAGAGAAGGCTGCCCGGAAGGAAGGAAAGGCCTTCCAGAAGGAAGCTACCTGAATTGCTCTCAGCCAACATCTGTGCGCTCTGAGGCCGAGAGGGTGGCAGGCCGCCGTTGCCCAGGGAAGGCTGTCTGTGCACGTGGGGCCGGGCATGCTGGGCCTGCTGCATCTGCTGCATCTGCTGCAGCTGGTGCAGCTGTTGTAACTGCTGGAGCTGCTTAGACTTGTGCTTTGTCATTCCTGGGGAAGAGAAGGGCAGGACGCAGGTCAGCACCGAGTGAGAGCTGTGGGGACCCATGGCCATGAGGAGCCAGCTGGGGTGGGATCCTTTACAGCCTAAATTTGTGGCTATGCCCCTTAGAAACACTTGGTTCAGCCGGGCGGTGGTGGCGCACGCCTTTAATCCCAGCACTTGGGAGGCAGAGGCAGGCGGATCTCTGTGAGTTCGAGACCAGCCTGGTCTACAAGAGCTAGTTCCAGGACAGGCTCCAAAGCCACAGAGAAACCCTGTCTTGAAAAACCAAAAAAAAAAAAAAAAAAAAAAAAAAAAACCACTTGGTTCATCTACATATTTACCTGCCCGTCAGTCTGTCCCTCCATGCACCCATCCGCCCAGATTCTCTGAGGACTTATACACATCAGCCTTGTGTAGAGACTAAGAGTTCTGGCCCAGGCTCGGGGTTCAGGAAGCAGACAACGGGGAGTGCTCAAGGCATGATGGGAGATGGTCAGGTTGAACTGGAAGTGGGCTTTCAGGAGCCTTGGTGTTGGAATCACATAATGGCCCTTTGTTGAGTTTTGGAAAGCCAGTTAGGGCTTGACCGCATTGACAAGGGAACTGAGACGGAGGTGGGAAAGCTCCCATGTGTGGGTGTGAGTGAGGGTGAAAGCCAGCGGAAAAAGGAGAGAGCCTCTGCTGGACGATTGGCTGGGTCTGGCTGCTGCCTTCCACCAGAAAACAGCCACCTGGCTCTGGGGAGGAGAAAGAAAACGCCTGGGGCCCAATGGTACACATGCTTGTACCAAGAGAGACAAATGTCCTTTGGAACCCAAGCAAGAACCCAGAACTATCAAGGCTATCTGGATGCTCACCATCTTTCCCTAGGATGCCTGGCAACCTTGTATCCATTCGTCCCTTGTAGATGTGTCCATCAAGGCCCAAGATATCAACCTCATCATGCTACGGAGAGATGTGCGTGCCCATTATCATTGTAACATTCTGAGTCTCCTCCACGGAGGCTTAGAGTGTAGACACTGTCAGCAAGCAGTGCTCAGGGCCCTCCCTGGGAATGGAGGAGGGGAGCACCTGCCTGTAGGTCTGGCTTTGGGGAGACTGAGGCCTGGGAGCACTTGCCTGTAGCCCTGGCTTTGGGGAGACTGAGGCAGCAGGAATCCCACCGACTTGAAGGTCAGTTTCAGAGATAAAGCTAGTACCAGCCCAGCCCAGCCAGGACCATAAAAAGCAAGACCCCTGTGTGGAGTCTGGGCTGAGTGTGAGCTGGAGGGAGGTAGAGGGGCGTTCCAAGGCCTGTGGCAGAAGGCAGTAGTGTGGTGTCTGGGAGACGGGTGGGAGGAAGGACAGATTCTTCTCAGCAGAGAGCCTGTGGCTTGAACTGGGCAAGGACTGTACATTTTAGCTACTTTGGGAGGCTGAGGCAGAAGGATCCTGAGTTCAAGGCCTGCCTGAGCACCTTTGTGAGAAGACCATGTCTCAAAAATAAAAGGGGGCGAGCTGGAGAGATTGCTTAGTGGTTAAGTACTGCTCTTCCAGAGGACCTGGGTTTAACTCCCAGCACCCTCATGACAGCTCACAACTGTCTGTAACTCCCATTCCTGGGCATTTTCACACCGACATACATGCACATAAAATAAAAATGAATAAATCTTTTTTTTTTTTTTTAGTTTTTCAAGACAGGGTTTCTCTGTAGCTTTGGAGCCTGCGCTGCAACTAGCTCTTGTAGACCAGGCTGGTCTCGAACTCACAGAGATCCGCCTGCCTCTGCCTCCCGAGTGCTGGGATTAAAGGTGTGCACCACCACCTCCGGGCTTCTTCTTCTTCTTTTCTTTTTTTTAAAAGTAAACAGAAACTGGGGAGACACTTGTCTAGCAACCCCTAGGACAGGGAGGAAGAGAAGGAAGGTGGAGGGGCTCAGGGCAGAGGGCCAAGTGATGGCGCTTTGGGTGGATTTCCAGAAGAGGCCTAGCAGGGTTATCCTCCCCCACGGCTCCCATCAGACCTTCATGGCAATCTGGATCTCCTCCAGTGGAGACAGGTGCTGTGGGCGGTTTCGGCGGTAAGGGTAGGTGAGGGTGTGGCTGCCCCCACAGCGCCGGGGCACCGTTGAGTAGGTATAGTCTGCGGTATCTACCCCCCTAGGATGCAGACACAGGGAGTCGCTTTGAGTCACCAGGAGTGTTACCAGCGACAGGCAGGTGAATAAGCCTGAGGCTGTACACACCACGCACCACGCATAAGCGCCACTCTGACGCACGCACACTCACCCTTCATTCTACCCCCCCAACCATACCCCCTGGGCCGAGCTTGGTGCTCGGGGACCTGGGTGTCTCTGGGACTCTTGTGCTCCTACCGTTTGTAGCACGGGTGGCTGAGGCACTGTGCGTGCATCAGCTCTCGGATCATCTGGCTGCTGGCCTTCACGGAGCCTCCAAAGTGGATCTGCACCTTCTCGATGTCCATCAGCATCTTGGAGTGCATGCTGCGCAGGCGCCCCACACTCCGCTCCATCTGGGACAGATCGCCCCGAGAGAAGCTGCCGCCCAGCTTCAGGCTGTGAGACGGGGCAGAGGGAAAGAGGTCAAGCCAGGGCTGGACAGAGTTCCGGAGGCTTTTCTCCTGGGCCTTGTCTTTACGCTTCCTTTGGCTCCAGGACCCTGTTCCGTAGGACCCTGTGTGAACTGGACTGGGGGCCCACGCCATGGGCCCTTGACTGAGGGCTGAGGGTCACTGGGCAGCTCAGAAACTCTTGAGACCTGAGAGGGACCAGACTGGAGGGAAAAGCCCTCTTCCCCAACAAAACAAATACTTAAAATGTAACAAAAAAATTTAAATACAAAACCAACAAAGAAAGTTAATCTAGTGCCCCCCCATCCCAATTCTGAGCAGAGACTCTCAGCAGCCCTCCCAGGGTGCCCTCTGGAGCCATCTCAGTCAGACCCCCTGCCACCCCACCCCTGCCCTACCCAGGATCCCACTGTCCCATACTTGCGACTCTGCTGTCGGACCTGCTCCAGCTCAAACACAGTATAAGGCCGGATAGAACGGTGCCCAGGCATGCTGGGAACTATAGGGGTCATAGAGAGGACTCTGGGAGGGGACAGAAGAAGGGGAGGACGTGAGAAATCCCACCACTCGGTAGAGCCAGCCACCACTGCCATGCTCTAAAGAACATTCCTAATTGCTCAGTGTGGGCCCCTAGGAAGGACCAGGGACAGAAGGGGACCCAGGACAGGAGGTGAGATGACTGGGGACAGGAAGGGGACAGGAAGACACACCCCAGGCTGTGCTGTCTTCTCCCTACCACCAGATGCTGTGGGTGAGGTGTGGACACTCACTGTCCAGTTACCGATGTCTCCAAGGGACGGTCGCAGGACAGGCAGTGGAAATGAGCCAAGAGCTGCCTGTCAGGAATGGGATATAGCACAGCAGGTGAGATCCAGAGAGTTTGGCTCCCACGTAGGATGGTCCTTTTGGCAGCTCAGTCTACGGGGGGTGGGGTGGGGAGGTGGCAGATCCTGCCCTACTTCCTGGGCATTCACCATCCCTTCCAGGCACACATCCTGAATCAGCTGTCCAATTCAGTGCCTTCTGTAGCCTTCTGTATGCCTCTGGTGCCTCCTGGTGGCCATGAATGGGATTTCCTGACTCTGGTTCCCAAGGGGCAATTTAGCCATCTTCACGCCTCAGGGTAGCACAACCCAACAGCAAGAACCTTGCACCTCCTACTGCCTCTCTCCACCATGATCTTAAGGGGTGGGGTTTCGAGACAGGGTTTCTCTGTGTAGCAGCCCTGGCTGTCCTGGAACTCAGGTTGCGTGTAATGTAAACCAGGCTGGCCTCAAACTCGCAGAGATCCGCTTGCGTGTGCTTCTCAGTGCTGAGATTAAAGGCCACCACGCCCTGCTTAGTTATTCAACTCTAAAATGCAGTCCCTCCGCCTGATTGACAGTTCTGTGCAGAAAAGGCCCTCTGGGGCTGCCCAGCGTGCCGCCTGTAGGTTCCCCAGTCTTCCTGACCTCACCTGCGCATGGCCGCTGCCTCGTCTGCCTGGTAGAGTGGAGAGCGCTCTTTGAGCTGCTGCCGCAGCGATTTCCAGCGGTCCTCCAGCATCTGCTTCACTGGGTCCAGCTCCAGGCGGTCCAGCTGGGAGATGGGCACCACGTGAGTTTAAGGCAGCAGGTAGATGGGGGGAGGGATCTAGCCTTGGAGAAAGTGGGGGTGTCTGATGGCAGGGCCCTGCGTGGAGAGCAGCCCAGCCTGCCCTGCGCCTCTTCCCGCCCTCACCTTGCTGTCCATCTCCGCCAGGAGCTTGTCCAGAAGTTTCTGCCAGTCCTGTTCCTGTCCGCTCATCTTGGCCACCAGTTCCTGCATCATGTGGTTCAGCTGCTCGGTGGTGGCGTCAAATTGGATCCGGCTCACTTTGGACGCCAGAGCGCTCTTGTCTGCTTTCTGCCAGAGAACAGCGCAGGGGCCGGAGTGTTCCTCCAGGAGTCTGCACCCCCCACCTCCTGCGCTGGCCCGGGAGGAGACAGGGAGGCTCCCGGGGGGAGATGCTCACCACATCGATCTCCATCTCCAGGTGCTCTCGGTCAGCCTTTTCCTTCTCCAGCCTCTCTATGCCCTGGTACAGCACCTGGGGACCCACAGGACAGAGAAAATGAAGAGTCAACGATGCTGAGTGGCAGGGGTGGGCAGGGTGGGATGAGCCTCGCTCGGCTCCACCCCAGGTGCCCTGGGGCTGCTCACTTCAATGTCTTTCTGCTTCTGCCGATGGTCCTCAATGAGGTTGCTGGTCGTGATGTTGAGCTTCTCGCAGTCACCCTGGACTTGCAGAATGGCGCTCTGCACGTGGCCCAGCAGCTCCTCATCCTGCAGGGATGACAGGGAAGCTCTTGGGAGGCTGCTAGGCCACCTCATAAGCAGGAGGCTGCCTTTTAGAACTACAAGCAAAAGTTGGGTGTGGTCGTGCCGGCTTGTCATCCCAACACTCAGGAAGCGGAGTGATTGGAAGTTCAAGTGCAGTCTGGGCTGTGCAGTGAGGCTTAACAGAGAAGGACAAAGCCCGGGAGATGCCCCACATGTAACATCATTGTTGCTAAGCCTGGTGACCTGACTTCAATCCCCAGGAACTACATGGTGATATGCATGCATGCGTGCATGTGTGTGTGTGTGTGTGTGGTGTGTTGTGTGTGTGCACGCAATAAACTCACAAATGTTTAAAAAAAAAACCATCACCCAACACATATGCTCACTTCAAAGTCATTCTGGCTTCCCCAGTGGCATTCACTGACAGTTCTGTCCCTCAACTGGATGTCGTCACCCACCCCCCACGTGTTGATGGACTGGCATCAGTGGCCTTTAGAGTCATCAGGTGACTGAGGCTTAGATGTGCTCTGTTGTCCCACGGTCCCTGAGAGGTGAGGTGTGGGCAGCAATCTGAACTCCATCTGAAATCCTAAGTCTGAGAGCAGAAACCAGGATCTGGTGGTGACCCCCACCCCAGCCACAAGCTTTCCCTCCCGGGGGGAAGTCTAGAAAGTGCTGAAAACACTGGCAATTGAGGGGAGCTGTGTCCTGTAGGCAGCTGGGCCAGTGTCCCTGTATTCCATAACAGGCACTGTTCCACCCTTGGCCCACCACCCTTCCTGTATTCTGCTCTCTCCAAAGCCAGCTCGGCTGCTGTCTTCACAGTGAGCCGGCTAAGCACCAAGGCCTTATGTGGGATCTGGAGAAAGGGCTCCACCGTGGGAACCTGACCCTCAGGCTCTCGCACGGGTTTCTGTGGGCCCCTGGGAAAGCAGCCCTTCTCCAGGGGGCCACCTGCTGCCAGCTGATGAAGGAGCTGAGCAGAGACTCACCTGGCTCTGCAGCTTGGCCTTCTTGGAGGGCCTCGAGGCAGCCAGGCCGGTGACCATGTCCTGCAGCTGCTCATAGCGCTGGACCAGCAGGCTGACTTGGTGGCTTACATCCAGACTGCAGGCTGGGCAGGTGGCCTCGGGGTCAATCTGGCCGGGCACCAGGGCGCTGGGGGACTTGTGCGGGGTTATGCTCATGGACAGCAGTGTGGAGGAGGAGCCGAGCATACTCTCAATGATGGTTCTGAGCTTGTCCAGCTGGACGCAAGCAGACATGGAGGGGGCAGAGATGTTGGCCAAAGCCACGTCTAACCACTGCTGCAGCACATTCAGCCTCTGCCCTGCTTTGACACAGGACAGTCGCTGCCTTCTCAGCCCCTCACAGAGGATACAGCGCACAGCAGACAGCTGAACTCTACCCATCAAACAGTTTTCAAACCTTTTTTTTTTTTTTGGCCAATGGGCAGCATTGATAACAAAGAAAGCACCTGTGTGGGGAGATCCCTCTAGCCAGTCTGTGGGTTCCAGCGTGAGGACACAGCTTTGTAGCTAAATTCTACACGGGGGGGCTCCCTTGATGCAATGCTCTTTCAGCACCGGAGGTGCGGACAGCGGGTTTTTACAAACTCTCTCTCACCCAGGATGGAAACTCTTTTTTTTTTTTTTTTTTAATAATATTTATTTATTATGTATACAATATTCTGTCTGTGTGTATGTCTGCAGGCCAGAAGAGGGCACCAGATCTCATTACAGATGGTTGTGAGCCACCATGTGGTTGCCGGGAATTGAACTCAGGACCTCTGGAAGAGCAGGCAATGCTCTTAACCACTGAGCCATCTCTCCAGCCCAGGATGGAAACTCTTAAGGATAAATGAATGTGAGAAGGGCGAATACAGCTAGGGATCTCTTGGGGTCTGAAGGTGCAAGCTCCTTCCAGGGAGAGCTGCTCAGCCTGGCCCTCCTGCTTGCCTCTTCTCCCCAGAGTCTTAGTGTGTTACCACCAATGGTTGGTCCTGGGTGGCCAGCTTCGATTCAAGAGCAACCAACCTAGGCCTGCTAAGGATGCTGCCCAGCTTCACGAAGGGACACCATCCCCTCCTATTGGGCAGTGACACCAAATAGATGCTGCCAGAGCTTAGGGAAGATATTTGAGACACACACGTTGCTAGGGGACAGAATGGAAGGGAGGTATGCCTGGCCAAGATGGACAAGAAGAAAGGTCCATGCACAAGCCAGGCCCAGGAAGTCAGGGGGAGCTGCCCGCCGCAGGTGGCCCTAGGCTGGGAGTTTGCTCCTGCGGCCCCACATGCAAGCATTGCCCTTTTGTCCTGGGTTCACACAGTCATCAGCTTCCTAAGAAAGTGTCCTGAGCTAAGGCCAGCGTGATGGATGACTGCTAGGAAGAGAAAAAAGCATCCAGTTCTCTGGGTCAGTCCTCAGGAAGGTTGGCTGTCTCAGTGGAGCCTTCAAGAATAAAAAGTGGGGGCTGGAGAGATGGCTCAGAGGTTAAGAGCATTGCCTACTCTGCCAAAGGTCCTGAGTTCAATTCCCAGCAACGACATGGTGGCTCACACCATCTGTAATGAGGTCTGGTGCCCTCTTCTATTTTTTTTTTTAAAAAAAAGAATAAAAAGTGAATTCCTGGGAAATAAGGACCAGGAGGGCATTCCAGAAAGAAAAGTGTGTTAGGGAAAGGGCAGGAAGGCCAGGTAGCCAGAGCCTGGCAGTGCAGGTGGGCATGGAAGGTGAAACCTTCTGGAAAGGATGCTAGGCTCCTGCCAGGAGCTCAGGTGTGGAGGGCTTGTCTAGAACCTGGGTTCCATCCCAGCACTGCAGAAAGCAAACAAAAACAAACACTGCAGAGGAGGTGGGGGTTGAGTGGGGTAACTCTCTATGTGGTCAATGTGAACTGGGGGCTGGCAGGTGTCCCTTGACTCTCTGAGCCTCCTCCTGCCCTTACAGGGCAATCAGCTTGGGAGAAGAAACACGGGAGGGGGGAGGTTGTGCGTGGGGCACAATGGAAACACCGTCTGGCGTGTAAGGCGCTAGGTGTGATCTCTCCAGCGCCATGTCTGCCCAAGTACACGGGATGACACACAGGATGGCCAACGGGCACAGGAGAAGGTCTCAGCATCACGAGTTACTGGGGAAACGCAAATGCAAGGGCAAGGCACACTTTAACTCCAGGAGATCTGACTCCAACCCCTTCTGGGCTCCACGGCAGCCGCACTCACATGCGCACACACCCACAACACGCACGCTTACACACGCATGCGTAATTGAAGATGAACAGAATAAATCTGAGAGGAGAAAGAGATGCGTGTTGGTGACGATGGGGAGGACCTGCAGCTGGCATCCTCTGCTAGTGGGCGTTCACGTGGCACAGCTACTTGGAAAAATAGTTCCTTAGATGGCCCGTCGTCTCACCACCCAGAACTTCCACTCTGGGCTCCGTGCCCAGGACAAAGTGTGTGTGCAAGTGAATGCTCACACGGGCATGAGCCCTGATGGCTAAACAATAGGAGCCATCCGGCCGTCCACCTGCATGGAGGTGGAAGCTGCCCTTGCTACAGAATGGAGTATACCTGGATGGGTTTTGTTGTTGTCTTTTCAAAGTTTCTCTACATAGCCCTGGGCGTCCTGGAACTACCACCATGGGGCCAGAATGAAATATTTTTGAGTCACAATAAAAGTGGGTGCTGGGAGGCAGGCGGTGGTGGCGCACGCCTTTAATCCCAGCACTCGGGAGGCAGAGGCAGGAGGATCTCTGTGAGTTTCAGACCAGCCTGGTCTACAAGAGCTAGTTCCAGGACAGGCTCCAAAGCCACAGAGAAACCCTGTCTCAAAAAAGAAAGAAAGAAAGAAAGAAAGAAAGAAAGAAAGAAAGAAAGAAAGAAAGGAAAAGAAAAGAAAAGGAGAGAGAGAAGGGGGGGCTGCAAAGATGGCTACAAAGATGCTTGCAGAGGACCTGGGTTCAGCACCCTCATAATGGCTCACAACCATCTGTAACTCCAGTTCCAGGGGATCTGTTTCTGTACTCTGAGGGGACGGTATGCGTGTGACACACTTACACACGCAAGGACAAAAGAACCAAAACATAAATAAAAATCAATTTATAAAGATGAAAAACAGAATAAATGATAGGGGAGATGGCTCAGTGGCAGAGAGCATGTGTGACTCGTTCAGAGAGCCTGAGTTGACACCCAGCACCCACAGCAGGTGTCTGAGCCCCCTAGAGCTGGAGTTACAGACAGTTGTGAGCTGCCATGTGGATGCTGGGAATTGAACCCAGATCCTCTGGAAGAGCAGGCCGTGCTCTTAACCACTGAGCCGTCTCTCCAGACCCCTGTACTTTTATACTTATGAGCACACACACACACATACATACACACATGCATGCACACACCCAACCACCAACAGCAACGAAAGAAAAAGAGGCCATCAATATGAAAGAGAATAAGGGAGGGCTTATGGGAGAACTTGAAAGAAGGAATGGGAAGGAGGAGATGATGTAACTATATTATCTCAAAAAGCAGGAATATTATTAAAAATAATAAAATACCGTTAAAAGATGTATTTTTATGACAGGCGAATTAAAAGAAATACACAAAAGGAAAGAGGCAGCGAAGGAGCCTGTCTCAGCTCCTGCACTGATGCCCTTGTCCTTTTGTATCGGGATGGGGTTGGGCCCCAGCCGAGAACCCCTCCCATCCTGCAGTGCTTTGCCTGGGAAGCACCCCCAGAGGCGCTTGTGTCTGAACCCTTGGTCCACAGCTGCTGCTCCCTTCGTGCAGATGCAAACAGAATCTGCTAGCTTCCTGTTCCGGCTGCCATACTTTCCCTGCCTGTTCCGAGGCCTTCCTCGTCATGATGGACTCTACCCTTCTCTAAGTTGCTCTTGGTTGTGGCATTTTTTTTTTTAAAGATTTATTTATTTATTATCTATACAATGTTCTGCCTGCATGTATACCTGCAGGCCAGAAGAGGGCACCAGATCTCATTACAAATGGTTGTGAGCCAGCATGTGGTTGCTGGGAATTGAACTCAGGACCTCTGGAAGAGCAGTCAGCGCTCTTAACCTCTGAGCCGTCTCTCCAGCCCCTGGTTGTGGCATTTTTACCACAGCAACAGAAAAGCAACTCCGCACGTGCCCCCAAGCAGGGGCTGGTCTCCATTGGGTGAGGACTAGGCTCCTTACTCTCTACCTCAGACTCTGGGGTGGGGGTGGGGCCCTGGGGCCTTGACCACGCTCACCTGATCCTGTAGGTAGAGGGAGGCTTCAGAGACTGAATTCTCCATGGCGGCCTTGCCTCGCTCTTGGCTCTCCCTCAGCTCAGACAGCTCCTTCTCGATATCACTAACGGTGACTCTGCAATGTTAAAACGACAGCGGCTTGGTCATGCAGAGGCCTGGCCGTTGGAGACACAGCAGGATCAGAACATCTGGAGCTCTGTTTAAGAGTCCCAAATGGGGTTCTGCGGCGGGACATAGCATCTCTGTGCTCCTCCCAGGCCTGGTGCCGATGTTCTGAAGGTAGGCTAATGTCTGCCGGGCCTCGAAAAGACTAGGGTAACCTGAAGAGTTGGTACAATCCAGGCGAGAGACACCGGTCAGCCCACGCGGAGGCGGAAGGCTACCTCCACCGTCCGGGCTTTCACCATGATGACAGCCAGGGTGCCAGCGGCGGAGAGAGGGTGTCACCTGAGGATGCCCAGCTGCAGGGTCAGTTGACTAGGCTTCACTTCCTTCCCTCCAGTGCCTTCGCCATCCACCAGCCTCTGTAACTTCTCCAGCTACGGACAGAAAACCGGGAGGCTAGGTGTCAGGCGGACGTGAGTGTCTGCTGCCAAAGGCGGCCCTCGAGAGATCCAGCCCTCTTCCATCTCATGGGTGAAGATGCTAGCAGTCCCTGACAATGGCCTCTCTAGATGTGACATGAGGAGCAAGCGTGTGTTAACGAGCCCACTGTATTTTAAAGGCTCTGTGTACTCGTCTTCATGGCTGAGGTGGGGGTTGTGTTTTCTATGTGACTGGGTGATAAGGATCTGCTGAGACCACAGCACAGGGGGAGGGCCTGTGGGCATTCAGCCTAGCAGAAACCGCTCAGTCTCTGATTCGCCTCAGGACGCTAAGGAGGCTGACCCTCCCTTACGCACTCTGTCCTTGTCCTTCCGCATTTCCTTGCTCAAGGTCTTCAGGCTCTTCAGCTGCCCCTGGATGTCCTGAGGTATGGTCTTTTTGACTGTGGGGTACGAAGGCTGCCATCAGGGTGTGAGTTCCATTGGTCTCCCTACCTGTTTCCAGCCCCTTGGTGAGGAACTGACCCCAGAGGTCAAGTGGGAAGATGACTTGGTCCTGCTTCTCTGGTGACTGAGCCAGGAGGCAGGGGAAGCGGGGAGGATGGGTGTTTGCCCAGAGTCTCACCCACTGCCCCTGACGTTTTTATCTACCACTGTGTGAGCGAGCAAACGTTATAGGCTTCGTTCTAGAACTCTCTCGCCGGCCACTCACCTCCAGGCTCTGGCCTCCCTTGGGACACGCCCCCCCCCCACACCGGGCCTGTTGCCTTAGTTTCACCCCTTCCTATCTGTTCCTCAGGCCTCCCCAAGGCTGTGGCTGTGAGAGGCGTCACATCTGGGCAGGAGGGCGCTCTGCTTGTGGGGGTGGGGATGGGATGACACCCAGGAGGAAGGCCAAGGCTGCTTTCCCTCCACAGCAGGTGACACTCACCCATCGCGGAGAGTAGGTACTGGATTTTCTCCAAGTCGGTCTGGCCGGTGAGTTCCTCCTCCATCTCCTTCATGTGCTCCTTCAATTCCACATAAAGGCCGACAAGCTCGCCCATCAGGCGGAATGTTTCCACCGCCATGGGGAAGTTCGGGGCCAGTTTCTCCAGCGACTCCTGCCGCTCGCTGTGGACCTCACTGCCTGATGAGGGTGGGTGGACGTAGCTCAAGGACACGCGAGTACTGGAGTCAGAGATATCTTGGTCTGCAGTCGCCCCTTCCAATTGAACTAAGGCAGGTTTCCTGCTCGGATCCCAAGCATCAGCTGTGTGTCCTCGGCTACGGTAATCCAGGACAGCCTGGGTTTGATCATACCGAGCCACACCTGGGATTCTCGGGCCCTCATGACCTGCAGCTTGTTGGTCTTGGCCCTGAGGGCCCGTGACAGGAAATATATCTTGCCTGGCTTGTTCATCTAGATCTGACTGCAGTGATGGAAAGCCAAAGAGCTCTATGCTTGGTGCTATGAAGCCTGGTTGACTTGTAATGGGTTGTCTCAAACCACGCGGATAGGCACCAGGTTGAGGAAAACCATGAGGACCAGGCTGAATAAAACCAGGAGGGTATGCACCAAGTGGAGCCAAGCCAGGCATGTGCGCACCAGGCTGAACCAAGCCACGAGGGCCCGCACCAGGCTGAACCAAGCCACGAGGGCCCGCACCAGGCTGAACCAAGCCACGAGGGCCCGCAC
>JAQHUG010000183.1:1584411-1596120 GCA_028555095.1 Dicrostonyx torquatus
CACACTCATCAGAGTCTGCGGGAGTGGCTGCAGTCCACACTCGGCAGGCTGCGGGAGTGGCTGCAGTCCACACTGGGCAGGCTGCGGGAGTGGCTGCAGTGCACACGGGGAGGAGGAGGAGCAAGTTGGCCAGGCATCAGGACAAAGAGCCTGATGTCAAAGCCCGTGTCACTTAAGTAAACCCGAAGGCTCTGGACCCCACCCCATCACATGCAGTTGTTTACTGAACCCAGACGTTAGTAAATACAAGCTCTGTCCTATCCATCCTGCTGGAACACCTAGCTCTCCTTTGATGGAAGGGATCGTGAAGGCAACAGTACCCATTTATTTAAAAATAGCTGAACAGCCCAGAGAGCCCACACCCTTCCCCCAGCTGCTGATTCTTAGCCATTCACACTATCAGAATTTTCTTCTGATTATAAGTGAAGACGCAGAGCGAATCTTACGGGGAAGCTCCAGGCCCGGGTGCACAGTGGCATTCTTGACCATGGGGGGCGAGTGCCGACCATCATCCATGTCCAGCTCCGTGCACTGAGCTTCTCCGTGGATCACAGCCAGTCCCAGGCGCAGTCTCTCGGCATAGGACTGAGCCCTGAGAGGAAGACAACGGTTGGCGATGGTGACACTGGTGAGAACACACAGCCCACGGTACCACTGCAGCAATCCCAGGACAAACCACAGTCATCTTTAAGGGGACACAGAATAATTTCTAAGGTAAACAGCGCCAGGGCTACTGCTGGGTTCTGGATAATTTGGGTTCCTTCTCCCCAATATTCTATGAAGTCATTTCTAGAACTTTGTTCAAACGATGTTTCAAAAATCAATGCCAGGCTGGGGTCGTGGCTGAGTTGGCAGAGTCCTCACTTAGCATGCCTGAGGTTCTGGAACTGACTCCCTGCACTACGTAAACCAAGCATGGCACTCGTGAGGCAGCGTGCGAGGCAGAGGCAAAAGGATCAGAATTTCAAGGTCACCCTTAGGTATGAAGGAAACCTAAAACAGCCCGGGATACATGCCCTAGCCTCACTAGTTTCCGTTTCCTCCCAGAGGAAATAGTAACTCGCTGTCTGGGCGGTGAGACAAAGCTGCAGAGATGACCCGACAGTGGGGTGGGAAACGAGAACCCAGAGCCTTTACTGGCCACACTGAGAGCTCTGGCTTCCCAAACTAATTCTGACTTAAGAAGTAGCCACAGGGAGTCAGAAATGACTGGGATCTTTACCTTTTTGCAGCATCAGGAGACTTAGCTACAATGACTGCATTTCTGTAATTTGGAATCTAGATTTGGAGGAAAAATAAAAAAGTACTGAAACATTATTTAAAAAAAAAAAAAAAAACACTTAAATCTGGATGCTGGCTTACGACTTCTAAGAACCCACGCCAGCAATCAGCGTGCCATGTTCGTGCTGACACCGTCATCCTCACCAGCTTCATCGCTGCAAAAGCACTGACTGCTACATCAAGACAAAACTGCTAAAGCCCTCATCCTAGAAAACACTCGTAAAGGCGCTCAGAGGGCCTGTTCTTTTGGATGTCTCTGAAGACATGGCCCTCCGTGCCTAGATGCCGAGTCTCTCTAGCTGCGGCAGACCCTGAGCCTCGGAGAGCTCCTGGGATGTGCCTTTCAATAGCGAGGCCTGAGGCCAGGGAAAAACTAAATAGCATGTCTTTGAGGACATGGGGTCTGCTGGAGGTCCTCACTTCTTCCTGGATATACTGAAGCAGGAAAGGTGAGGCTCTAAGGTTGTCCACGGGAAAGCTGAAAAAGCCTTGGATTTCCTTTTGGTGAAGATCCATAGTGATAATGTGAGTTAAACCTGAAATTTTAAAACAAAAAATTACAAAGTTCTCCCCTACAAGTTAACGACCACAGTGGACATAAACTAGGCGCTCAACTCCTGCTTCCTACCAGAAGCCTCAAGGTAGGGCTACTGGGAACCAGGGACAAAGCTCTACCGTTAGTCTGAGGAAACAGTGAAGAGCATCCAGCCTAATGCCAAGAAGCCCGGGACCAAGAGCTACAGTAGAAGGGTGTGTTCGCTGCACTGTCATCAGTGTGGTCAAAAGTGAGAGAAGGAAGAAAGAAATCAAAATAGGGATACGGAAGAAATGTGAAGCAGCAGCAGAAATCAAACAGGCCCTCACCCTCAGCAAAGAATACAAACCAACGGCCAGAGACCACGGCTACCTCAGAGAGAAACAAGAGACTCACAGCACAAGTGCAAGACACCGAGGCGTCCGGTGACTCCCTATGACAGAAGGATGTGTGAGGGCATTCTCAGGGAAAAGCGACATCTACAAATACACTCCACACTGTCAAAGGTCACTGGTCTCCCAAACCACAGAAGCAGTACTGTTCAGATAGCAGACAGGGGAACCTCAGCCACTGTCCAGTGTTATTCCGTCTGCTCTACACGGGGAACAGAGTGGGAACGGCTACCCAGGACGTAAGTGCGAGCTGGGGAGGAGAGAGTAGACACTGACAGAAAATCTCTTCAATTACCCCTCCGACTGAAGCTTGAGGTCACAAGAACAACAAGCCTGCCAGTTAAAATACAGATGACAAATGACAGCCAAGTAACACAAAACAGGTCAGAGAAAATGCCAGAGCAGCTCCTGCTAAAGACAGAGGGGAACCAAGAGCTCAGCACCTCGGCTCACATGTCCAAACAATGAAAAAGCAAACAAGACATCATTAGCAAACATGAAGAGAAACCGTTCCCAAACCAGACACGGAGATGGAACCTGCTCTGCGGGAGGGGCTGCATCTAGCGCTGGGACCCCAGGCCTCTGGTCACACTCACCGGCTTTCGCCAGCATGGAAGCCAGGAGCTTGCACACGATGGAGCCTCTCTTCCTCATCTTGCTTTGCTTGCTGTAGGGGAAGTAGGGAATGACACCGATGATGTTCCTGGCACAGGCGGTCTTCAGTGCATAGGCCATAATCAGTAACTCCATCACGGCTGTGTTCACATCTCTGAAACATAAAAACTACACATTAACAACCAGCAGGGCCCCAGCATCTGGGGTGACGGGCACGCCACCCTCACGCTGGCTGTGACGCCCCGCACGGGCACAGGGAGTGCAGTGACAACCCTTTTCAGCTGGGTCAGGTGGAGTTCTCAGCTGTGGTCACTCACACCTGCAGCAGTGACCCAGCTCTCATCTCTGCCTGTCTCTTCCATGTCAGTAACCATAGCTACTTGACACCTGCTGGTATTCAGTCAAGGATTCGGATGTAGGCCATAGCTGTCATTAACAGAAAGCATTTTGTCTTTCTTACAGGGAAGGTGGAAGGGAGTGGGGAAGTCTTGGAACTTGTCACACCCCCCTTTCCTTTCTTCCTCTGGCACATTCCTGAGAAAGACAAGAGAAGGAAACATGACCCTGAAGCGTGTCTGAGGAAGGCTTGACCTGTGGGAACTGATGTCACTCTGCAGAGGTGATGGACTTTTCTGGAAGATCTCAAGCTCTTGTCCCTATTCTCTGACTCTGGCAGATGGCACCTGTTCTCTGGGACCACAGAGTTTCCAGGTGCAGTTCTGGAGCAGACAGGGAGGAGGCAGGCTGCCCATGCTACCATCACCCTGCTGCAGAGTCCAATGCGGCCAGTGAGCCTGCAGGACAGTCAGGCTTTTTCCCGTCTCTTCTCCCTCCCTGATACAGGGTCTGTCTAGGTTGCTGGGCAGACCTGGAGGCCACTGTGCTGAGCAGGCTGGCTGCCTCTCGACAGCAGCCGCAAGGACGTCCTCTTACTGACAGCTTTGTGCTCCAATATTAACCTCAAGAAACGCCCAACCTCGAAGGACTGACTCTATGTTAGAAATGAGATCATCACAAACTCAGGAGACCAGGGAGAACAAGGCAGTTCTTAAACCCAGTTCCGATTCTGAGCCAGGCATGGTGTGCACATTTTAACTGCGGCAATGGGAGGGAAAGGCAATGGATCTTTGTGAGTTCAACAACAGCTTGTCCACACCGAGAATTCCCGGACAACAGGGTACATGCTCAAACACTGGCCTGGCCAAAAAACCAAAAACTTAAAAAACTGAAAGAGTTCTACAGAAAGGGACACAGGCAAAGACAGTGTGTGTGCTCATTTGTCCCAGACGGTGGTGGTTTTTTGTTTTGAGACAGGGTTTCTTTGTGTAGCCCTGGCACTCCACGTTGGCCTCAAACTCAAGAGATCCAACTTCCTCTACCTCCCTAGTGCTGGGAATGTGCACCACCACCACCTAGAGAAAGTGCCTTTTCTGAAGATGGTGCTGTAGATGCTGTAGATTTTTTTTTTTTTTTTTTTGTTTTTCGAGACAGGGTTTCTCTGTGGCTTTGGAGCCTGCTCTGGAACTAGCTCTTGTAGACCAGGCTGGTCTCGAACTCACAAAGATCCGCCTGCCTCTGCCTCTCGAGTGCTGGGATTAAAGGCGTGCGCCACCAAGGCCTGGCCCCAAGACAGCATTTTTTTAAAAAAAATCCCCCAATAGAGAGAAATTCTTGTCACTTTTTCCATAGTCTGGGACTTGCCCCCTCCCCAGATTTCCTACCCGACTTTCAGGACTCAAAGTTTTATCTAATAAATAAGTTGGGACTTGAAACTGCCCTGCCTGTCGCTTTGACCCTGAACTCGGCCACACAGCGAACTACCTGTAACTCTCCAGTTTCTGAGACAAGCAGCTATCAAAGAAATTAAGTGCTTCCTGCCTCTAACTCCCGTCAACTGTCAAGCACAGCCAGCCCACACTGACAACCTCCAACAACCCACTTCTTCCATTTGTCACAACCACTTATCTTGGGTAGGGATTCTTTCTACTGCTGTCAAAAGACACCATGACCAAGGCAGCTCTTATAAAAAAACATTTAATTGGTGGTGGTGGTGGGGGAAACTCACAGTTTCAGAGGTTCACTCTACATCTTGATCAGAAGGCAAGAGGAAGGTCACTGTCAATAGGCAGTATCTTGAGCATAGGAAACCTCAAAGTCCACCCCGACATTGACACATCTCTTCTAACAAGGCCATACCTCCTAATAGCGCTACTCCCTATGAACTTATGGGGCCCAATTACATTCAAACTACCTCATCACTATAGGAATCTTTGATTAAAAACATCTCTTGCCGGGGGTGGTGGTGGGTGACACACACTCAGGAGGCAGAGGCAGGTGAATCTTTGTAAGTTCAAGGCCACCCTAGACTACACAGCAAGCTCTAGGACAGGCTCCAAAGCTACACAGAGAAACCCTGTGTTGAAAATAAACATCTCTCTGACTCAGCAGTAAGTGTATAACGTCCTTGTAGAAGACCTGAGTGTAGTGTCCCCCACACAATTCCCCTCGCGATCCATGCCCTGATAGCAATGGTAGCTGGCTGAAGGTGAACCGGGAGATACACAGGCCACGTCTGGTTCGAGTGAGAGGAGGCCTAAAGCTCTTTGGAGCTGGAGGGTTACAGGAAACTTCAACTGCACGGACAATCAACTCGCTCACCAGGCAGTGTCCCCGTCCTTCGCGAGGAGCTGCAAGGCAGATTTCTGCATTTGCCTGATAAAAATATATGACTTAAACAGGATACCCTGTAAGAGGATAAACTTAAAAGGTTATAAATAAAAAGCTTTTAGCTTTTATTCTTAACTCTGAAAAAAAGAAAAAGATCCAATGCCCTGCAGGTCTGAGGATACAAACACGCAATAATGAATCTGAAACACAGAACACTTCTCTCAGAGCCAAGTATGTACAACTGACTTACAGGCTCATCTTTAAGACAATCAGGGGCTCCACCTGGACCCCTGGTTGAGTCCCCTTCCTTGACAGTTCTTTCTTCCCAAGGGAACAGTGCAAAGGCTAGCATGAAGGACCAGAAGACAGTCTTGGTACAACCAACAAGAAAACAACCAAACACTTTCAAGGCACTTGGGAAGTCCTACCATCGGGCTAATTTTAGTCCAACCGTCAATCATGCATGGAGCACCCTGAGTTTATCGCTCGGTGAGGCTGGGGACAAGCAGCCAAGAGGCAGCCCCGGCTCAGGAAACACGATCACTCTTACCATAGGCATTTATCCTAAGCAGCGTGCGTAATCCAAGTAGCGATGCGCCTCATCCAAAAACTTCTTACTCTTCCCTTACCAGCATCACATACACCGAACCTCATCACCAAGAACCCAAGCAGAGCTAGAGTTAATTTCATAGCTTCTGGAAGAAGATAAAGTTTAGCTGACCTTGTTATAGCATGCGTTATACACAAAGGCCTGATGCCATGGGTTCTGCAGAGCACTAAGGGGAGGGCCAGGCAATAAGAACTGACCTTGAGAGATCCCAATCTCAGAATTCACCATTCCCTACATAATAATCTTACTTTCCATTTTTCCCCTTCCCAGTAATATATACCAAAACATTCACCACCCATGGCCGAGCATGGTGATGCGACTCAACGCCAGCTCTCTGTGAGTCTGAGGGCAGCCCAGTCTACACAGTGGGCTCCAAGCACCCAAGGCTACGGAGACCCTGTCTCAAAAACAGAACAAAAAAAAATATCCTCAAGTCCCCAACCTGTATCATCAGGAAAGTGACAACAGAGCCTTTGTCTTGCTGGCTTTATCCACTGTTGAGACATCAGACAAACTGAACACAGGCGGTTGTTCTGTGGCTAGCAGGGTTTAGAGGACTTGGCAGGCAGCCTCTGCTTTGTCTGTTAGGAATGTTCCGAGTTCATCCTGGTTCTTGTAGTCACATGTGTAAGTAGGACATGCTTAACTCTCTCACCAACAGTCTTTCTCTCTTTAGGGTAATTATACTCCACACTAGACTCAGCTCTGACTACTCTCATTTTCAATGAACAAAAATTAATTTGGGGTAGGGAAATAAGACACAATAATGTGTGGGCGTGTGCACGAGACTGTTCGGACCTGAAAAAACAGTAGGGACACAGTAATGGAGCAGGATTTACCCACCCCACCCCACTCCACCAACTGACTATCTATAGCAAGTAAATGTAAATCCTATGTGGATTCTACTCAATTTCTTTTTTTTGGTTTTTCGAGATAGGGTTTCTCTGTAGCTTTGGAGCCTGTCCTGGAACTAGCTCTTGTAGACCAGGCTGGCCTTGATTCTATTTAATTTTTTTAAAAAAATTTGTGTGTGTGTGTGTGTGTGTGTGTGTGTATGCAGACCCACACATCGTAACACCCATGTAGAGATCCATTATTCAGGGTCCAGATTGCTGTCAGGCTTGGTGAAAGGGACTCACTGACCTGTCTTGCCCTCTACAGGGTTTCTTTGTGTAACAGCCCTGGTTGTCCTGGAACTCACTTTGTAGACCAGGTTGGCCATGAAATCACAGAGATCCTCCTGCCCCTACCTCCCAAGTGATGGGATTAGGCGTGTGTGCCACCACTGCCCAGGCCACACGATAATTTTTTTTAAAGACTCATTTATTTTTAATTATTTTATGTGTATGAGTGTTTTGCTTGCAGGTATGTATGTGCACCATGTGTGTGCCTGTTGACCGTGGAGGTCAGAGAGGGTGTCAGATCCCTTAGGACTGGAGTTATGGATGGTTGTCAACCACCATGTGGGTGCTGACACCAAACTGGTCCCCTGCAAGAGCAACAAGTGCTCTAACCACTAAGCCATCTCTCCAGCCCAAGTAAGCAGCCAGGGCAGACTCTCTGTCCTCTTCCCTCATTGCACTAAGCGCTGGGACCAGCATGCCCAGGTCTTGTTTGCAGGACACACAGTGACAACATGTCTACCCTCACCAGCCCCTGGATGCTTCTTCCTTCTCGCGCTTCCATCATTTTAAAGTCACAGTAATTGGGGGCAAGTCGGTAAAGTGCAGCTGTGGCACCTGAGGACCTAAGCTCAACCCCCAGGACACACACAACAGAACAAAGACCCCCCAAGAGTCGGGCTCTAACATCACGCACACGCTGTGGTGCATGTGCACACACAGATCTAAAAAGACATGGGGGGTTGGGAGAAGACAGGGAATACCTGGAGAGGTTGGGTTTTGCCTGAACAGTGCCTAACAAATACAAGAGAACTGTGACTTTTAAATCCCCAAACTCAAGGAAGGAAAGGAAAGCCATGTCCTCAAGACAGGCACACATCTATACCCAAGTTCCTCAAGGGCAGTCTGGGCTACACACAGAGACACTGGGTTTAAAAAAAATTCTCCTGGCTCTTCACCCAGACTTGGTCATCCTGAGACCTGTGCCAGCTGCGTGTTATCTGATCATGCTGCTATCTTCTGTCGTGGTCCCAGGGTCACTCCACAAGGCTTCCGTGAGAGGATAAAAACAAAAACTGTGTCAGGGCAAACCTCCACCCTCAAAGGACCTTGACAGCGGTCTCCCACACTGAGACCAGCGCCTGGATAGCGACCCCTGGGGAAGGACCAAGCAGGATGTGCACAAAAGGAAATAAAATATGAAAATACTGAGGATTGGGTTTTTTTTGACCATTGACAGTGGACTGTGACTTTCATACTGACAATGACACATAAGAATAACCTGGCTACAGAAGGAGTTTCAGGGGCTGGAGAGATGGCTCAATGGTCTTCCAGAAGACCCAGGTTCAGTTCCCAGCACCCACACAGCAGCTCACAACTGCTGCAACTCCGGTTCCAGGGGATCTAATATCCTCTTCTGAGCTCAGTGGGCACCAGGCACACATGTGGTACACAGCAAAAACACCCATATGCATAAATAACATAATAACAATGACTTCCAAATATACAGAATCCACATGCCTAAATTTAGGGGGACCACTGCTTTTCTGCTGTTGTTTTGTTGAGACAGGGTCCCACTATAGTCACCCTAGACCTCACTATATAGACCAACCTGGCTGGCCTCAGCCTCCTTGAGTGCTTGGGTTAAAGGCATGAACCGCATGCACAGACACACAAACACATGTAAATTAAAAAGTAATTCTTAGAATCAAGCTGGCCCCTACGCCTGACTGCACCTGCAGCGTGTGGCTCCCAGGGCCACGATGCTCTCCACGGTCCAGCTAATGTGTCATGTGTTCTGACACAGCAACGAGAAACTAACACAAAATAGTTCCGGGAATGCTTGCGTCATGCAAGCATTCTGTGGGCTTGGTGGAATAAGGCTTGTACTAAACATTTTGGAAGTGAAGAACAAGAGATCAGAAGCTTGAGGACAGCTTGGGCTAAGGAGTGACACTGCCTCCGAAAAACAAACTGTTTTGCTGGCCTGCTGGTATACACCTCCATCCTAGGTCTCAGGAGGTTGTGGAGAGCAACTCGACCTTGAAGCTAGCCTGGACTGCATATCAAGACCCTATTTCAGAAAACAGAAGAGACTCAGTCTTGTCAGGTCATTCCTACCATTAAGACAAGCACTGGTAGCCAGGCAGTGATGCACACCTTTAGGCCCTGCACTGGGGAGGCAGAGGCAGGTGGCTAAGTTCGAGGCCAGCCTGGTCTACAGATCAGGTTCCAGGGTGACCAGGACTACACAGAAAAACCATTATCTCAAATAACAGAAAGAAACAAAACTGTTTTTTGAGAGAAATGCAGCGGAAACGCCTAGTGAGTCACGGCCTAGCATCAAGACTTGAATGTGGTACCTGGCGGCTGAGGGAAGTAAGTATCAGAAGATAGCTTGCCCAGGTGGCAAGAGTCTCAACCATCCAAACACACCATGAAAACAAACTAAGAGCCACACTTAAATCATCTGTAGCCATCAGGCAGGCTGTCCACAAACTCCCTAGCCATCGCGCTGTCCATGTCATGTGCCTAAATCACCAGGATCTCCACTGTGAAGTCACCTTAGCTCTTCCCCAGAAGGGCTGCTCACGGCCAGCATGACTTTTCCGGAAGCCCAAAGCTCCAATTCCAGCTTCTACTGCAGCCAAGACTCCTCACTGCGTCTTTCTAAGACACACCCTTGTGCCACCACAAGCCAGTCAGCGCAGCTAAGACTCTCTGCCACCTGGCCCTGTCTTTGGACTTAGACCTCTGTATTTGGAGCCTCATGGGGCTGAAGAGCTGCGGCTGTCTTCACCCTCAGACAAGGGCTCCACAGTCAGGTAGTCTAAGGGCCTAGGATTTCATGAAAATTGCTTTCTCTCCTAAAGAATCTCTCACGGGAGAAAGGAGGTGACAATGCACCACACTGCTCACTGCTAAAGGATAAAACCGAGGAGGCCCAGAGCAGCCATGGGACCAGGCTCGCTGAGGAGGACCTGGGAAACAAAAGCCCCCTAATCATACGCTGTTTCTGAGTGAGCCAACTTTCCGCTTCTCAGGGAAGACATGTCTAGGCAGAGCCTCAGTTACCTGGCTCAGGAGTCAGCTGTCTGGTGGAGGCAGGGTTAGAACAGAGACAATATCAGATACACATATGTAACACACAGTAAGAGGGTTCCTTGTGGACAGGTCATCACCAAAACAGACAACAAGGCGAGACTCAGCTAAGCCGGCCCTGGGCCTACACCTAGCAAAGTCCAGAAAGACGGCAAAGTGCTTCCATGCGTCCCTTTCCAAGGCTGGTAAAGGAGCAATCCATTTCCCCGTGGATCCTCTCTTATGTTCTGGACAGTGCTAGGGACTGGACAGGCCCTTGCACATTCCAGGTAAGTACTCCACCACTGAGCTATTTCCTTAGCCCTTCTTTCTCACCTCTAAAGCGCACGTCAAAACCACTGAGGAGGGCCGGTGAGAAGGCTCAGTAAGGATGCTTGCAGCTAGCACTGATGACCCGAGTTAGAGCCATCCCTAGGACTCCCGGGAGAGCGAGAGAACTACTTCCTCCACGCTGTTCTCTGCTCTCTTCACGTACACGGCACACGGAGCCCTCACCTCCATAATGGTCTTTTTTTTTTTTTTTCTTTTTTAAAGATTTATTTATTATGTAGACAATGTTCCTCCCTCATGTACACCTCCACGCCAGAAGAGGGCACCAGATCTCATTATAGATGGTTGTGAGCCACCATGTGGGTGCTGGGAATCAAACCCAGATCCTCTGGAAGAGCAGTCAGTGCTCTTACCCAGCCCCCCCTGCATTAAATATGTTAAGAAATTTTTTTTTTTTTCCCTAGGACAGGATCTTACTTGGTAGCCTTAGCTGGCTGGAATTTGCTACGGAGCCCAGACTAGTCTGAAACAGAGATCTGCCATCTCTGCTCCTGAATGTTAAGATTAAAGGTGTGCCACCACACTTGGCAATTTCTTTTACTTTTTGAGGCAGGTCTCACTAAGTTGCCCAGTCTGGCTTTAAACTGGTTCCACAGTCTAAGAAGGCCTTGAATTATCCTTCTTCCTTGGCCTCCAGCCAAGCACAAATTTATATTTTAGACAAAACAGTAACAGAAACCAACCCTGGATTGCTGTTCACATGAAGAGAAAGTTTCTCAGAGGAAATGGACTCCCCAAGTCTTACCTGGGTATCGTTTGTATAATGAAAATATCTTGGCCACGAACAGACTCTTTGATTTCAACTCTTGTTTCTGAAAAAAAAAAAAAGTGTTAAGAGTTTAAGCAGTCCATGGTGCAATAAACAGACAACAGGTAGAAAATGAGGATTCTAAACAGCGCTGCCCCTCCCTCCCAGGACAATCCAAGTCTTAGCTAAAATACTCATACACAGAGTGGCCAGGCTGGGGGTAAAAGAGGGAGACATGAACAAGGTACTGAAGAAAGGGGCTGTGACAGATAAGGAAGCCGAAGCTTAATGAGTCAGCTCGCGACAAA
>JAQHUG010000183.1:1608572-1678542 GCA_028555095.1 Dicrostonyx torquatus
AAAAAAAAAAAAAAAAAGCCAAAAATAAAGATTTAAGTGTTAATAAAAGAACATGTGTTAGGTTTTTTTCTTCTCTTTTTCTTTCTTCCTTTGTGTGTGTGTGTTTTGTGACTGGCAGAGAAAATGAACCCATTTGAAGACCCTGCACTGCAGTGAGGACCCTGGAGTTTGTGGTTTGTGTATGAAACGTGGGCAGTCCAGGCAAGGACACATGTCACCACCGCCCAGCGAAGATGGTGTCTCTCACATGGGACATTTGGCCTGACTTAAGGGAGATTATGTTATTACACAAGGTGGCTCTTGGGAGGAGAATAGGTGTCTGGAATCAGGCCTCCTTCATGAGGGCTTGGCAGTTTTGTTTGCTTTTTATTGAAACCAGGTGAAGGGTTTGGAGAGCTGGGGACACAGGGCATCATTGTATGGGGTGTGAGTGGACAGGGAAGACCTGCGTTCCAGTTGGCTGTCCACTTGCTCAAGTACTGGCTGATTTGTCCTCGGGCTAAACCAAGTTTACACAGTGTCCAGAGACAGCATAGCGAGCAGCGAGCCAAGGGACACAGTGCCAGGACAACCCTGCCCCTTAGGGGATGGACGCTGTATCCATGGACCCCAGGACTGGGGTCTAGCACTGAAGAGAAGTATAGCTTCCAGGACTGGGAACTGGGATTCCCCCTCACAGCAACACCTCCAAGTGTTAGGAAGACTATGGAGTCCAGGAATTGCTTAGGTGATCTGGGAGACCCACACTTGTTCCTGACAGCGTATAGAGTGGTCATTCTCAATCAGGACCCTGGAAATTGTCTGGAGACGGTTTTGATTGTCACACATAGGATGACAGCTCCCAGCAGTGGCTGAATACTATCCGGGTCACAAACCACAAACCACGTGCTGGCCCTGGGAAAGAGCTAGATCAGCGAAAAAACCCTCGCGCCCCCCCCACCCCCCATGACAGGGGGAGCAGCAATGTCGCCACCATCAACCAAGCATATGTTTTCCATTTCTCTCTACCCTGCTTCCACCCCATATAAGGAAAGCACGAAACAGGGTGGGGGTGGAAGAGCTGTGGGGCCAGCTGCTGGACTCTTCCCCACCCCCATCCCCTTTGGGTCTAGCAATGCTGGGGAAAGATGGAGGCATAAAAGAAAAGTCTGAAATTTGAGACAGCCGTATACCCTACAGTGTAGACTCAGATTGAGGCGGCATCCAGGGAGCCCGAGGCCTGCTGGGAAAGGGGGGTTTTGAGCAGCCACATCTGGTGGGAGTTACTGGAAAGAAAGCCTTCGCCATGACACTATCTCCCTAGATACTGTGTGTGTGTGTGTGTGTGTCTAAGCACAGAGTCAAACCAGAGCTCCAAAAAATGCCTTTATTAATATTGAGAGAGAAGGGGGCCGAGGAGAGTCCTGGTCACTACAGTGCTTACAAGGCAAGCAAGCATGAGGGCCTGAACTTGATCCTCCTAAAACTTGACAGACAGAGACAGAGAATGCCAGCATAGAGCTGGGTGTCTATAACCCCAGTGCTGGGGAGGCAGAGGGGAGGATCCTGGGAACTTGCTCAGCCAGTGTTCGTACATCAGCCCAAACAGTACCTTCCAGGTTCAGTGAGAGACCCTGCCGCAAAATGAAGGTGGAGAATGCACGCGCACACACACACACACACACACACACACACACTAAGGGAAGTGTATGCCAGGTGCTCTGATTTGCTTCATGCCCAAATGCAACTTGGGGAGGAGAGGGTTTATTTGGCTTACACTTCCATCACACATCATGGAAGGAATAGCAGAGCAGACACTCAGGAGCCACAGAGGAAGGCTGCCTAGTGGCTTGCTGTCCGGCTCATGGTCAGCTGCCGTTCTTATACCACCGTGAACCGCCTGCTCAGGGGTGGCACCATTCACGGTGGGCCAGACCCTCCCACAGAGTCTCAGGCCAATCTGATTTTCTCAACTGAGTTTCCCTCTTCCCAAAGTTGACAGAAAAATTAACCAGCTGCATGGTGAGCTGTCTCAAACAAAACAGCTAAATGGAAAATCAGCCGCCTCCAGGGGTGAGATGGGGTTACAGATAAATATTGTCCTGTGACATTGGTCATCACACTGTGAGACGCACAGTGGAATGCACTGGAAGGAATGTGTTTGTAACCTACAAGCCAATTCCTTACCCACTAAAATGGACAGTCTCCTAAGACAGTTGCCGTCAATGCCTTCTTTCCCTCCCCCGGCCCCGCTCTGCAGGTAGAAGAACCCATTTTCTATCCCTAGAAGCTGGGTGACGACTTCAGTCCCCTGACTGACAAACGCAGTGCAGCCGAAGTGATGTCCTGGGACACGAGGCTGGGGTGGAAGATGTCCCGTGACTTCTGACTAGGTCCCTTGGCATTCTGTCTGGGAACCCCAGCTTCACATGGAAGGACCACCCTGCCTGAACTCCCTCCTAGCAGTCAGAATCTACTATGAATGTGTCAGGGAGCCATACCAGATGCTCAGGCCCAGGAACATTGCAGCCACAGGACAAACCCCTGACAGGACACAGGACACCCTGTCAACCCACAGCCCACGGAGTAACGTTGCCTTAGGCCAGTACACTTAAGAAACATACAACACAGGTTCAAGGTGTTTTATGTTGTGGCTTTTTATTTTTTTATTTATTTTTTTAAATTTATTTATTATGTATACAATATTCTCTCTGTATGTTTGTCTGCAGGCCAGAAGAGGGCACCAGACCTCATTACAGATGGCTGTGAGCCACCATGTGGTTGCCGGGAATTGAACTCAGTACCTTTGGAAGAGCAGGCAGTGCTCTTAACCACTGAGCCATCTCTCCAGCCCGCTTTTTATTTTTTTAAGATTTATTTATTTATTTATTATGTGTACAACATTCTGCCTCCATGTTTGCCCACACACCAGAAGAGGGCACCAGATCTCATTACAGATGGTTGTGAGCCACCATGTGGTTGCTGGGAATTGAATTCAGGACCTCTGGAAGAGCAGCCAGTGCTCTTAACCACTGAGCCATCTCTCCAGCCCCTATGGTGTAGCTTTTGAGACAGGGTCTCAATAGATCAGGCCTCAAACTCAATAAGATCCGATCGTCTCTGCCTCCCGATGCTGGGATTAAAGGCGTGCGCCACCGCCGCCCAGTTTAGCTTCAAGTTCTAAGGTGAGCTCAGTACTGACTCATATTTCAGCTCACATAGGAGCGCCCTGTGAGCCTCCCTCCACTTCCCACCTCTCATTGCTCGCTCCTCCCCGTCCTCCTCTTCCTGTGACCACCATGGAAATGCAGCCAGGGTCTTCAAGCTCTGACAGAGGTGACAGGGCTCAGGGGTCAGAGTGCTTGCCTAGCATGCCAGCGACGCCAGAACCCGGGACCTGGAGGCAGGAGGGTCAGAACAAGAAATTCAAGATCATCCTCAGCTGAGCCGTGAGTTCAAGGGCAGCTGGGCTATGGAGAGACCTTCCCTGGGAAAGTGTGTGTGTCACAAGAGCAAGGACCTGACTGAGCACCCAGAACTCGTCAAAGGCTGCGTGCAGTGGCACACACCTGCCACCGCTGTGACAGTGAGAGGGGAGGTGGGAACACACCTGCCACACCGCCCAGTGATGGTGAGAGGAGAGGTGGGGACACACCTGCCACTGCCATGACAGTGAGAGGACACACCTGCCACACCTCCCAGTGATGGTGAGAGGGGAGGTGGGGACATGCAGCTCCTTGGAAGCAAACAGCTATCTTGGGTACATGAAATTCCAGGCTAATGAGTCTGTCCCAAAAATGTGTAAGGCCCTCTATATAGGAGGACCTATCTATACATGCCACACACCCACACACCTGCACCCACATATGGGCACACAAAGAAATCTGACCACGTCACAAACACCATGTGCTGACATGGAAAGCCAACAAAATGAACCAACCAACACAAAACAAAAAAAAAATCAGGACAATTCAAGGTTGACAGTCAGGCCGCCAGCAGAGTAAGGGCCTCATGGTAGGAACGTACGATTTCATTTCCCATACGAGGGCAAGCAGGATCCCCTAGTAATTAAATACCAATTAGACATTAAGAAAAAACTGGTTCCAAATCAAATCACTGTTCAACAGGGAAATGGGGATAATTTAGCGTTGTTAATTGATGAGAGCTCTCAGGCTGATGATGTAAGAACCGGGACCACTCTGCCCCTTTACTTGGAGCTGGGTGGCAGCCCCACCCCCACTCTCTTAGAGTGGGGCAGGGCACCCCCCTTTTCTTGTAGTGTGGGTGGCAGCCAGCTTTGTCACCGTGCCTGTGTTCTCATGCTGGTGTCTGGGAGGAAGTGGGAGAGATTGCGATAGCATGTGTCATTCTTGAACTATGCCTGGTTTGTTTCCAGGGCTGGTTACAGTTTACAGTGCAGGTCACTTTGGAGTGATGGGGAACCCATTGTCGCGTTCTGCATCACCGGAGGGTTCTGAGTGGCGGTCAGAGAAGCGGTTGCGTCCTTGTCTGGTGTCCCTGCTTTGCACCACAAACGACTTCAGGTTGTCCTTTGGTGGCACACTGGTGGTTCTGTCTTCACGGTGGAATCTAATGTAAAACAATACTCTTGAAACTGAAGGGCCACCAAAATAAAAATGCTTATTGGGCTGTTGAAAATGCTTCCCAGAGCCCAGTGGAGGTGACAGATGCCTTCAATCCCAGCATTTGCAGAGGCAGGGGGATCTCTGAGTTTGAGGCTAGCCTGGACTAAAGAGTGAGCTCCAGGACAGCCAGGACTACACAAAGAAACTCTCTATCATAAATAAATGAATAAATAAATAAATAAATAAAATAAGACAAAACTAGCCAGGGCTGGAGATATGGCTCAGTGATTAAGGGCACTAGCTGCTCTTCCAGAGGTCCAGGGTTCAATTCCCAGTACCCACATGGTGGCTCACAGCCATCTGTAATTCCAGTTCCAGGGGATTCGATTCCCTCCCTGGTCTCCATGAGCACTAGGCATGAATGTGGTGCAAAAATACAGTCAGAGAAAACACTCATAAATGTAAAATAAAATAAAAAGTAATTTGAAAAAAAGAACACACAGGGTTTTTGTGTTTTTTTTTTTTTTTTAAGTTAGCCAGGATTCAGTAAGATGAGTGAGAAGGTGCTTGCTGCCAGACCTGGAAACCTGTGTTCAGTCCTCAGGACTCACATGGTTGGACAGAACTGACTCCCTGGAATCTGCCCTCTGACCTTTGCAAGAAACTCTCTATAGGATGCACCCAAACACACACACACACACACACACACACACACCACAGCACACATCACATACATACCACACACACACACCATACACACCACACACACACACACATCGCACACACCACAACACACACCACACACACACCACACACACACACCATACACACACATACCACACACACAGATCACATACACACACCATACACACATACCACACACACACATCACATACACACCACACACACATCACATACATACCCCCCCCCACACACACACACATCGCACGGTGGGGGGTTGGATAGAAAGGGAATTAAGGGAACCAGTTGAGAAGAGGAAGGGGACCATGGGAAATAGGGGATAAGAAAGGGTAATAGGGGTGACTACTATGTCCCAAATACATAACATACCTGCATGAAAATATTAACATGAAATCCATTATTGTGTATAATTCATATAAGCTAATTAAAAATGCCAGCCAGAAAAAGCATCAAGCTCACTAGAAGTCGGGACACTGCCTGCTGAACCGAGAAGGAAGCCAACGTTGTCTCCACACCTGTGCTGGCCTGAAGAGCAGGTCAGGCCAAGTGAAGAATGCGCCAGGAGCAGTGACGTCCAGCGGCTCGCAGCGAGTGGTCTGAGATCGGCGCACTAGGGAACTGCCTGGAGCTGTGTGGTCTTGTTCATTAAATTTAGGACAGCTCCGGTTTTGTTATGTTTGTTTGTTTGTTTGTTTTTCTCTGGTCACTGGTGACCTTTGAAAACAATTTGGGGCAGGTAAGTCACAATGTCCCAAGGCAGAGCCCAGCGCAGGTGGCTTCAATGTGCTGCCTACTTCAGACGCCAGGTGCCATGGCCCCAGCTGCCATCTGGGTGGACGCAGCCTCCCAGGGAACAGCTTCCCTGAAGGGATGGCACAGGCCAAATACCCCTGTGGTTTTCTTAGCACTGGAATGACTGAGCCTTTGGGTGAGGGTCCTCCGATGAAGAAGCCCCTCTCCCCACACCTTCCCTTTCCCTCCTGCCATTGTAATTAGGAGGAATAAAGAATAATGGAGGCAGAAGCCAGCAGTAAGCATTCCAGGCACGCTGCTCCACCATCGAGCTACAGCCCAGTCCAAGGCTGGGTTCTAAATTTCCATATTTTTAAAAGATTTATTTATTTATTTATTTATTTATTTATTTATTTATTTATTTATTTATTTATGAGACAGGGTTTCTCTGTAGCTTTGGAGCCTGTCCTGGAACTAGCTCTTGTAGACCAGGCTGGTCTCGAACTCACAAAGATCCGCCTGCCTCTGCCTCCCGAGTGCTGGGATTAAAGGCGTGCACCACCACCGCCCGGCTCGGTTTTTTCAAGATAGGGTTTCTCTCTGTGTAGCCCTGGCTGTCCTGGAACTTGCTTTGTAGACCAGGCTGGCCTCAAACTCACAAAGATCCACCTGCCTCTGCCTCTGAGTGCTGGGATTAAAGGTGTGTGCCACCACCACCGTCTTTATTATTATTTTTTTAATTGTGTGTGTGTTGTGTGGGGGGATTGTGCCCACAGAGGCCATAGGGGATGTTGGACGACCCCAGAGCTGGATTTACATATGGTTGTAGTCTGCCAAGTGGGCAATGGAAATCAAACCCTGGTCCTCTGGAAGAGCATTCGGTGCTCTTGACTGCTGAGCCACCTCTCCATCCCTGTTAATACGCTAACTAAAGTAAAACTGAAAGCCAGATGTGGCGCCTCATGCCCTTAATCCCAGATTGAGAGATTGGGTCAGGAGAATTGCATCAGGATGAGGCCCGCCTGGGCCACAGTGTGAAATTTTGTCTCATAAAAACCGAACATAAACCAGTAAACAAATCCATGAAGTTTATGACTGGGGAGTGAGGATGTTGCTCGTTGACAGTATGCTTAGCCAGCATGCACGGGACCAAGCATGGTGGCACACTCCTGTAAGCCCAGCATTTGGGACGTGGACACAGGGACAAGCTCTCAGCATGTCCTCCCGTAAGGTCATCTTCAGCTGCATAGCAAGTTTGAGGTCAGTTTGGGCTACATGGCACCACTTTCTGGACCGAGGAAGTCCCTCCAAACAATGCCTGCTTCAGGGCTGGTTGCCACCTCCCTCCGCTGACAGGGGGAGGGGTAAGGCTCTGTTGAGAGCCACTGGCCTCTGTGTAATTAGGAAGACAGAAAGCAGCTGGAGGAGTCAGAGGACTGTGTGTTCCCGCCCAAACCAGAGCTGCACCGTGGGTTCCCAAACACCGAGCCCTTTCCACCGTTTTCCTGTGCCCATGTGTTTGTCATTTCTTCCCTCACTGCCCCAGTCTGGTCAAATCTCTGGAGCCGGCAGCTGAGCATGGTTTTGAAGTTTACCATCCATCAATTTGGCATGCTAGGTAGCAGTCACCACTCAGTCATTCTTTTTTTTTTTTTTTTTTTTTGGTTTTTTGAGACAGGGTTTCTCTGTGGCTTTGGGGCCTGCGCTGGAACTAGCTGTTGTAGACCAGGCTGGTCTCGAACTCACAAAGACCCGCCTGCCTCTGCCTCCTGAGTGCTGGGATTGGAGTGTGCCACCACCGCCCGGCCCACTCAGTCATTCTCCAGCCTCTGTCTGACTTTAACGGCACCTCTGATCACGTATGTATGCATGCATGAATGTATGTATTGAGTATTTTTTTCTTTTGAGACAAGGTCTCATTGTGGAGCACTGGCTGGTGTTGGAACTTGTTCTATAGCCCAGGGTAGCCTTCAACTCACAGAAGACAGATCCCTCATTTTAAAATCTGGAGATGAATGTCTTGTAGTCCTGGCTCTCAGGAGGCTGAGGGAAGATTCCAGACCAGTCTGGGCAAGATTCTGTCTTAAAAACAAGGCGAGGGGTTGGAGATTTAGCGTAATGGTAGGCTGCTGGGGTTGTGGGGGGAGGTGGGGAGAGCAAAATGAAACAGAGAAAAAGATATTTTCCTCAAGTGGTTGGTAGCCCCCACGCTCATGTTTTCCTTTCATTGTTGGTATGTATGTGCACGGATGAGAAGATCCACAGAGGCCAAGGGAGGACATCGGGCTCCTGATCTCCTTGTTCTCCACTTTATCCCCTTGGATCAGGGTCTCTGGCTGAACCTGGAACGCTCAGTCGCCAGACCTGCCCTTGTCTGCACCCCAACACTGGGGTTACACAGCTTTATTGACTGCATATGGGGACCAGGGATTCAAAGTCAGACCCTCATGCTTGCACAGCACGGTGGCTCTTACCCCAGTGGAGCAGCTCCCTCCGGCCCGTCCCGGTGTAGACAGTCGAGGTTCCTAAAAGTGAGGCCAGCACACTCTTCGGCATCCCTAGGTCACTGTGGCTCCCGGCTTCTGAGCCTTCTTTCCCAGGTCCCATGCCTCTGCGAGCCTCAAAGGGGACAGATGGCAGATTTACTTGCAAGCTCTCAGCAGGTCCTCCTGTAAGAATAACGCTGATGCCTGCCAAGAGCCCAAAGGAGACTGAGCTTTGCTCATCATCTTTGGCAGTTAAGATGTGCTTTCTTCTTGCTCTAGAGTCTAACTCTGCCCCTCCCTGCCGTGTGTGTGCGCGTGAGCGCGCGCACGTGCGCGCGCGTGTGTGTGTGTGTGTGGTTTTGAGACAGGGTTTCCCTGTGCAGTCCCTGAATACGCCTGCCTCTGTCTCCCTAGTCCTGTGATTGAAAGATGCAGTACCATGCCCAATAGCTTTGTGCTTATTTGCAAATGCCCAGGTCTGATGCCGGGACGTTTTTCTCGCCATGCTAAGTCAGGAAGACTGATTTGTCTTTTTTTTTTTTTTTTTTGGTTTTTCGAGACAGGGTTTTCTCTGTGGCTTTGGAGCCTGCGCTGGAACTAGCTCTTGTAGACCAGGCTGGTCTTGAACTCACAAAGATCCGCCTGCCTCTGCCTCCCGAGTGCTGGGATTAAAGGTATGCGCCACCACCGCCCGGCTCTGATTTGTCAAAAAACTGCATACCAGGTTGGTTCATCTGTCCCTCTGGGACTCTCAGCCTGTGAAGCCAGGGGAGGCGTGGGGTGGGAAGGTGTCCCTCCAGAATGCCTACATCTCGGTAGGGGGCTTTGTATCCAGAAGCACCCCTTCCCCTGGGGGGCTCTGCTGTGTCTGCCAGAGGGGCACAAACAGGAGAGACCAGTCTTGCTGGGCAGTTTGAAGAACCTTGCTGGCGAGTTTAAGGAGAAAAACGAAAGGTACACACTTCCAATCTCGCTCTCCACTCCCGCTGCTGGGATAAAATCCTGTGCCAAAAGGGCCTGGAGGAGGAAAGAGCCCAGAGCTCCCAGTTCAAGGTTACAGTCCTTCGTCCAGAACTGGCAGTAGCAGGAGCTGGCAGCAGCGAAGGAGCGGCACCTGCCCCTCAGCTCCAGGACTGCGCCAGGGAATGGTGCCACCCACAGTGGGCAGGTCTTTCCACTTTAAGGTTCTCCCAATAGCCCTCCCAGGCTTGTTCAGAGTCCTATCTCTCTGGTAATACTAGATCGTGTCCTGCTGACAGACGACATTGTCACTAAGCTCCTCGGCTTTTTAGAGCACTCTCGACCTTTTTTTTTTTTTTTTTTTTTTAAAATATACATAGTTTTAGCTCAATGGTTGAGTGCTTGCCTAGCAACCACCAAACTTTAAAATCAATCCCAACATGCAAAAAAAAAAATGTCTTTTTTTATTTAAAGACATATTACTAGCCACTCAATCTACAAGCCTTGAAACAAGAGACAGTAAAAATCAGAATCCCAGCCAGACATATTGTCACATGTTTCTTTCTTTCTTTCTTTCTTTCTTTCTTTCTTTCTTTTTTTTTTTTTGGTTTTTCGAGACAGGGTTTCTCTGTGGCTTTGGAGCCTGCACTGGAACTAGCTCTTGTAGACCAGACTGGTCTCGAACTCACAAAGATCCGCCTGCCTCTGCCTCCTGAGTGCTGGGATTAAAGGCGTGCGCCACCACCGCCCGGCTGTCACATGTTTCTAATCTCAACACTCTGGAGACAGAGGCAGGCCGACTTTTAAGAGTTTGAAGCCGGGGGGCTGGAGAGATTGCCTGTTCTTCCAGAGGTCCTGAGTTCAATTCCCAGCAACCACATGGTGGCTCACAACCATCTGTAATGGGGCCTGATGCATGCAGGCGTACACTCACACAGAATATTGTATACATAATAAATAAATAAATATTTAAAAAAAAAAAAAAAAAGAGTTTGAAGCCAGGGTGGTCTACATAGTGAGTTACAGGCCAGACAAGGCTCCTTAGTGGGACCCTTTCTCAATACAAAATAAAATAAAATAAAAATAAAAAGTCCAGTTGGTTGTGGTGGTGCATGCCTGAGCCTAGCATTTGGGAGGTGAAAGCAGGAAGGTAAGAAATTCTAAGTTATCCTTGGCTACAGTGAGTTTGAGGCCAGCCTGGGCTACATTGTCTCAAAACAAAGGGGTTACAGAGATGACTCAGGGGATAAAGTGCTTCGCACACAAGAGCACCATAAAAAAAGCCGGGGTGTGGTGGCCTGTGACCCCAGTACTGGGAGGACGGAGGCAGGCCAGTTCTGAGGGCTCACTGGCCCCACTCTAGGTTCAATGGGGGACCCTGTCTCAAAAAACCAAGTGTTAACCCCTAGCCTCCATACACATTGCCTCTCTGAGCATATCTGCCAATCCACAAGCCATGCCTACCACAGACACAGTAAAACAAGGACCAACCACGGTGTGTGTGTGGGGGGGGCCTGCTTGTGAGCCTAGTAAAGGAGCTAAAGAAAGAAGGTTCAGAAATTCAAGGTCATCCTGGGCTACACGGGACTTCACCTTAAAAAAAAAAATCAAAGTAAAAAGTAATAAAGTTTTTATAGGGAGAGAAACAAAAGAAAGAGAAAGAAAGGAAGGAAGAAGAAAGCAGGAAGAGAACGGTTGAACTCCTCAGCGCCTAGGCGGGTGATCCCTTGCTGACCGACCACACTCAGCTCTGAAACAGGGCCAGAGGAAGCGGCTGGGATCATCTGACTGACAGTGCCTGGAAGGAGCAGTGACATCTCAACTCGTGCTCAGATGCCAGTCACGTCCCTGCGGCCAGGACTTCAGGGCGATGAGCGAAGGGAACAAGGAACTCCATCTTTGGAGACTGGCCCTCCTGTCACAGCCGCGCAGGATCATGCTGTGCTCCGGTGCCTGAAGCCGGCCTCAGCCAGCCTGCGTGGGGTGAGCCCTGTTGTCCGGCTCACCCTGCATAATCATTACTTAAATTACTAGGCTTGTGTCTGCAAAGAATTTGAGGCTTTGACCTTCAGGAACTGAGCCTCCAGGGAAGGGCTGTTCTATTTTCAGGACGTGGATAATGAGCAGGAGGAATAGGCAAACCTCGCTCCTGGCTTCGTGTCTTTTCCAGCTTGGCGAATCGGGGGATCTGCTTCCCTCCCCCTCTTTCGTCCTCAATGATTTGGCTTCCAGAGGAAGCCTGAGCAGGTGCAAGTTTGGGTGACAGAGAGGCATGCCCTTAGGGCAGCATCCCCAGAGTAGACTGTGCGTGTCTGTCCACCGTCAGGTAGGTGGACACAACCCCAGACAATTAGTACAAAGGCACTGTCTCTCGGGGATCAGGGCCAACCCCCTGTCTGTCTGTTTGCTTTGGGAAACACCCAAGGACACCCTTTGGGAAATGTGAAAGTAGAAAACATTTCAAAACAAAAAGCACGGGGAAAACCGTGCACACACCCATCCCCTCAGTCTCCCAAGCTCTATCCTGGGTTGCGGGGCTGTGTGAGCAGCCCTCTTTCCCTCCCTGACGGCAGGGGAGCTGATCCTGCTTCCAGCCTCCCACTTCCAGGACCTGCCTGAGTCGGGTGGCCTGACATAGCTTCTCTTTCCTCAGGAGGTGAGGTCGGCAGACTAGGATTCCTGCGCCAGCATCCAGGAAGCATCCATCCTGCTGGTATCCAGGATGTGGGGCTGGGCAAAGGCCAGGCCGCAGCGCAGTTCAAACCCAAATGGAAGGTGATGTCAGAGGGAGTCCAAGGCAGGTTTCCACCGAGTGACTCTCTTCTCAGAGTCTGTGGCTGGCAGTCTGGGCGGCCTGGTCCAGTTTTGTCACAGAAGAACAGAGCAGCTGGGCTTCCAAGTCGCACGAGAGGTGGCAGTAAAGCCATGGAGGAGTTCCGTTGGTGCTTAGGGGCGGGGTGGGAGGGAGGTAAGCCTGCAAACTGTGGCAGGCTGAGAATGGAAGGCCTGGGCTGTTTCCAGCCCCTTCCTCAGGTAAGACGTTGGGGCTCTGCAAGCCCCGTTAGTTCTATGTTTAGCAAAGATGCCAGTTCCTCCCTCGGGTAATTTTCAGAAATAGAAACCATTTTTTTTTCAGCCCCAGCAAGATTGATTCTAGCCCCACTTGATATAAATTCTTATGGGGGGGGGAGTAAGGCCTTGGTTTGTGTTTGTTTGGGTAAAACCAGAGGAGGGAGGAGTTGGGAAAGAAGGTTCTGGAGCCAAGTGAGGACATTATTTCCATTTCAAGCTGTGGTTAGCGAAATCCTGGCCCCCTAAAAGTGTCTCCACCACAGTCTCAGGAGCCCGCGGTTGAACATGATACGTTCCATGCAGAAGGGACTTTGCAGATGTGACTAGGAATCTGGAGGTGGCCTGGGAGTAGTGGCACACAGCTTTAATCCCAGCATTTGGGAGGAGGAAGCAAGATCCAGGAAAGCCAGAGATACGTGGTGAGACCCAGTCTCAAATTAAATAAACAAAACAAAATAACAAAAGAGAGGGTGGGGCTAGACTCCAGTTGGAAGAGTCCTCACGAAGCACGTAGGAATATTTGGGTTCTAGCGCATGTGCCATGTAAGCCGGGTGTGACGTCGCATGCCTGTATTCCAGTACTTGAGAAGTGGATGCACAGGGACAAGAATTCAAGGCTATCCTTGAGACCAGTTTGGGGTACATGAGGAGGAGTCTGGGGACAGATAGTTATCTGGGGGCACCTGGCAGGGGTTAATGATCCCAGGGAGCTTGCGAGAGACAGGGAGAAGGAAGGAAGGGATTTTGAAATAAAATCTGGTGCACGCCTTTAATCCCAGCACTCGAGAGGCAGAGGCAGGCAGATCTCTGTGAGTTCGAGGTTGGTCTGGGCTACAGAGCAAGTTCCAGGACAAGCCCCAAGGCTACAGAGAAACCTTATCTTGAAAAAGCAAAATAAATAAATAGAAAAAGAAAGAAAAATACATTCTGAAGATGTATCAATTTCTGGCTGTGGTCATGAATGGTTCTTGTACCAAATAATCAGCCTAAAGAAAAGGCTAGGTTCCACAGACCACAGGTCCACTGTGGCCTCCAGAACTGTAAGAATAAATTCGCATTAAGCCTGAGTTGCTGTGAAGATATGTCATGTAGCATCCAATGCAAAACTCAGCTTAGCTCCTCCAGGGACTGGGGAACAATCCATCTGCTCAGGAAGATGGAGATGTCATAAGCCAAGGAAGAAGCCAGGATCTGAAGGTCAAGGGAGCCAAAATAGTGCAGGAGCCTGGCAGCCTGCAGATCCATGCAATAATCGTACCTGGGCCATGCTTGGGAAGAAGGTGGTAGGCTTGTCTTCCAGGCACCCCCTTGCTCCTGAACCCCCAGTTCCCCTTTTCAGGATGCCCAGTGTTGTTCTATCTTCCTACCGAAGGCATAAAACCTTGATTCATAATGGACCTAAGAGCTTCTGAGGTTCCCCGCCCAATCCTTCAAGCTTGAGGAGGGGCGTTTCTAGACAGGGTGATGAAGGACGTACTTGTCTAACCAGTACATCTTGGGCTGGGAGCGTAGCTCAGGAAGAGCATTCCCAAGGGCCGGAATTTAATCTCTAGTGCCACACAGAGGCATTTTTTATTTATTTATTTATTTATTTTTTCGAGACAGGGTTTCTCTGTGGCTTTGGAGCCTGCGCTGGAACTAGCTCTTGTAGACCAGGCTGGTCTCGAACTCACAGAGATCCGCCTGCCTCTGCCTCCCGAGTGCTGGGATTAAAGGCGTGCACCACCACCGCCCGGCGAGGCATTTTATCATAGAAAATATTTTCAGGGGTTGGAGCTTAGTGAGTTAAGTGCTAGCTGTGCAAATATGAAATCCTGAGTTCAGATTTCCAGCATACGTGTAAAACTTGGGTATGTGGGAACATGCCCGAGACCTCAGCTCTGGAGCTGGGATGGGGAATGAAAGGTAGATTCCAGAGGCATGCTGGCTGACCAGTTTAGCTGAAACTAGCTCCAGTTTCAAAGAGATAAGCTGTCTCAAAAATAAGAACAGCTGTGGGGAGGTGGTGGCACACATCTTTAATCCCGGCACTCGGAGGCAAAGGCAGGCGGATCTCTGTGAGTTTGAGGCCAGCCTGGTCTACAGAGCTGGTCTAGGACAGCTAAGGGCTGTTACACAGAGAAACCTTGCCTCGAAAAAACAAAACAAAAAGCAAAAGAGGTAGAACTGGTTACGGTGGCAGTGTACGTCTTTAACTCCAGCACCGGGGCAGATGGATCTCCGAGCTCAAGGCCAGCCTGGTGTACACAGCAAGTTCCAGGCCAGCCAGAGCTACAGTAAGACACTGTCTCGAAAACAAACGGAGATCGACTAGAACCGACCTTTGTCTTTCACACGTGCGTGCGTGTACAGGTGAGCATGCCTAACCTCGAAAACATTGTCTGTCTGTAGGAATGCATAAACAATCTAAGACAGAGGTGACGCTAGATGAAGAGGAAGAGACCAGGGCAATCACAAACAGGTCAAGGAACCCCAAAGACTGTAGGCAGACATCAGGAGCACCTCAGATTTACCCTCCCCCAAAACCTCAGGAGACACCAGGCTGGCTGACACAGGGAGATGCTTTTCTGAGCCACCGGGATGTTTAGGCAGGTGGCTGGGATCAACAAAGTGGCACACCTGTGGGTGTTCAGATTCCAGAGTGTTCTGGAATCCTAATGATCCTGAGTTGTAGTCTGAGTCAACAAGGCCGAGAGGTAAGGGTATAGGGGAAACCAAGTCCAAAGGCCCAGGGGCCCTGGGTCCCAGCTGCAGCAGGTGGCCCAGGACAAGGAGAGTTCCTAAGAGGTTGTCTTAATCAGTGTTGTTTTGTTTTGAAATGTATGAGCTTAAGCCGGATGGTGGTGGCGCATACCTTTAGTCCTGACACTCAGGAGGCAGAGACAGAGGCAGGCAGATCTCTGTGAGTTCGAGGCCAGCCTGATCTACACAGTGAGTTCCAGAGCTACAGAGAAACCCTGTCTTGAAAAACAAAACAAAACAAACACAAAAAAAAAGAAAAGAAAGAAATGTATGAGCTTTCTGTCTGCATGTACTCCTTCATGCCAGAAAAGGGCATCAATCCCACTATAGATAGCTGTGAGCCACCATGAGGTTGCTGGGAATTGAACTCAGAGCCTCTTGAAGAACAGTCGGTGCTCTTAACCTCTGAGTCATCTCTCCAGTCCCTTAGGCCATGTTCTATTGCTGTAAAGAGACATTATAGCCAGGCGGTGGTGGCGCATGCCTTTAATCCCAGCACTCAGGAGGCAGAAGCAGGTGGATCTTTGTGAGTTCGAGATCAGCCTGGTCTACAAGAGCTAGTTCCAGTGCAGGCTCCAAAGCCACAGAGAAGCCCTGTCTCAAAAAACAAAACAAAACAAAATAAAACAGAGAGAGAGAGAGAGAGAGAGAGAGAGAGAGAGAGAGAGAGAGAGAGAATAACAATGGCAACCCTTCTAAAGGAAAGCATTTAACTGGGGCTGGCTTAATGTTTCAGAGGAGTTGAACTCACCAGGGAAGCTTGAGCATGGTGTATATGCCTGTGATCCCAGCACTCAGGAGGCTGAGACAGGAGGATTGCCTTGAATTTGAGGCTGGACCTGGGGCTAGTTCACAGTACCCATATGGAGACTCACCACCGTACATAACTTCAGTTCCAGGAGATCCAATGCCTCTTCTGACCTCCACAGGCACCAGGCACACATGCACACATATGGTGTACATGCAGAGATGCAGGCAAAACACCCCCACACATAAACTAGGTGGATCTACAAATGTTTTTTTAAAATTACGAAACAGAACAATTGTCAAGGACAGGGAGAGTGATCAGTTGGTCTCGTGCTGGACTCACACGCACAAAGCCCTGGGTGTGATTGCCAGCATCACACCCAGGGCTTTGTGTGTGTGATGGGGTAGGAAGAACCCGTGATCCAACACTAGGAAGGTGGAGGCAGGAAGGTCAGGAAAGCTACCATCCTCATTTACGTAGCAAGTTCAAGGACAGCCTAGGATACAAAGCCCTGTCTCAAAGGACCAAATGCTATAAAAATAAAATAAAACCACCCAGGGGAGGTAGCTTCAGGCACGGTGGGTGAGGTGCCAGGCATCCCGACCTAAGGAAAACAACCAGGGCCAGTGATGACTCTGCAGGTAAAGGTCAACACTCTGCCACCAAGCCTGACTCCCCGAGTTCAAGCCCCGGGGATTCTCACGGTGTAGAGAACAAGAAAGTAGTCCTTTAATGTCTACACTCATAGTATGGCACGGCAGTGCACGCGCGCGCGTGTGCGCATGTACACACACACACACAAACATGTAAATAACAAACAACATTTACATGTTTGGTCACCTGGTAGCCTTGAGTTTCTGGGGTGCAGAGGCCAGGTCTAGGGACTGCTTGCTTGTCTCCTCTCTGGCCTGAGGTAGGGGAGGCAGTGGGAAAAGACGTCTTAGACATTTTCTTTTCTGGGAAAGCCATGCAGGGAGAAAAACAAAGTCTTTATCTTAAAAGAAGGAGGAGGAGGATGAGGATGAGGATGAGGAGGAGGAGGAGGAGGAGGAAGAAGAAGAAGAAGAAGAAGAAGAAGAAGAAGAAGAAGAAGAAGAAGAAGAAGAAGAAGAAGAAGAAGAAGAAGAAGAAGAAGAAGAAGAAGAAGAAGAAGAAGAAGAAGAAGAAGAAGAAGAAGAATCATCTCTATCTCTAGGTGGGTCTTTGCTGGACACAGGCTAGTTAACGTATGTGTGTACACGCACTTGTGATGTGCATGGGGAGGGGGTGCTTGGGGGTAAGTGCTGCTTCTTTCTCCTGGAGACCCTCAGGTCGCTGGGTACCTGGAGAGGCTGTTGAGGTTTGACAACCCACCAGGCTAACAGATACCCAGGTCCCCTCTGGAGGGGTGTGACCTCACAGACTCGGGGAAGGGCTCATGTTTGATCTCAGCTGTGTTGGGAATTGGTTTGACAGCTCCATTGAGATCCTTAACCTGTCAGGGTTTCAGTTCCTTCAAGTTTCACAAACACAAACTAACATCTTTTTATTGTTGTTGTTTTGTTTTTCGAGACAGGGTTTCTCTGTAGCTTTGGAGCCTGTCCTGGCACTAGCTCTTGTAGACTAGGATGGCCTTGAACTCACAGAGATTCGCCTGCCTCTGCCTCCTGAGTGCTGGAATTAAAGGTTTGCGTCACCACTGCCCGTTGGAACTCACAGAGGGCCATCTGCCTCGACCTCCCGAGTGCTGGGATTAAAGGCATGCGCCACCACCATCCAGCTCACAAACCAACATCTTGTTGAAGTCTAGTCCTGGATCCGGGGCCAGGGGTGCGGTCCCACGGCTTCTGGAGTTAGGATAAAGTTCTTTAGAAAGGGATGGTGTCTAGAAAGGCAGCCCAGAATGGGGGAGGGTAAGGAGAACAAGAGAGGCAAAGGCCAAAGAGGTGAGGAGGCCAGGGGATGAGGCAGCAGGGAGTACAGAGGAGCCATTGTGCAGACTGGAACCGGGGCCAGACTGGAACCCCCCCCCCCCACCGGATCTTCAGGGTCAGGAAGGGAACTGGCCCGGAGGCCCAGGGATAAGGAGCCTTACAGGCTGAGTCTGCTTCTCTCATCAATTCAAGTCTTCCGTCAACCTCATCCCAGCTGGCCTGCAGTCAGAGGATCCAGCCCCACGCCTCAAGGAAAAGCGCCATCCTGCTCCAGGTCAGCATTCAGAGCATGGATTTACACGCAGCCCGGTCTTCCCTTTCCCATGCCTCAGTTTCCCCTCTTCAGTTGCTAACAACTAGCTTTTCAGGCGTGGTAGAGAGTCCTTTCCCCCAAAATGTGGAAGAGAGAGAGAGAGAGTAGCGTCTGGGCAGCCAGCCCCTCCAATCTCGAAATTTCGGGGAGAATAGCTTCCTAACTGAGTTTGTTAGATGCCAAAGCCAACCTGGACCCTACATCTCTGGAAAGGGGTGGGACAGGGCAGAAAGAGGAGCGAGTAGCAATAAGATCTGGCTGAGCCCCCTCCTCCCACCACGGCTCGCTCGCGTCCTCGCAGCGCGTGACCGCGGCACTGCGGCTGCAGAGCCGCCATCCCCTGTCCGCGCTGGATTACTGGGGTGTGAGGTGGGAAGCTGGAGATGGGGTGGGTGCAGAACCAGATCTTCGTAGCCACGCGTGGCGGCACTGGGGGTGGATGATGACGCCCGTGCTTCCTCCAACTCCTCTAGTTTTTTGTTTCCGGGAGTTTCTCCACCCGTGAGTGTGTCGCTGAGTCACCTTCTCGGAAGGCTCGGGTCAGGCTGTCCCGGGGCGGTGCAGAACCAAGGTACATACATATTGCAGAGACGCGTGCGGAACCGCAGGTTCAGCCTGCGTCCCCTGGGCAGCCGGGAACCCCTAAAATAGTGAGAAAGTGGGTGGGAACTCAGGAGTCTGCTGGGAGAGAAGCCACCTTCGAGGCGTGACCCAGTTCACTGCAACGTCTTGTTATCTGCTCCCCTGCTCCTCCGGAACTCGCCCCTTCTGGACTTTAAGAAGGCGATGCAAAGAGAGAGGTGTGTGGGGTCGCGCGGGGGCCGGTGTGGGCGTGCGAGCCCTCCGCATCTGGAGCCGGACCATGGCAACTTCCTTTCTCCGCGGGTCTGGTGTCTGTTTTGGTCCTGCCTGGGTAGGTCACCGAGTCGGACTTGGGAGCTTCATTTTCCCAGTCTCCGCGAATAGTCTTCCAGAAATTTAACTCGGGTTAGTTGTGGACCCCCTTAGGTCATTTGCCGTGAAATATATCACTTACACAACGACCCATGCGTCCTGTTTATCTCCACCAAAGCGCATTCTCCCGGGCGCGTGCATCCTCACCAGGAACTTGCCCGAGGGGGTGGGGAGCGGTGGACCACGCCCCCATGCTTGCCCCTCCAATCCCGATGAGAGCCCCCCAGTGCCCCTGTCCACGCTGTTGAGTTTCTCCAGTTGGTGAGGATCGTGGTTCCAGATCATCCGCTGCAGGCAGCTGCCCAGGCCGCGACAGTATTCCCCGGGGGAAAGGCTCCAACTTTGGAGGTTGCTGAGGAGACTCCTTCCTCCGGACTTCGTGCCCCAGCTAAGGAGTCCCCCAAACCGGTTCGGCTTTCTCCGTGAAGGCATGACAAACTGCTTCGGGTTCGGCAGCTGAGTGGTCCAGCGACTGCGTCTGGAAGCTAAAAGTAAATCCACCACGGAGGAACAGGGGAGCAAGAGAAGCTTGTGGGTGGCGGGTGACCCGACCTGGCCCAGAGACAGCAGGAAGGATCTGGGTGTGTAATTCTCTGATCAGGCTGGGGCTAGGCGATGCCGAAGAGACGCTGCCTCCCGACTGTGAGCAGCGGTTGAGGTGCAGCCCAGGGTCCTCAGCGAGAGCGCAGAACCATGCGCACCCGAGGCCCACTCCGATGCTGGGCGCTGGGATCTGGGCTGCGCCCTCCCTTTCGCGCTACTTAAAGCCGTCCTCCGAACTCCACGCCTCGCTGGTTTCTTGAGCTGCTAGCTTGTCCTCGACAGGGGTGCACAATCGAGTCCAGGGACCCAGCCCCCCACCCCCAATATCTGCACGTGGCCGAGCAGTGGGCGGCGGCGACCGTGTTGCGGGCGGCACTGTGATGATCCCGGGCGGGTGGGGGACCAGGGCGGCGCGCTGCGCTGGTTCCACCCAGGAGAGCTCTAGGCACGCGGGGCGTGGCCAGGCTGGCGCAGAGACTCAGCGCCCTCCCCGCACCGCAGCGAAGTTGAACGAAAAGTTTGAGACCGGAGTGGAACGGTCCCTGGGAGTCGGTGCCAACCCTTTGCTTCAGTTGTCCCTCAGTCGCGAGGTTGAGCCCAGAGGAGCTGCTTTCCGCCACAGACCGCTAGAGGGACCGACTGGGTAGGGACGTCCCCCACACCTCGGCCTTCCCATAGTTGACGGTGTCTTCGTGGGCCCGCCAGGGAGACCGCCACATGCCTGTGCCCTCAGTGCACACTTGTGCTGGGGCTGGGCAGAAGGCAGCCGTGGGCCCATCCAGCTCGGGCTGGGTCCTGCGGGACCTGGGCACTGTTCTCACGAGCGCGGAGCACACCCCTTTTGGAGACTCGCGGAGACCCAGCGGCTTCGGAGTTCAGGCGGGGGACGCGGCGACTGGGCCAGAGTGAGCGCCTCGCAACGCCAGTTTTGGGAATTTTTTTTTTTTTTTGCAACGGGACTCTCCGCCAACCCCAAGGGGTGAAGAGTTGGCCCGACGAAGGGAGCCACGGATCACTGACTCATTCGTCGGGCCGGAATCCAGAGTCCCCTGGAACGGAACGTTCGTGGAGTGGGAGATCCGTTTGGAAAGCTTGATTCTGGACGCATGGGGCTCTGTGGTTCCGTAGCATACAGCTCCCTCTGCGTCATCTAGGAGCTTTGGCTGGGCACCCTGCCCCACATGCATAGAGCCCAGGCAGCGAACCCCACCAACACTGTCTCCTCCTGTCCCTCAGATCTGGCCGCCTCGGGGAATGACGGGGCCGCTCTCACAGCCCAGGGAGGTGGAGAGGGCGAGCCCCACAGCCAGTCGCCAGACACCCTCCTGGGCAACACCGATAAGGAGCTGAATACAGGAGTCGCCGTCACCCCTACCAGTGCCGGGACAGTGCCGGTGGCCCCTTGTCAGCGGGAGCCCCGGGACCTGGCTATGGAACCAGGTTTGTGGGGTACCTGTCTGGGAAAAGCTAAAGGGATGGATCGATCCCTTTGACCAATAAGTAAATGATGGACCATAGAAAGCCTGGGGTCGCCCGAGAGAAACATTTTATCCCACACGGCCAGAAGTCGTCTGGCCCTGAGCCAAAGAAAGAGATATCGCGGTGTCCCACTCTGAGACAACCTGTGGGAGGCCGCTTCCTCTAGCAGGACTGTAACCCAAGTATTGGGCTCCTCCGGTCATGTCACTGCAGCTCTTCCGCCCTCTAGCGGCTGGTTGGGGACATTGCCATTCCTCTCTTTTTTTTCCTTCTTTTTCTCTCTTCCTTTCTTCCCTTCCTTCTTTTCCTCTCTCCCTCTTCTTTCTTTTTCCTTTCTTCTTTTCCCCCTCCCTCCATCCTTCTCTCTCTCTGGTTTTTCGAGACAGGTTTCTCTATGTAGCACTAGCCATCCTGGAATTCACTCTATAGATCAGGACCAGGCTGGCCTTGAACTCAGAGATTCGCCAGCCTCTGCCTCCCGAGTACTGCGATTAAAGGTGTGCGTCACCACCGCCAGGTTGTTTTTGTTTAAAGGTTTGATTTTTATGTGTATGAGTGTTTTGATAGCATGTGTGTATGTATGTGTGTATGTATGTGTGTGTGTGTGTGTGTGTGTGCACCCATATGTGTGCTTGGTGCCTTTGAAGGTCAGAAAAGAACGTAGGATCCCCTGGGACTGGAGTTTGGGGCCATTGTGAATCATCCACCATCCTGATGCTGGAACTGAACCTGGATCCTCAGCCAGTGCTTCTAATTCCTGAGTCCTCTCTGCAGCCCTGCCAGTTTTTGGTTTTTTTTGTTTTTTATAGCAGGCTGCCCTAGGGGATTGCTCCCACGGCCCTGCAGAGTGCTGGTGCTGCTGAACCCCCGGAGCGGCAGGGGCAAGGCTCTGCAGCTCTTCCAGAGATTTGTGCAACCCCTCCTGGAGGAGGCTGAAGTGTCCTTCAAACTTATGCTCACCGGTGAGTACTGTCGCCAGGGGGTGGTGGTGAAGGGAGCATTTTCTGCCAGAAAGCCAGCTCTGAGAGCATCAAATCCTCCCTCAGAACGGCAGAACCATGCCAGGGAGCTGGTGTGTGCAGAGGAACTGGGCCACTGGGATGCCCTGGTGGTCATGTCTGGTGATGGTCTGATGCACGAGGTAAGAACTGAGCTGGAGGATGGCCCAGAGGGTTTGGGATAGTGTTTCCTGGACTGAGGCCACTCTACTTTAACAGGTGGTGAATGGGCTGATGTCACGACCTGACTGGGAGATTGCCATCCGGAAGCCCCTGTGTAGCCTCCCCGGGGGCTCCGGCAACGCGCTGGCGGCTTCCTTGAACTACTATGCTGGGTAACAGCTGAGGGTCCAAGCAGGCCATGTCCCCTACTACCACCAGGTTTTCCAAGTTCCTGTGGGAAGCTCCCCTTTCTCTTCTGGAGCCACATCCTCAGTTTACCGGCCCTAGAGAGTCTCCCTCTGAGGTCACTGGTTCCATTAACTCCCTAGGTCCACCATTGCTTTGCTAAGCTCCCACTCCCCCAAAAGGTCTAAACGGGGATGCGTGAGGGCTCCTGCCCCGTTCCATCTGAATTTTAACCTTGCAGGTTCGAGCAGGTGACTAGTGAAGACCTCCTGACCAACTGCACGCTGCTTTTATGCCGCCGACACCTGTCACCCATGAATCTGTTGTCATTGCACACCGCTTCCGGACTGCAGCTCTACTCTGTGCTCAGCCTGTCCTGGGGCTTCGTTGCCGATGTGGACCTGGAGAGTGAGAAGTACAGGCGCTTGGGGGAGATTCGCTTCACGATGGGGACCATCTTTCGCCTAGCAACCCTGCGAATCTACCAGGGCCAACTGGCCTACCTTCCTGTAGGAAATGCTGCCTCTGAGACGCCTGCTTCTCCGGCACGGGCGCAGAAGGGCCCTGTGGACACGTACCTTGTTCCCCTAGAGGAGCCGGTGCCTTCTCACTGGACCGTGGTGCCCGAACAGGATTTCGTTCTGGTGCTGGTACTGCTACATACCCACCTGGCCACCGAGATGTTCGCGGCACCCATGGGCCGTTGTGAGGCTGGCGTTATGCACCTGTTCTATGTGCGCGCAGGGGTGTCGAGGGCCACGCTGCTGCGCCTCTTCCTGGCCATGCAGAAGGGCAAGCATATGGAGTATAACTGCCCATACTTGGTGCATGTGCCCGTGGTTGCCTTCCGCCTGGAGCCCAAGAACCAGAGGGGCGTGTTTTCCGTGGATGGGGAGCTGATGATATGTGAAGCTGTGCAGGGCCAAGTGCACCCAAACTATTTTTGGATGGTTTGTGGCAGCAGAGATGCCCCATCCAGCTGGGAGCCCCAGCAGAGGCCATCTCCAGAAAAACCATTATGACTCCCTGGCTCTGTGCCTTTGTCTACTATGTCTATACTGAGATGGGACCCTCCCATGCTGCCCTGCACCCATTCCCCTCATATGGGAGGCTATCTAAAGCTCACATGGAGGTGGTAGGGACCCTGTAGAGAAAGTAGAAAGGTGGGGCTGTTTTGGAAAGAAAGGCTCTGCCCCCTAAATGCTACAATGCGATGCTGGGCAGGAGCCCTCTGGCTGGGGGACAGCTGCATATAGGAGGCACTCACCAATGCGCTTGGAGCCCTTCTCTGAGAATCAAATCCAAATAAAGTGACTTTTCCAATCTGCTAATCCTGTCCTAGGACTGGGAAGAGAATGAAATTTTACACTAGCAAGGGCTATGACACTGTACTAGGGATTGAACCCAGGATCTCTGGTACACTATGCATGCACACAATTACTGTTACATGCCCATGGGGCAGTCATGTTGGTGCTGGGCACACGGACTCCTTAGGGACCGATAACCAGACTCCCTTCATCTGTGGAGGGCACTTAGAGCCTGGCCAGCTGCCCCACCCCCTCAAATCCAGTTGGCACCGAGTAGACTTCATTAGAAGCCTGTTGAATGTGGGTGATTAGCTGGGCCTGCATATTAGGCACTGTCAAAGAGATGCTGGTATCTTAGCCATTTCCATACAATTCTGCCCTAATTTCAACTGGTCTTGGGGAGTGCTAGAGCATAAGATGGGGTGGGAGGGGAGTGGGGACATCCCATCCATGTGGCTCCAGGGAAACCATTACCTGTGCTGGGTGGACTTTCTAGTGACTGCTTTGGAGTCCCCTGTGCTCCTGCGACTAAACCCTCACCCATGCTCTGCAACTAAGCCCAGAAAGCTCACTGGCTCCCCAGTGGACCTGAACTTTGTTGTCAGGACCTGGAGACTTGCTAATCTCTCTCCAGGGAAGAGATTCTGACAACACATTTCAAACTGAAAAATAACAGGCAGTAGTTACACCCAGGGCACCTCAGTGTCTTTTAACAGTTCTAAGGGAGGGAGGAAGCAGCAGGAAAGTAGTAGATGCCACCTCCCCCAAACTGGGGCAACCATTCCAGCTTGCAGTCCGGAATAGTGACCTGCCCATCGCTAGATTCTGTGACGTCAGTTCCCCCACGATCTGGAACTCAGCACACTAGTGTCTATTACCTAGTGTCAAGCTGACTGCCATCAGGACACTCAACTGTCCACCCCAGTGACAGACTCCCTTGAGGAAATGGTATGGGAGGGTGGGTTCTGGCACACAGAAAGCAACAGAGCCTGAATGAGTGGCAGAGGCAGGTTTAATGGTGTCACCTTGTCCTGTTAATGAGCCAGCCCCCCAAAAAAATGCAAGTAAAAAACACAGCACTTTATACAGATATTATAAGCAGCGGGCATTCCCATCTCCACATGAACGATGCCCTGGGATGCACAGCCCCACCCGGCACTCATGATGTCCTCCGCAAGGCACCAACAGGTTCCTGCTGAGTGTTCCAGTTTCTGGTTCTGTCCTTCCCAAGGCTCTGATGCCCGGCGGTCCTGGCACAGCACAGGCACGGAGCCCACTTAAGGCTGACAAGACGCATCATGCTTTGGCTTTTTTTTTTTTTGTCTGTTTTGCTTATTTGTCTTTTTTCTAGTAAGAGTTAGTATCTTTGCTTTTGAGATTATTTTCCCAACCTTAAATATTACATACATACACCAGAAATAACATAGCTGCAATCTGCTCAACAGCATCCTCTCTATCCGGAGCTCACATTATCAAAAGCTTAGAAACTTGTAAACCTCTGGGCCTGTAGGGGTAGGGGAGCTCCTGCTGCCATCCAGCCTCCCTCCTCCCTCAGACTGCGCTTGTCTATAAGCCAAGGCTGACAGGAGCCACGGGATGGGGAGAGGCCCTTGTTGCTGGCCCGGTTTGTGCAGATGCCCCTGTGGTCTCAGCAGGGACAAAACGAGGCTGGATGGAGCAGATGTCAGTACCGCTCACACAAGCAGGTCTGGACAGGACTGCCAGTGTCACTGCCAGCCTGGACTGGAAGAGCAAGGCACCTGCAGCCATTTCTTTCCCAGCAGCACCCTGTCCTTAACTCCATATTTATATGTGAGGGCTACCACCTCTCTTGGGTGTTACTTTGAACCTTAGCTTAGTCCCAACCTCTCTTAGAGAGTAAGTTCAACAGGCCTAAGGGCTATAACGCACTGACAGGCCAAAGCCAGCCACAGCTCCAAGAGCTGGAGGTATGGGGGACTAGAGGACCCAGTGTGGCAGCAGGATCTGGGGTGTGGGGAGGCTACAGTCAAGCTGAAGAGGAAAGGGACCGGGAGCATTGCAGGAGCAGCCACACGTCATGCAAGGCACGTCCACCCTCCTGCCATCTGTAGGTTCCTGAACACCCCGCCTCTGACCTGAGAAGGGCCAGCTAGGGAACAAGTGCCAGGACATTCTGCTGGAGCAATGAGAGGACCAGCAGTGGAGGTCCCAGTGCCCCAGGGACCTGCCTTTGAACATGGCTGAGCAGGACAGAACGCAGCATCTCCCATCTCGGGACACTTCTTGCACTTCATCAAACTTGCCGCAGGGAGGAGGGCAGTAGAAGGCTCCAACTGGGGACAGAAGGGGCAGGAAGAGGGGCAAGTTCTCAGGAAGGGAGGGAGCAGGCAGCGGCTGGCCTCTCCCACCATGACACTCCCTTTTCAAGGCCTGGAAGCTACTTGTCCTCTGTGCTCTCGGGCATGCCTGCCTCGAGGAGGGCAGCACGGAACTGTGTCAGGACCCCCCGGATGCTCTTGATGAAGCCCTTGGAAAGCGGGAAGAGGGGGAAGCCGATGTCAGGGTAGCCACTCTTCTCAGGCAGGAAGCTACGGTAGCTCTTCCTCCTCCTCTTTGGTCTAACGCTGGGTGGTGCTGACGCATCAGGGGCTGTCTCAGTCTGCCCTGTGTGGTCCCTGTTGGCTGAGGCTGGGCCCTGGGCACCACTCTCCGAGTCTGAGCCCTGGGAGGCCTCCCCAGGGGCCATGCCTACATCCTCAGGCTCTTCACGGCCGGAATCTGAGAGTTCAGCTACAGCCAGGGGCTCCAGAGAGCTGCTGTCTTTAGGGATTCCATTGGGCAGTGCCTGGGCCTTCTCCAGCATGGCGTGGGTTTCCAGCCAGGACTCAATGCGGTTCACCAGACGCCAGCCACCCACACTGAAATGCTGCCGAATCTCCTGCTCAAAGACCTCAGGAGGCCGTCGGACCAACTGGGTCATGGACTGCACCACGCGGATCAATGCCATCTCATTGTAGCAGCGACTGTTCTCATAGCCTTCCTGCAGGCCCCGATCACTATCAAAGCCAGCTTCATTATAGTATGGTTCATTCACCAGGATCAGACCTGCCAGAAAGAGTCCAGTTAATGCGTAAACACACGAGGTCAGGCTGGGGAATAGCCCGTCGGTGTGCCTGCCAGCCCATCATACCTTGAATAGAGATGAGCACCTGGAGAAGACTGGATTTGCTCGTCCACCTCTCTGTCCCCTAAAACACAAATTGGACCTTCAGGTCTGTCCCAGATGGACATCAGCCCCACTGTGCCACCATCTCCACTGGGGCCTATCCTTACCTTTCCAATCCAGGTACCCAGGAGGCTGACGCACACCTTCCCGTTGTCATACAGGTTGGGGTTCAGGCGGCCACTGCACTGGGAGAGGTAGCAAAAGTGGGGGGGCACCGCTGGGTAGATGTTGGGAAGTTGAATGTCAAACAGGTAGAGGCCATCTTCATAGGGAGTCCTAGTGGGGCCCTTGATCAGTGCTGAGAAGAGGTCCTGGAAGGGAACACAGACAAGGGCTGGCTTCTGGAGTCTGGCCTCGCTTCCTCCCGGAGCACTGTGCAGACAGGGCAGGGAGGAAGCAGAACTCCAGAGTCACAGCCATGGAGACAGCTAACCCAAATGTCTGCTTTCACTGGGGGCAGAGGTGTAGTCTCACAGCCGGAAGGAAGGTACCGAGGGTCCGAGCTCAATAGCAAGGACTGGCAGAGGCCAGAAGAACTGTGACATCCAGGATACAGGCACTGGTTTCTGCATGTACGTGAATGAGGTCATTCCTGCCAGGGCACCAGGGTAGAGCACAGAGTAGCTGGGAAAATGGAGAGAAAGAAGGACCCTTTCTTCCGCGGGGTTTTGAGGTACCCTGAGATGTCTTGAAGATGGGGGGGGGGAAGCATCAACAAAAAGTAGTCAGGCAGCGGTGGCACATGCCTTTAATCCCAGCACTTGGGAGGCAGAGGCAGGGGGATGTCTGTGAGTTCAAGGCCAGTCTGGTCTATAGAGCGAGTTCCAGGACAGGCTCCAAAGCTACAGAGAAACCCTGTCTTGAAAAACCAAAGCCAAACCAAATAAACAGTCTGTGCTCTTATGCTCCCTCAGCAAAGCTGCACCAGCTGGGACGCTCAGGTAAGGATGGGTGCCACCTTCCACCTGCAATCCCAGCACTTGAGGGGCAGAGTCAGGAGCACTGTGAGGGCAGCTGGGATGATCAACCGCAAAAGGAACCATTTGCTGTGCTGACACTGAGGGCAGCGCTGTCACAGACAAGTTCCCTGGAAGGAGCGGAGCGTGCGGAAAGGCCTCTGGTTTGGGGGTCAGGGAAGATGCACGGAAGCAGTCAGGCTCCTCCTAGGCTTTGATATTACAAGGGTTCAAAGCTACTTATGTTTGTTTTGTTTTTCAAGACAGGGTTTCTGTGTAGTCCTGGAACTTGCTTTATAGACCAGGCTGTCTCGACTCAAAAGATCCATCTGCCTCTGCCTCCTGACGGTTGGGATTAAAGGTGTGCGCCAACATCACTTGTGCCCATTCTGGGACCTCAGGTGACTGAGTCACCATCCCTGGAAACATGGCAAGGTAGGTGATGCTACACCTTAGTGCCCAATGGTACCCATTTCTGCCTCCAAGTTCCCAGCAGCCCACTTGCCATTCTGTCCTCGAATGTCTTGACCATGATGCCATCGGGCAGTGAGGTGGCCAGCAGAGCCATCTCCTTTCGCACTGTGCTGAAGAACTTCTTGGCTTCTGGAGGCTGGAACTCAATCTTCTTGAAAGAGTGGTTTGCTGCAAGGAGAGACAACAGTCAGGCTCTGCCCTGAAGCCCATCAGCTCCAGACAAACCCACACTGCCCTGGGGGGAACCCAGGCGCTATCCCTTAGGGCAGGGGTGGGGCCTCCGAGTGCAGAAGCAGGAAGGACAACAGCCATTCGCGCCAACTCACAGGGAGCAAACTCCAGCACAGAAAACACTTCGCCCTTGGCACTGGTAAAGGTGACACCAGGTTTGCCACCACACTGTTGACAGAGCACAGGAGTCTCACTGGGCCACTCGGCCTTCACTGGTGACTGTGCCTCTGTTTTATCTTCCTTGCGTTCCGTGTCGGGCACCGCCTCCATCTTCTCCTCCTCAGCGATGGCCACGTTGTCTAGGGTCTTCTTAAGGTTCTCCTGTAGCTTCTTGATGTCGTCCAAAAACTTCTTCTCCCGGGTCGGCTTCTCCGGCTCCACCGTGGGTGAGGTGGGGGACCCTGTGAGCAGCTGCTCCACAGTCATATTCTTGAGGCTCTCCAGGATCTTGATGGCCTCCTTCAGCTCCCGGAAACTCTTGGGCGGCCCATCCTTGCCAGCTTTCTCCATCAGCCCTGCCACGGGGGCAGCCATGGCCACGGCTCCCTGGATGGCAGCTGTGGCTGCCTCTTCACTGATTACAACCCCCTTGTCCTCCTCAGGGGCTGCCGGCTGCTCTGTGGGAAGGATGGCGAGGTCTTCGATCTTGGGGTGCTCGTCATCGACCAGTCCATTGTCTGTCTCCCAGCTGTCGCTGTCGTCTTCCCACTCATCCGAAGATGCCCCACTGGTGCTGCCTTCTACTGAATCGTAGTCGGACTCCTCGATCTCAGACTCGATATTGTATAAGTGCTGGGGGCAGAAGACAACCAATCACACAGAACCCTGGCCCCTTTTGCTCCTGTTAATGACTCCCCGTGGCCTTGCTGGCCCCTCCCCTTCTCTGTTCTCAACTTTGCATCTGAAGCCCTGTCCATGCTATAAGATTCCAGTTCTCTGCAAGGGGCCCTTTGCCCACCTTCTACCCAGGCTTTACATGAAGTCCAGTTAATGCATGTGCCACCTTCTCTCAGGCTCTGGGCAGTGAGGGGCACAAGGGGGAAGCCTCAGCAAAACCAGCCCACCTCCAGGACTTGGGCTGCACCAGGAGCGAGTGGGTCACCTGACTGGCAGGTGAAGCAGGTGTGCTAGAGTTGGTTACACTGTGCCCTGCTCTCCCCTAGAATGGCTGCCAAGGTAAGGGACAAGCCATTCTCTGCCTCCCTTGGCCTACCCCTCTTGTGTGTACCAGGAAAGAAGAGTTGGACTATGGGGTCAGCTAAGTGTGGGAGAGGGAAAGGGGACCAGCTAGGGACAACTGAACTGAGTCCAGCTTTTTCTTGTCCTTCTGTATCTGTCAACAGTTATCCTAGAAACAGTGGCAGGAAAGACCCCACATGGCTCAACACAGTGTGTGGAGACTCTAGAGCAATCTAGAAGTTTGGGAACCCCACACCTCTGGGATCCAATCCTTGGAGCTAATGAGCGAAGACTAGAGAGCCACCTTCAGGGGCAGCGAGCAGCCCGTGAGGCTCTTGCCAGTCTTACCTGTGGCAAGATGATGGTTTTTGAGTTGTCAGCCCATACCACTTCCACCTTGCTACTGACGTCTACTCGGGCCACTTGGCCCACTGATGGCTGAAGGGCAAAGGGGACAGAGTCAACTAGGTGGTAATCTGGGAAGCCCCAGGTTTCCCATCTATGGCACCCACTCTCTGGCCGGGCAGCAAATACTAAGTGGCCTTTCTGAGACTGCAGCAAGTCTTTCCCCGCAGGCACTGCTCTTACCTCCCTGGCTCTGCATTTACCCCAGCGTGGCTATCCTGAATTCAGGCTTTGTTTCTGCCCCTCTGTCTAGACTCTGTCTTGCCTTCTCCCAATATCCCTCCCCCTCTTTGCTCAAGGTCTGTCTCTAGTTCCATTTCCAAACCTGCACAGACTCGGCTGCAGTTGACTGTGTGGTACTCTAGGGAACGACTGGCAAGGTCTAAGAGGCCCGAAACCAGCAAGTGCCTGGGCTGCCTGTCTGTAATGAAGGCCATGCCGGCCATCCTGAGACACTGAGCTATAAGACTTCTAGGTCTTATCTCCTGAAGCCAGCTGGTGGCAGTGTGGAAGCGCAGGCACTGCCCAGCATACCTACCTCATCCTCCTTGAGCATAGCCCCATCCTCAGTGTTACCAATGCGGATGACAATGTCAGTCGTGCGGAAGCGAAAGTCAGGGTGGTCAGCAATGTCATAGACACTCACATCCTCCTCTTCTCCAATGAGCTGTGGCATAAACGAAGCTGGCATGAGCCGGGGCTGCACCCCTTTCCCTGCAGCCCCCCCGAAAAGAAGCAGGTCGGAAAGCTCACCTCCACGTCATCCCCAGTAGGCCGCAGCTTGAACCATTTCACCATGCAGGTACGGCCAACATGATCCCCAGATTGCACCACACCATAGACAGCAGGGTCTGGGCAGCTCTGGACTAGGGAAACCAGAAGGGACTTGACTACCTGAGAAGCTCTGGGGGCCTGCCTGCACCCACACTAAAAACCACACAGGCTTCCCCTGGCCTGCTAAAGAAGACCTTCAAAAAGTACTCCTTGAGCCCAAGTCCCATCTCCACTGACCCCTGACCTTGTCCAGAGTGTCCCACTGACCACCCTGAGGTTAGCACTACCTCGCTTGTCCACCACGAAGTCTCCAGGGCAGAATTCGTTGTTGTCCAGGTGGTGCACCGGGAAGAGGTCGTTGGAGCGGATGTTGCATTCCACAGAGCCATCCTGCCACATCACGTCAGCTGAGGTCATCGTCGTCACAACCTCTACGGCCACCCTGCCAAGTACAGGCCCATGAGCCAGGCGACACAAATATGCTTCTTGGAGAGAGAGAGGAGCTGACCTTCCATCACTTCCAGGCCTACCTGAGTCTCAAGTGGGCAGGGTGAGAGTGTCCAGTGTGTCTAAAGCTTACCTGTGCCCCAAGCGTGACACATTCTCTGGGGACAGTATCCGTAAGGGAGAACTCAGGCAAATGTGGTTCCAGGAAGCCACTACACTACACTTCAACAGTCTACCAAGGCCTATCCTTGGCACCATCCCTGGGAATGGGAGCACCATGAGCTTCTGAGTTCACGTGTGAGCTCTTCCCCGGGCCCTGGATGGGCGCTATAGGACGACGGACACTCGGAATTTACCTGTCTCCAGGCTTGAAGTCCCGGGTAATCTTATTCTTCTTCCTCTTGTGTTTTCGCTTCAAGTTTTTGATGGACAAGGGAATACTCTTCTTACGACTAGCGCCACTGCCGCTCTGGGAGGAGGTGGTAGAGCTGGCGGAGGAGGTCACTGAGCTGGTGTCATCTGTGTCATCAGCAGCCTCATCGTCTGCATCCTGCTCCGCCGAGTGCAGTCCATCGTCTCCACCCTCCTTCAACAGGAAGGGGGGCAGCGGCTCGCTCGTCTCCTGAGGCTCCTCTACCCCCTCGTCCTGCATCTCCACTGGGCTGGCTGATCCATCAGGTTGCTCCTCGGGGCTAGGAGACCCCACTTCGCTCTTTGCTCTGGCTTCCCCTTTCTTGTCTGGGTCCTCCATGGAGTGGTCCCTAGGACACTGGGTGTCAGGGGCGCAGGACATGATCCTCACAACCTGCCTCTTCAACAGGCGCTTCACCTACAAGACAGCAGAGGCGAGAGGGTTGTGGAGTAAGGCAGGCAGGCAGGGGCCCACCCTGGCCCAGGCATTTCTGTCTGGGGGATTGAGCTATAAATACCTAAGTGGCCAGCAAGGGTCCTCATGGCTGCCCAAGGCCTAGAGCCCAGACCCACCTTGCTGGCTGTGGAAATGGCTCACGGCCAGTTCCGTGAGTGCCCACACCCACCCGCCTCAAGGACATACCTTCTTGGCCATAGAGCCCTCCCCCTGGGCGCAGTTTTTTTCTGGACATTCCCAGGCAATCTTGGCCGGCTCTACCTTGGCTGGGAAGACATATAGACAGCGTTCCCCAAGCTGCCGCTGAGCATGGTCAAAGCATCCGAGACGCTTCACCCTGAAGAGAAAAAAAATGGGAGCTTGGGTGGACTTCTGAGAGGTTGGTGTGAGGCTTGGCCCTCTCATGCATTTATGGCCCCACCAAGACATAGCCGGGTGAGTTCCTGGGGTTTTGGGGGTAGGGGCATGCTTACCTGCCTAGGTTTTCCTGAGTGATGACAGAAGGTGGGGGGCTAACGCTGTCTGTGCCCCCAGGGCAGAAACTCTTGGTAATCCATGTGACTTTCAACTCCACAACCTGAACCTGGGGACAGTTTAGTGGGACAGGGGTAGTCAGAGGCAGACTGTGTCCACTCACACATTAGGAATCATGATCCCTCCACTCTCCCTGAGCAGAGCAAGGGGAGGGGTTTCTGTCAATCAGTTATCCCACAACCAGAGCCTGGGATGCCCCATGCCCAAACCCCTTTCAGGTGACCAGGGTTTGGGTCCTGGGGAGCAGGTAAATAGCTTAGCCCCAGGGCCTACAACTCGGCCCTTGCCCTACTGGTTATGCTCTTACCTCCTCCACCACCACACGGAACTTGCTCTTGGTGCTGAGTACAGGCTTGACCCCTGAGAGCCACTGGACACTGGAGAAGATCTTAGCAGGGCCAATAAGCACTTGGCCTGGGTAGAAGCCATAGGAGTCATCAAAGAAGAGACCCTGAAGGAAGGGTTAGGGCAAAGGAAAATGCACCTGAGGAGGCCTCCTTGGCCAGGAGCGCTGTGCTTGCCTTGTAGGAGGAACCCCACATGACATGGCCTTCAGGCTCCCTGCAGCACAGTCTACAGAGAATATACTTTACAAGCCTGGGACAAACTGGCTGCCCAGTAATCTTATCAAAATGCAGCTGCAGACTGTTGTAGGCCTAACAGACTCCCACACACTGTGATGCTGGGGTCAGGATCAAAGCTTTAGGGAGCAGTGTGCACACACACCTGTGTAAACACACCACTAGTACAAACTACCTCCATGTGCTACTCTGCTGGCACAACTTGCTGACCAACTACTGGCTGACTGTATACTGAAGGGCCACAGCACAGTGGCACACCTGAAATCCTAGCACTCAGGAGGTGGAGTTCTGTGCTGGAGGTTAGCCTAAACTATAAACTGTCTCAAAAAAATAAAAAAAAATAAGGGACTGGAGTGTTAAGAGCACTGGCTGCTCTTGCAGAGGACCTAAGTTTGGTTCCCAATACCAAACGTAAGGCTCACAATTACTTTTAATTCAATCCCAGGAGATCTGATGCCGCTTCTTGCCTTCACATACAAACACATTCTCTTCGGATTCTCTCATAAAATAAATCTTAAACACTCCCACTTCATCCTTCACCCAGCCAACCACCCAAATAAAACTAATACAACTATACTTCCTGCCCCTGCCCAGGCCTCCAGGTGCTCCAGGGCACACTGGCCCCATGCCTCACAATCCCTTGCCTAGAGCTTGGACAGTTTCCATGCCTAAGCAGGGAGGGACAGAGAAGAGGCTAAGTACCGAGTCACTGACGTGTGGGCAGACGTCGTAAAGTTTGGCACCATCTTCTGTGTTCATGGAGCACCTGAAACAGAGGACAGAGGCTTGGTTTCCACCAGGGCCAGTATGGAGGCACCAACCCACCACGTATCTTCACCTATGCAATGCAGCCCAGCCCCACGTCGGTGCCTGCCACTGTTAACACGTGCAGAACAGAGTGCCGACACTCAGACACCGAGATGAAGACATTTCACCAAGTTCAGATAGCCCAAAACCTGAGCAGTAGCAGGAGAGGGACCAGAGTTAGCCCTGGGATACAGGTGCTGAATGCCAGCACCCTTACTGTCCCGTACCACACCCGACCTCAGAGCTCCGGGAGAAACTCCCTTGGAGCAAACACCCATCCCCAAGCTGATACCTACCTGGCACCATTAGACAACTTAAGGATGATCTGATTCTTCAAGTCATAGACCTTCCCTAGCCAGCAGTCATAGGCGATGTAGTCTCCATACATGAAGGGCTGCGGACCAAGCAGACAGGCAGTGAGCAAGGGCACAGGCCTGGGATTTTCTTTACTGTGCTAAGACGTAGAAGGAAGGTTCTTGACAATTGATTTCCACGACATCCCAAGCCCCTTTCCAGCGAGTGGGCAGTTGTGTGTGGACTGCCCAGTGGGTGGGGTGTCCCACAGTGGCCAAGGAGATAAAGCAGAGCTGGGAGGTCGGCGTGGTTGGGAGGTGGGCTTTGTGGACAGATAAGGCCTTGAATAAAAAGGTCAGTTCACCATCGACACTGAAGGGAGCATTCTCACTGCTGAAAGAGTGCTCAGCACACAGAAGCCAGACAGACCGAAGGAGCTTCCTAGTTTGGGACAGTTAAAGCAAAACATGTGATGAGGGAACTGTACTATGTACAACAGACCTTGAGTGCATACACATAAAAATGATAGGGGAAGCAGAATCCCAGCACTCGGGAGGCAGAGGCAGGCGGATCTCTGTGAGTTCGAGGCCAGCCTGGTCTACAAGAGCTAGTTCCAGGACAGGCTCCAAAGCCACAGAGAAACCCTGTCTCAAAAAACAAAAACAAAAAAACAACAACAACAAAAAAGATAAGGGAACAAACTGGGCACCAGGCATAGGTCTTCCACACAGAAGAATGCCAACCAACACAAACACAGGAATGACGACCTCAGATCACACCATGTGTGACTGTCAGAGCCATATTTAGGTGGCAACATGCCCAAGGATAAGGCTTGCAGATGTCTATCTGACAGGGACGCTAACTATCTATGGAAGTTCCCTGGGGAATATAACTGCTCACTAAGGGTAATAGAGTAGGGCTTTTACACAGTGGGGAGGGCTGTGCAGACCAACTTGACCGGAGTGCAGGGTGCAGCTGCTGGACATAAATCCCGGGGGCAGCTGCACAGGGCAGCAGGCCCTCCTGTAGTGAGTTTGTCCATGAGACAACATCATGCACGAGCTGCTGAAGATGAGGGTCTTAGTCCAGGATCGGAAGAGAAGACTGAGCAGTCTGAGGCTTAGGCAGAAAGGGGTCACCGGTGACTCCTTATCTAGTGGCTGCACCCAGAACTCTGGAAAGCATCAAATCAGTGAGCAGGGGTGCTGGGGCAGCCTTCTTTCTAATGGTTTGGGAGATGAACGTCTAGAGCGAGCAAAGCAGATGACTGGACTGAGTGGCAGAGGCTAATAGCTGCAGACGCTGGAGAAGTGGGCACGTGAACTTAGCACTTTTGGGTAAGTCTAAAATCATTTTAAAATATATTATTAAGCCGGGCGGTGGTGGCGCACGCCTTTAATCCCAGCACTCGGATCTCTATGAATTCAAGACCAGCGCGCAGGCTCCAAAGCCACAGAGAAACCGTGTCTCGAAAAACCAAAAAAAAAAAAAAAAAAAAAGATAGAAAAAATATTATTAAAAAGAAACCTGTTTGTTTTTACTTATCTTTATCTGCTGAGTATGTGTGTGTGTGCGCCATCATGTGTGCCTGGTGCTCCCAGGGGTCAAAGGACAGAGTTGAATTCACTAAAACCACTAAAGTTCTCTTATCTGCTGAGTCACAAGTGCTAGAGAGATGGCTCAGAGTGATAGATACAGAGACTGGATGCAGGCAAAACAGCCTCACGCATTAAACAAACATCAGTGTTGGTTTCGTCAGTGATTTACGCTGATGCCGGGGAAGAGCACACCCTGACCTCATGCCTAACAGCTCACTTGCAAGGGCAACACCAAGGATGCCACAAGCAGGCTGGCCGCAGTGAACCAGCACTGTGCTATCTGACTACACTTGGCAGAAGCAGCACAGACGTCATACACTTACCCAGATGTGCTGGAGGTCCTTGCTGTTGACAGGGTAGATGATGCAGTTGGTGCCAATGAGCTTGACAGCACAGTCAATGTTGACATCTATCACCGTGCCACACTGACTGTCCTAGGGGAGGGAGAAAAGATCCCGCAAGACTGCCATGACACACCCCGCCCAGACAGTCCCAAGAGCCCCTCACTCCCCAACCAGGCAGCTCTCCTCCAAACAGGAGTGGGAGCAGACAGGCTGAAGACTCAGGATGGGATGGGGACGAGAGACTCACAGTTGAACGCATGTGGCGGACCACATCCCGGGGCACCACAGAGCGGTCCTCTAGCTTCAGCTGTAAAGAAAATGAGAGACAGGCATGAAAGTAGCAGGTTTGCAGGCAGAGAGCATTCTACCTAAGGTTAAGCTACAAAAGCAAGCATCCTGATGAGTTAAATTCTTCTCCCGGGCCTGCCCTCTGACCCTGGGTGATCCGTGTTCAGGATGGGGTGGGGGACTGGCATGACACTGGGCTGTGGCTGGCACCCTGAAACCAGCTATCACTGGACACCACTCTTCTAATCTGGGTACCCTGCCTGCCCAGCTGCAGTATGTTCCTTATCTGTGGCACTGCAGAGCCTGCCCTGGATCCATGCCAACCCCCAGCAACGCCATCTACTGGTACCACACTGCTGGATGGATTCAAGAGCCCAGGCAGAGCTGGTTCTCTGCCAAGCTAGTTTGTCTCCTCTGTTCTTGGGTCTCTAAATCTTGACTGCTCCTCTACCACCGTTCAGCAACCTCTAAGTGATGGAGAGCTCTGCACCTCCCCTGCTCAAAAATGGCAACCACACATTAGGGAGAGCTATTCCCTCCAACTCCACCCAACCCAGTACCCCCAGCAAAGGTCTCTCCTCTCTCAACTGTGAAAGGTGACTGCCAGAAGAGCAAGTCAGAAATGCTGAAAAGGATGATTCTAGCACAAGGTTACCGAACTTTTAGCAAAAACAACCAACTAAAGCAAACTCCAGAGGGTGGGCGGCTGTGACTCCAAAGCAGTGAGCCTCACCGTGAAGCAGGACTGCATAGACGCCCATAGCGACCTAGGACCAGCTCCAGACAACAACAGCCTTGTGACTGTGCTCAGAAACAGCAGTGTGCTGTCTACACATACACAGGACACCTCAGCAGCCAGCGCTGGGTACCTGTGACGGGATCTAGGAGGCCACAAAGAAAGCACCGCTGGCATGTGCACACAGCTGCTGCCTGACTCCCTGGCCCCCAGCAACACAGGCTGAGGTACCAAAAGGTTCTGCTTCAAGGCTGTGGCATGTGGAGAGACCAGCGCCCTTTTTAACTGTAAAGGTACTTTGTGTTGCCCTACCTCAACTGCCCCCTTAGCTTAAATGTCATAAAACCAACTAGGGGCCTAAGCCATAAAAACCAGAGCTGCATCTGAAAAATTCAAGGAGCAAGGGCCCTTGAGAGGAGCTGAATCTGTAGGTCATAGTTCTAGTGGCCTTTTGCTTGGTCCAGGCACTGCCAGGGAGAAGGGGAGGCCTACACATGTACAGGCATTCACTGGCATGACCTCATACATGGCACACAAAATGGACACCCCAGCCCTATGGCTGAAGCAGAGACCCTGGTACCAGGAGGGTTCCTATAGGAGAGTGACTCCCCCATGCCTCTTGGCTCAGAGTGTGGCTCTCCACCTGGAAACTGTCCTCAGCTCTTCTGATCCAGCCATTACCCTGCAGGCACTCTGAGCGGTACGGAGGAGGACAGTGAGGGAGGGAGGAATGGGGGGTTACCATGTACCAGTCTCTTGGCCTTGCCAGTCCTGAAAGGGGCAGGAAAGGCTCTCCATCACCCTTTGTGACTTCCATCTCTCTAACACTTTCTGCAGCACCACACCGCTCCACCCCAATGCCCGTCCTTTTCCTTCCTTGTCCCAGCATAGGCTGTTTCTTAATTAAAGCCCTCAAACTTCCCATTACCTTACGATCTGCTGTGCTGAGAGCTTCCTCTCTATACACTATAGGTCCAGGCTGGTTTCTGGACACCCCTCAGGAGCCCCACAACTCCATGAAGTACACATTACCCCCACCCTGCCCTCCCCGTCATCAACATTTTTACAGGTAAGCAGAGAGGGAAAGCTACTCGTTCAAGGTCACAGCTCACAGAAGCTGGATCCTGGGGCTGGACCCAGCAGTCCTGCTCCCACCCTTTCTTTCCACCACAAAGAACACTTAGCCCTCCAACAACTGCGGAGACAGGACAGAGTACAACGTGTTTCCAGTGAGTCCACACATTCTCAAGCAGAGATTTCTCCTCCCATTCTGAAAGGCCAAGTAGTGAAGTCACAGGTGCCAGACATCACCAGGTTTGACAGCAGACTGCACTGCACTGCACTGCACCTGCTTAAGTCGAAAAGGAGATTCTACCCAAAACTAGAGCTGTAAAATAAAAACTCAGTTCCTGCCACCTCCAAGGAGTGCCCTGAATGTTGCCATCACGACACTGTCACCAGAACCAGGGCTGAGTGGGAACCTATCGATTTTAACGGTCATAGCCTCTAAAATGCTCAGCAACTCAGAGCTGGCCAGCTAATGTTTAGCATTTCCTGGAAAGCATCGGTGAACAGACATTTTGGAACAGCAGGAGAGAAGTGGGAGGAGTCAGGGAGGGTGTGAAATAAACTCAGGTTACTTTGAGTACACATAATGGAGCAGGGCAGGGGCAGCAGCCTCACTACCTGCCCTGGAAACAACTCAGGGCCACGCTGTGGAGGACAACAGGCCAGCTTTAAGGCGTCCACTGTCCAGACAACACTGATGCTGTCCAAGCATCTGTGTCCAGCCTCTGCTCTAACTGGTACCAGCTCCAGGGCAGCGAGGGAAGCAGAGCAGACACAGGTCAGGTCATATTCAAAATCCCACATGGGGGCTTATAGGGGTCACTCTGAGGTGACATCGGACCACAGACCTGGGTAAGACAGTGAGCTTCCCAGGGATAGGAGCATTTTGTAGATGCTGGGCAGTGTCTGGAGGCTGAAAGAGGTTACTCAGGCCGTAGGCAAATCCATCCTGAACAAGGCAGAAGTCCCTGTGGTCCCTAAGCCAAGATAACATACTGGGACCATCTGCCTACTGGCAAGGGAAAGAACTGGTTCTGTGATTTTCAACTGGGAGCAACTCTGTCTTCTCACCCAGGGACAGGGGAAATGGCTGGTAATATTCCAGGCTGTCACACATGGCAGAGGCGTTAAGGCCAAGGTTTGTTGTACATCTTACAATGCAAAGAACAGCTCCTGCCACAAGAACTAGCCCTTGTAGACCAGGCTGGCCTTGAACTCAAAGAGATCCACCTCCCTCTGCCTCCCAGGTGCTGGGATTAAAGGCGTGCGCCACCACTGCCCAGATTTTAATATTTATATGTATCTGTGTTTCTGTGTATACATGTGTGCCATGGAGACCAGAAGAGGGTGTTCAATAACTTGGAACTGGAATTACAGGCAGTTTTGAGCCACCACTGCCAGAGTATATAGTTTTTAAGTCACTTTAAATGGGGGGGGGGCTTTTTTCCCCACATAGTGTTAATCCCAGCACGAAACGCAGAGGCGGATAGCGCTCTGAGTCTAAGGCCAGCCTGGCCAATTTGAGGCTAGCCAAAGCTACTCAGTGAGACACTGACTTCAAGGCGGGGTGGGGAGGGGCTGCGGGGGGATGAGGTCGAGGTAGTAGAGACAATCTTTGCCCCACCTTATTTCCCGGTGTCCCGAGCAGCCTCAGGGTTTCTCAGCTTGGGTACTGCTATACAGAGAAACCCTGTCTTGAAAAATAAAAAAACAAAACACAATACAACTATACTCAGCTGAGGAGATGGCTCAGTGGGTAAAGTGCTTGCTGTGTTCAGATCCTCAGTCCCCACACAAAAGTCAGGTGCAGCAGTGTCTGTGACCCAACCTGGGGAGAGGTCAAGGACAGAGAGAACTGGACCCTCAGACTCCCTGGCCTAGACAGAGCAAATGCTCCAGATTCAGTGAGACTGTTTAAAAACAAAACAACACACGGGGGCGCTGATGAGCTGGCTTGGGCTCGGGCACTTGTCACCCTGACAACTGGAGACCATCCCCATATCCCACACGGTACAGGAGACCCGGTGCTTGAACGGTGTCCCCCGACTGTCACAAGTGCCATGGTACATTTGCTCCCCACCCACAAATACACAAACATGGCTAAACAAACACAAATAAATAAGGAAAAGGATCAATTATAACACTTGTCACCAAGTCTGACAACCTGATTGGACGCCAGATGGTAGATGAGAACTGACTCCCACAGGTGTCCTCTGACCTCGACACATCCATCATTATACAAGCACCCATAAAGACTAAATATAATTGAAAAATGTAAAACTGATTGAATGATAGATTGGTTTGAGACAGGGTTTCTCTGCAGCTTTGAAGCCTGTCCTGGAACTCACTCTGTAGACCAGGCTGGCCTCGAACTCACAGACATCCAACTGCCTCTGTCTCCTGAGTGCTGAGATTTTAATATTTATATGTACCTGTGTTTCTGTGTATACATGTGTGCCCACGGAGACAGAAGAGGGTGTTCAATTACTTGGAACTGGAATTACAGGCAGTTTTGAGCTGCCTGACATGGGTACTAAAAACGAAATTTAGCTTCTCTGGAAAAAGCCATCACTTTTAAGGGCTGAGCCATCTCTGCAGCCCATTTTACCTAAAAAACAAAAATAAAAACTCGTAGAGCTCCCCAGCACCACATGGCAGATCACAACCATATGTAATTCCAGTTCCAGGGGATCCAACAGCTCTGGCTTCCTGGGCAGGGCACAAGTGGTGTGCATGTAGGCAAAGCAACCATACATATAAGAAACAATTCCTGATAAACAAGACGGAGAGTGACAAAGGGGCTGACGCTGACCTCCAGCTCCACAGGCACAGGCAGGAACGAGGGAGCCGGAGCCCACACCACACACAAGGGCACAAATGGTGAGGGAAAGGCAGAGGCCAGCAGTCCCAGGGAAAAGGCCTTGCTATAGAGTAAGCAGCTCTGTCCTCCCTGATCTGGGCTCCTAGAGGCCCATCTGCTATAGAGGCCACTCCTCCTACTGCCTCCCTGGGCTGCACTTCTGGGCACGAGCTGTCCTGCTCCCAGTCTAGAAGCTCATTCATAAAACTGACCTTGGTCAACAAAGACTAAAATTCTCCAAGAGTAAGTGGCTGAAAACAGAAGAAAGCTAAAGAAAGACAGCTTTAACTAGCAAGGATCCTCAAACAAGGCGGAGAAGGCCACAGGAAGAGTTATTTAAAACTTTTATTTTTAATTATTTGTACATGAGTACATCTGTGTGTGGGCATGTGTACATGAGCCCTGGAGCTATAGTTATGGCAATCCTGAGCCATCTGACATCAACGCTGGGAACCAAACCTGGGTCCCCTGCAAGAGCCATCTCTCCAGCCCCAACAGAAAGGGTTTTAACAGGCCTAACACTGTATGTCTCAAGAAGAGGAAGTAACAGCCACATTACTGTCACTCATCACCTGTAAAAACCAGGGAAGCCAAAATGAGGGGAGCGGCTGTGCCTTAGGTCTCAGAGACATCCCAGATTTCCTGGGGGCAGGGGCAGGAAGGCCCAGCACCCAGTCAGGTCTTACATAGGATAAACAGTATCCCTGGGGTGTGGAGAGACGGCAACAGTTTACAGCAGACCCTGTTCTGGATTTGTGTTCAAAGAGAAAGGTTCCCCACCACTGAATGAACTAGGCCACACAAAGATTGAAGTTATTCACTTGGCCAAAACTCCAACCAGATCCCTGAAGGGAACACCACACCAGATTAGCATTGCTACTTGCCAAGGAGGTTAGTAGGTCACCCACCCACCTCCCCTCCAAACAGCCTGAGCTGGGTCCGTGTCCAAGACACACAGATGAAGAGAAACCAGGACCAGGATGTAGTCTAAAGGTAGAATACCTGGGCAGCATGCTCCCTTCCTAGCAATCTGCCCCAAAGTGGAGTAAGACAGTGGTGTAGAGGAGGCCTTGCTCTGACGACTGGAGGCCCTGGGAAGGTGCCTCTGATTTTGTTGTCCCTGAAGGACCTCCTGTTTTTGCCTGTCTGCAGCCCCACTCCACAGTACCCTGCTCTGCCTCATTGTAGGGGCCTAGCCCTCATCTAACTACATGGCCTGGGAAGTTCCTCATGCCAGACTGGAGGGTTCATTCTCTGTGAACATTCTGAAAGTGTTGAAAATCCTAGAACAGCAGACTCTAACCATGGGAGTTAGGATTAACAGTAGTAGGTCAAGGCCAGCAAAGGAGAAAAGAGAAAGTATCTGGGTGCATTACATACATGCACTGAAGGCACACATGTCCTATAACACAAAATATACTGGTTATTAGGAGTCAGTGTCAAAAGTTTGGGAAGCTTAAGAACTGAGAATTCTCATTCCACCTAAGTCTCTGCCCGGCAGAGAAAAAGACATCCCCCTCAGCAGCAACAAAATTCTCACAAGCACCAGGATGTTCAAACTTAAGACATTCTGCCCCCCCCACCAGAAACTTATAGTTCTGACGTTCCTTGAAACATTCCTCCATCAGCTACAGTGGTAAATGCAAACAGAACAGGGCTTCCTTGACTGCTCTTCTAGAGGTCCTGAGTTCAATTCCCAGCCATCACATGGTGGCTCACAACCATCTGTAATGAGATTTGGTGCCCTCTTCTTGCCCGCATGCATAATAAATAAATAAATCTTTTCTTGGGCTGGAGAGATGGCTCAGTGGTTAAGAGCACAGTCTGTTCTTCCAGAGGTCCTGAGTTCAATTCCCAGCAACCACATGGTGGCTCACAACCATCTGTAATGAGACCTGCTGCCTTCCTTGCCAGCAGTACATTGTATGCTTAATAAATAAATAAAATCTTTAAAAAAAAATCTTTTCTTAAAACTTAAGTTGGGGGCTAGGGTATGCTGCGACAAAGGAGACTGTCTAAAATCAAAATCAAAATGGAAAATAAAGAGGGGGAATTGCTAACAGAAATAGCTATGTAAAGGCAAAGGCCAGGGTGAGTCCAGTGAGCAGAGCCTGTCCCAGCCGACTCTGAGTGGAAGAACTCACTTCCCAGGATCCACAACACCACTGGATTTATAAACACCCACACCTGCTATTTCCAGGACAATGAAAAGAAATCACCATGGGCCTGTCGGCATAACTGGTCTGCAGACACCAGAACTAACCAAGATGGCTCTGAGGGGTAACATCACTGCTTGCCCGAAGACTTCAGATACCCATCTTTCCACCTCCATTTCTTCAAGGCCATGGCAGCAGCTAGTGTCTCAAAACGGGAAGCAGAGCAAAAGCACTCAGCACAAGGGAGCAAGATCTGTTCCTCAAGGACAGCGAGACCAGACCACAGCCAGTCACAAGGGGCCAAATGCAAAGGGGAAAGTGGGGTTCTAGGCAGGGGGGAGCACACAAGAACCAGGTTTTACTGAGGACACAGCACTGCTGTTCCCAAGTGAGTGCCAAGGCACCTCCTGGGAACCAGAAGACTCCCTGGGGACAGGGCAGCACCAAGCTAGATGCACTCTTCCAGCTGCAGCTCCACAAAGTCTACGGGGACCCTGAGTGCCACCTGCCTAGCACCTCTTGCCATAGGCCATGCTTCTGCTCTTAGCACAACTGACCTACAGAACCCAAAGCAAGTCGGCTGAAAGGACAAGCCTCGGTCAGCGTGGCCCTCAGGGGCTAGAGCACCGAGGCAGTCTCCTGAGGAGGTAATAGCTCTGCCAGAGAAGCCAAATGCATGTAAAGTAACGTTACAAAGGACGGAATGAGACAGAAATTAACACAGTTGTATCGTGGCTTCGGCGCATTATTAAATTGAAAGGATTTAGGTATCAGGGGAGACTCTTGAGGAAACACCATAATAAATGGTATAGTATTAATAACCTTCTAGTGTATGTGGTAATCTCTACCTATCCCTTCTATGAGCAGGGGCACTCCCAGCCCAGTGATGGGTTACAGCTGGAGGCTGTATCAGAGCTGATGTGAGTCCACCCTCAGAGGTCACTGGTAACACACCTCAGCAATGCTACAAAGGGCTCTTGGCTACAGCAATCAACAGTACCACTCAAGTCCCAGGACAGGAGACAGGTGATACCTCAGGCCCAGCAGAGGTAACTGGAGGGAAGAGGATCAAGTCGGGCTTCGCAGCTGGGTGCCTCAGGGAGGGTCTGACCCTACTCAAGACAGGAGATGAGGGGTTGGGCTGAGTTAACGCTGCAGGAAGTCTCGCACCCGGGATTACAGGGTCAGATTGGGAACAGGTCAAGTACAGACAAGGGCACCAAGACCAAAGCCAAGGATGATGCTTTCTATACAGTCACTCACACATGTTGCTCTGCGAGTGGACTCTCTGGCCTCATGAGGTCATCATAACCTGACAGAGTACATAGGTCCTAAGATGCTGCATCTTACATTCAGTAACCACAAGATGGCAGACGGCTGGCCATGTGTTGCTGAGCAGCTTTGAAGGGCAACTGAAGGAAACCAACAAAGTCAATGGGCTCTCAGGAGGAAGAGGTTGTTTAGGGTGGCTGCTGATCACTGCTGATCCCCAGGGAGTGCTGATCTCCTAGCTCTGGGGCTAGGAGATGGCTCTGTGGTTAAGAGCACTGGCTGCTCTTCCAGGGGACCAGGGTTCAGTTCCCAAGCACCCACATGGTTACCGATAGCAGTCTATAACTGCAGTCCCACTGATCCTACACCTTCTTCTGGCTGCCCCAGATACTAGACACACATGGTACAGACACACATTAAGACAAGCCACCCACTACATTAAAAAAAAAAAAAAAAAAGGAAAAGCCAGGCATAGTGGCACATGCCTTTAATCCTAGCACATGGGAGGCAGAGACAGAGTTTGAGGTCAGCCTAGAGTACATATGCAAAGTTCCCAGTCAGCTAAGGTACACAGTGAGACTGTCTCAAAAAATAAATTAAGGAAGGAAGGAAGAAAAAAATACTATATTAACTGAAAAAATTCTGATTTTTCACTGGATGAACATGTAATTGCTTTGTTCCCCCACCCCAGGCCTGGGAACTGAACCCAGGCCTCAGAGGTGCCATACAGACTGGGAATCCATTCCTTTTCTTTTTCTTTTTCCTTTCAGGTGTCAGCCCAGGCTAACCTTGAACTCATGATCTTCCTGCCTCAGGCTCCTGAATCACAGGTAAGTGTCTCACATTGTTTTTAATAGATTGGCCTGTAGATCAAGCAGTAAAAACATGGTGCCTTAAAATAATTAACACTGTCACTGCTCAGAAATTTGCCTTTTCCGTGGTTCAGTCCTGAGGACAGACACATGGGCACCAAGTCCTCAAAAAGATGTGGTCCCAGCTTTGAGACTCTGCTCAGATGGGCCAGACTCCAAGCTGGGCCAGGGCTGCAGGGATGGGAAATGCTGCGAAAGACAGAGATGGAGAAAGAACTGGACCCAGCCAATTGTTGCCATGGAAGCAAAGATCAGATTCTCCCAGCATGCAGAGGACAGTGGGACAGCAGCTTCCTGCAAGACTGCAGTTTTGGAGGTAGAGTCCTGGTCACGAGTAAGCAAGCTATGGCAAAATCTCCACGGGTGGCCTGGTGGGAAGCTGCTAGCCCCAATCTCTGGGACAGCTCTTGGAATCTTCTTGGGGTGTTCATCCTGTTTTGTTCCCCACTGGTATAATGTGACCTTAAAGCAGTGTCAAGACACCATCCCTCTCACCTCACACAGTCAGGGCAGTGTGGCTTCCTGTGGCCGCACTCCCCAAAGACGCCAACCGACAGCTAATCAATAAATAGCTCCTCTACAAAGTGCATTATTATCCTGCCTTGCCAGGCAGACTTGCCCAAGAAAGGATTCACTCAGCACTGCTATTTTTAAAAATGCAAATATAGTAGGAAGAGACAGTAAAAATAATCCATAAGAGAATCAAACTGAGGCTGTGGGGGCTTGGGGTGGGGGAAGAGGCAGGTTCCATTGAAGAGTTCGAGGTGCTGACCATCCTATGACGGTCTCATTTCCTGACTGGTCTTGCTTTTGTTTCAGAAGACCACACTGGAACTTTCCAGTGCCGTGCAGTGGAGAGAACTCACACAGGCAGGAGAATCCTCCAGAGAGAACAGGCAGGACTCATGACCTACCAGAGCAGCTGTGTAACAGTGCTGCTGGTCACACCCCTGAGGCCAGCCGGGGCTCTTTCCCACAAGGAAGCAAGCGCTTGGGAAAGCATGGAAAGCCAAAATTGAGATATAGAGAACAGGTTGTGACAATCCCAACAATCTCTAAAGTAAGACACACCACTGTATATGGGATATTATATTACAATTCATAGCAGTCAAAGACTTGGCTGCCTTCTCCCCTACAGAGGCTGGCTCTAGGGTCTGGGAACATTGGGGTGTGTGTGTGTGTGTGTGTGTGTGTGTGTGTGTGTGTGTGTGTGTGTGTGTGTGTGTGCGCGCGCGCGCGTGTGCGCGCGTGTGTAATGAGCCTGGAAACTGAAGGCGACCAGGAGGAGCACCATTCTGACTATGTCTGCAATAGCCCTGTATGCAAAGACCACAAATCACTAGCACAGAGGCAGAGAGCAGAGGGCCTCTGGTGTCTGTCTTTTAAGGGTGGGTGGTGGCCCTCCTTGCACATCTGTTTGCTAATGCTAAGCCCAAGCCACAGATTCCCTCTCTGGCTTTCCCACACGCCCACCCTACCCAAGATATCTCAGTGTGAACTCCCAGGAAGGCAGATAATATGCAGAAGCCCAACTTACACCAAGGCACAGGGACAGTGTATGTCCAGGAGGCATCTAACTTTAACCTGGCGGTCTCCAAGTCTGAGCTCTAAACTCACCTTTCCTCCCCTAAGCTACTCAATAAGGAAGTCTAGACTCCTGCTAAGTAAGTGGCTTTCTCTCTTTTACTATGCTACTCACTGTTCATTCATTCAATCAACTACTGGTTGTCTAAGGGGTCAAAAAGCCCTGTCACAGAACATCTGAAACTAGCCTGGTGGTGGTGGCGCACACCTTAAATCCCAGCACTTGGCAGGCAGAGGCAGGCGGATCTCTATGAGCTTGAGGCCAGCATGGTCTACAAGAGCTAGTTCCAGGACAGATCCAAAACTACAGAGAAACCCTATCGCAAAAAATAAAAAATAAAAATAAAAAAAAGACCCAACAAAAACAAAAACTGCCTGAGACAAGAATGGACTAGTGCAGGGTAGGGAACAGTCCCACTCCACACGTCCCACACGGCTACACTCATCTTCACCTCATTAGAAGGGCTTTCTCTAACAGCCTTGTCTGGAAACACTCTCCACAGGATCCCTGCCCCTTGCTTTTCTTTTCTTGACAGCATTTTATAGCCTTTGATTCCGTGTCTGTCTGTCCATTCATCCAAGTGTGAATCCCATATGGGTAGGCACTAGTCCCCACGGCATCCTCAAGCAAGTTCCCAGCACAGGAAGATAAAGCCAAGGGGCTGCTAGTGACACACTGCAGGGAAGCCCTCGGAGAGAGGACAAGTGTCACAGAAAGGGTACACTCACATTCAACACAAGGGTCCCACAGGGTGATATGTGCAGAAGCCTCACCAGTGGGACTGGAGAACCCAGGAAGGAGGGATGGGGTCATGCTCCTTGGAGAACTAGGGTCAAAGAAGAGAAGGAGGTAGGCAGAAAAATGCAAGCAGAGGAAAGGTGTGGGCCTGGGGAGATGGCTCAATGGTTAAGGTTAAAACAATGAACTATTACAAAGGACATGAGTTCAATATAAAAACACACCGAGTGGCTCACAACTGCCTGAATTCCAGCTTTAGGATCCAACGCCCTCTTCAGGACTCTTTGGCACACACAATCATTTTTCTTTAAAAAGTGATCAGGAAGGAAGTTAGAGGGGAAAGCTGGGACAGATGAGGGCAGCTTATGGAGGTGGTCTACACAATGTCTACAAAGAACCCGCACACAGGAGAAAACTGACATCCATGCCAGTGGGCCTCAGTGAGAAACTGCTCCCTTGGGAAAGTTGGGTTTTCCAGGGGGCTGCCAGGATTCCGAGGCTGGGAAAGATCAAGCCCAGAGCAGCACCTCTGCTATCTTGCAGAGGCCACAGTGGCCAGGCTGATCTACAAAATAAATTTCCAGGACAGCCAAGGTTACACAAAGAAATCCTGTCTCAAAAAACAAAAAACAAGCACAAAACAATTTACTTAAACAGTCAATGTCCAACAAAGATACACAAATGGCCAGTCTATCACAGATGTGGGCTGTGGATTAAGTTCTTGAGCTCAAGCCTGGCAGCCTGAGCTTGATGCCCAGAACCCAAGTAAAGGTAGAGAGAGGAAACCAACAGAACAATTCTGACGGGCAAAATGCCAAAGGCAGGGCTGAATGGAGTTCAGGGGTATGATAGAAATACATGGGCCCTTAAGCCTTCTTTTTTTTGGGGGGGGGAGGGATGTTCAAGACAAGATTTCTCTGTGTTGCTTTGGAGCCTGTCCTGGAACTAGCTCTTGTATATCAGGCTGGCCTCGAATGCAGAGATCCACCTGCCTCCTGAGTGTTGGGATTAAAGGCGTGCACCACCACTGGACGGCTCCTTAAGCGGTAAAAAACAAAAAAACAACCAACCAAACAAAAAAAACCAGACACATACACTACTGTTCTAATTCTAAAAAGCCCTGACTCCCCCACCCCCTCTGTGGCACCATAGGCTACTGAGAAAACTCCACCCCAAAAGGGATCCTAGGACAGCAAAAGCCAGCTTTAAACTGGATCAATCTCAGCAGACTGGCAAGAAGGCCACATTACAGAGAAGAAAAGAAGGAAGCAACATGCCTGAATGGCTCTGAAGGACAGAATCCACAAAGCAGATGGGAAGCAAAGAACCAGACCCAGAGCACGACTTGGACCGCAGTCAGTCACACAGAAAACGTCATGCATGATTAAGCAGAGGCAAGAGATTGGCAGTGGTGTGGGCTCAGAGTCCCAGCTACTTAGGAGGCCCAGGCAGGAGGATCTCAGAGTTTGAGCCCAGCATAGTCTACATAGGGTTCCAGGACTTCCAGAGCTACATATACCCTAAAAAGAATAAAGACATTAAACAAAACAAACCCACAAAGAATATAGGAGGCTAGGGCTAGGAGTGTGGCATCATGGGTAGAGTTCTCAGAACTACATAACCAGGCACGAGGACACGACGTGTGAGTATCTCAGCAAGCAGAAGGTAGAGGAAGGACCAGAAGTTCAAGGTTGTGTTCAGCTAGACATACAAAACCACATAAAAGAACAAAAACCCAGACATATACTCTAGAATATCCATGGAGCAGATCTGGTCACAGAGCCCATCTCTAGTGAATGGAAACACAGAACATGACAAACACACTGTCATTTGCATGTGTCTATTCAGACACAGAAACATCGGATTTCAAGTTAGCCTTATGATGGACTCTGCACATTCCAAAAGACCAGAGGAGGGAGTTTGATGGTTTCCTCTGAGGAAAATACCAGATTTCAGGAGTGGCGAGTGGTGCAGCATTTGACTAGCATGCACAGGCTCTGGGACTCATCTCCAGCCCAGCGAGTAGAGTCTGAGGGGCAAACTAGCAGCAGTGCCCCCCTAAACTACTTCAATTGTATTAAGTGGCTTCTAACCACAGTAGGGAGAGGCAAGCAAAGTTAACTGTCCCGTAAGGTCAGGTTATCTGCTCAGTATCTCAGAGGTAAGATTATCTAATCCCCAGAGAGCAGAAATCTGTCGCTCCCAGGTTATTTATTGTTTTGCAGACATGGCAATCACAGCTCTGCACATGCTCCTCCGGGCTTGCTTCACCCCTGGTCTAGTCATATGCATGGGGCTGGATCAAGAGTCTACACACCAGTCTATCCCCCAGAAGAGCAGCCCCAGCACCGGAGTGCAGGAGACAGTTAACCAACTGTACCCCAGCCCTCTAGGTCTGGCATGTCACCCCAAATCCTCACCATCATGCTAGGCAACAGGCATTTTGAGATGCACTATAAACAGACACTATCTGCTGAGAAGACAGCTAAAAGGAACCAAAGGTCTTTAAATGTACCCAGTAATTTTATGGGGGAACTTATCCTAAGCAAATTAAGACAAAGAGGTAAAAAATATATATATAATTTGGGGCTGGAGAGATGGCTCAGTGGTTAAGAGCACTGGTTGCTCTTCCAAAGGACCTGGGTTCAGTTCTCAGTACCCAATGGCAGCTCACAACTGTCTGTAACTCCAGTGCCAGGAGCGCGGACACCCTCATATAAACATACATGCAGGCAAAAGCCCCAGTGTACACTAAATAAATAAATCTTTAAGGAAAAAGTAAGTATCACGTGAGAACATAATGAAGTTGCCCCTTCTTTACACTCTTAAGACCGTCAGAACAGGCCCGAGGAGACAGACCAGAGAGTCAGTCCCTCTCTAGGGGCACTGCATGCATCAGCAGGACCATCAAGATGCTTTTCTAGGACTGGGTGGGCGCTCCATCAGTAGTGTGCCTACCAGACAAGCATGAGGACTGTGAGTTCACATCCCACTGCTCACTACATCAACCTAACTCACCTGTCTGGAACATAAGGTAGAAAATGATTTGAAGACATAAGATGACCTTCGATTCTACATTGCATGCTCCTGACCTCATACATACACATGTACACACACACGCACATATACACACACATAAACATTACTTTTTTTGAAACAGAAAAGCTTTCTGACACATACCCTTTGTTATGAACCTCCATCTCAGGAGCACTATGGAAAAAAAAAAGACCCAAAGAGGCTCCTGAAATAGAGCACAGTCACTTCTTTCTAACCTGTGCCAAGTGCTGGGTTTGCGTGCTTGAGAAACACTGACCCACTGCACCCGACTAGAGCAAAGGTCCTGCACACTGCTACAGCCCTTCAGAAGGGAAGTTGAGCGGAATGCCACAAATACTACTAAAGAGACAAAGGAGGAAACAAAGATCCTCAGAACATGTAGATGTGCTGGCCTACAGCAGGAGCACAGGTGAAGAGAATCCCGGCAAGACAGGGGCAGAGGGTGACTTCAGAAGCTAGTCTGCGATGTCATCCTGTAGGGGTAAACTGAACTAAAGGAAAACTGTGGCCACACACTCTAGAACATTCATCAACAGTGAGGAGGCTACGTGATTTCCAGGTTTCCATGGCTGGAACAGAAGCATAAGGTGCTGCAAACTCGGCCCCTCTGAGCACGTGCGAACAGGCCCTTTGGAACCTTACCCCTCTGCACAGCTTTGCTAAGTGCTAGGGAGTGAGAAGATTGCAGTTAGCATGACAGATTTTCCAAATATAAATATGTATCTACATATAAAGGATTAAAATAAATATTTACTGAAATATAAAACAGCAGTTATCTAAGTGACTACATTATAGAAGACTCCAATCTATAGGGGTTCTTGGATTTTTGGGGGAGTACAGATTGGGCATCCTTATCCCAAAACTTTGAAATGCTCTAAATCTGAAACACGAATATTACCTCACAAAGGCTTGGATTTAGGAGTGGAGAGATGGCTGCTCTTCCAAAGGCCATGGGTTTAATTCCAAGCATGCACGTAAGCTCACAACCCTCTATACAACTCCAGCCCAGAGGCTCTGACGTTCTCTTCTGGTATCTTCAGGCACCAGGCACACACATGGGACATAGACATACAAGCAAAACACTCATCAACATAAAATAAATATTTAAAAAATTGAAAACATAAACACATATAAAATTATGCTGGCATCGTGTTGCACACTTAATTACAGTACTTTAGAAGCAGAGGCAGGAGGATTTCTTTGCGTTTGAGGCCAGCCTGGTCTACTACATAGAAAGTTAAAGCCAGCCAGTGGGCTACATAGAGAAACCTTTTCTCAAAAACAAAAACTAAAAGGTGGGGAAAAGAGATTAAGAAGAACATCCAATGTTGACCTCTAGCTGCCCCATACATGCAGCACACCCAAGTACACACACATAAATAAGTGCGTGCACACGTGCGCGCACACGTACACACACACCCAGCACAGAATCTCCCCACACTGGTCTTCTGTGCACACTATTCTCCTGAAGGAACATGCATAGCAGAGCCTGTTCCCTGTTGCTCTTCCAGAGCCTCACAGTAGGTAACCATGTTCACAGTGAACATCTGGGGGATACCCAGACAAGAGGGAATCAAATCCCTTTGGAGCTGGAGTCACAGGCTAAAACCTACTTTATAAAGAGTTTCTCTAAAAGTTGAAAACCCTTTGAGAGGTTTAGGGAGTTTGATTGGAGCTCAGGTCCTGACAGGATGGTGATAGGTAAGCCTGAGATGGCCAGTGCCATTCAATGTTGTGGTTACTTCGATATTTTACCATAATTAAAACAGAACAAAATGGCACGTCATCTCTCCGGTGATCTTCTGAAACCCTGAAGCTATGACCACTGTTCTGCTCTGTGCACCATCTCCCAGCACACTAGCCTTGGCTGTGTGCCAGGCAGGTACCTGTCCTTCCCCAGATGCCTTTCATGGGTGCCATCTGACCTTCCAATGGCTCTCCCTCTCCGCCCACTGCTCACTCTCATTCCAAGCGAGGTTCTCACTGGAGAGTTGGGCCTAAGGTTAAAGAGCATCAGTAAAGCTGACCTAAGTCAACACAGGCTCTCTTCTCTGGATTCTGATGAAGGTGCTAGTTCACAGTTGGGGTCATCCTGTTCTAAAATCCAGCATATTCAACACTCCATTCCTGGCGCGCACGCAAAGTCATGCCCGTGAAATGCCCTAAGAGAGCTCATCTGCACTGCAGGAGTTTCCTGTCTGCACACTCTCCAGCTGCCTACTCAGTGAGCCACTGTCAGGTCATCTACTGCTGCTCTGCTGTGCTTCTGTCACCCAGAGACCTGCATGCCACAGAGCAAACATGCTGCAAAGTCTAAGGGACAGCTACTGGGTAGCTTGCGGACACTGCCCAGATTTAACCTGACTTCTTCCAGGTTGGACTTAAGACATTGACTCAGACTTGTCCTCATTTGTAAATGGTTCATTTGGGCTCGGGAAAGAAGGCTTAGGGAAGTGAACCTGGTGATAGCTCAAGTGAACACGGGAGGCAGAGGCAGGCAGATCTCTGAGTTCAAGGCCAGCCTGTCTACAGAGCAAGTTCCAGGACAGGCTCCAAAGCTACAGAGATAGACCCTGTCTCACACAGAAAGTATCTCAAAAAACCAAAATCAGAAAGTGAACAAGGAGCTGGAGAGATGGCTCTTTGGTTTAGAGGACTTCTGCTTTTCAAGAGGGCCCTGGTTTGATTCCTACCCATAACTCCAGGTCCAGGGGATCTAATCTCTCAGAGTACTAGGTAGTGGACAGACATGCATGCATCCAAAACACACAGACATAAAAAAAAATTAAAAGAATCAGCATTTCTTAGCAGCATACTCTTCTTCTCTTCTACCTCTAGCTCAGTGCTCTAAACACAGTCCCAGAGTCTGTGAGATACCTTTAGGAAGTCAGAAGAAACCAAAACTTCTAACTAACATGTCGGGTGGTGGTGGCGCATACCTTTAATCCCAGCACTCAGGAGGCAGAGGCAGGCGGATCTCTGAGTTTGAGGCCAGCCTGGTCTACAGAGCGAGTTTCAGGACAGGCAGAGATACACAGAGAAACCGTGTCTCAAAAAACAAAGCAAAACAACCCGCCCTAAAAAAGAGGTTTTTTACTTTTCTCACAGATCTACATGTGATGATATCATTGCTTTTATGGCTGATGTGTGCCTGATACCCTTTTGTTCTAAATTTATTTTAAAGTCTTTTATGCTAAGGCATCAAGAGATGCAACTCATATAATCAAATTCCATTGAGGTCCACACTATTTTTCAGGTTAGAGGAATCTGATGTCTAAATTTTGTTGTTCTTCTGAGATAGGGTCTAGCTCAGGCTGGCCTCAAACTCTCCATCCTCCTGTCTCAGCCTCAGGTACTGGGGTCATAGGTATGCGCCCTAAGTTTGGAACAACTGAAACGAACCACCTCTCCAGCTCCCTACTTGCGCTCCTGCTCCAGTTTCCCCTCCCCTGCTGTTCCCTGTTCTCCTCTTTCTCCATGACATTCTTCCTGCCCCAAGTTCCCACACCACTGAGCATGAACTGTGCCTTCAGCTCCTGCGGCCTCATGTGCAGGTGTGCACTCCATCCCCAAGCGGTGAGAAGATAAAGTTTTACTGGGACTCTGCCTGACCGGTTCACATTCACTTGATTATCGCCCCCAAGTGGTTATATGCAGAACTGAGCAGTGGCGATGGAGATTGTGAAGCCCATAGGCCTAAAACACTTATCACAGACCCTTCTAGAAAAAGCTTGCTGGTCCCTGGTCTAGAGGGTGGAGACTGTCTTCTCCCCACAGCCACCTGGCCTAGGGCAAGAGTCAGTGTCAACTCAGCAAATCTTGACACTGCCTTGGGCTAGCTATATGACCTTGGGCATGTTATAAACACTCTCTGGGTTTCTCTTCATCTCTAAAATGGGGCACCAGTCACTTTGAGGAAGTGAGGCAGCTCGTAGAAGGCATGTGTCCCCCAGCAGCAGCTTACTGACTCAGGCTTTATGTAAGAGCAAGTCCAGTAAAACAATTAACTATCGGCCGGGCACGCCTTTAATCCCAGCACTCGAGAGGCAGAGGCAGGTGGATCTGTGAGTTCGAGGCCAGCCTGGTCTACAAGAGCTAGTTCCAGGACAGGTTCCAAAGCCACAGAGAAACCCTGTGTCGAAAAACAAAAACCAAAAAAAAAGAAAGAAAATTAAAACTTAACTGTCATCTCCTCTTGCATCACACTCATACTCAGAGGCCTTCTATTTTCACCCTAAGAGCAAGCGTTATGTACTAATAACATCAGGAGCAGCAGAAGCAGAGGGAGGAAGATGTGGTGGGTGTTAGGTCTACTGAGTCAGCCAGTCTCTGGTGACCACCTTTTGACGATTTTGGTTTATTAATATAAATATATCTCTCTGTTTCTGTCTGTCTATCTCTCTCTGGAAAAAAAATATTCAAAGTGAACTGCATTCTGGGTAGAGGGTTTAAAAAGTGAACCATTGGCTGGTGGGTGGTGGTGCACTTCCTTTAATCCAGCACTCGGGAGGCAGAGGCAGGCAAATCTCTGTGAGTTCAAGGCTAGCCTGGTCTATAGAGTGAGTTCCAGGACAGGCTCCAAAGCTACGAGAGACCCTGACTCAAAAACAATCAAACAAACAAACCAAAAAGTGAACCTCGGAACCCCCACACCAGTGCGATTCACAGGGCAGGCCCGGCTAACAGGAGCATCACTGGAGCTGGTTAGACTGACAGAGGAGAGGCCCGTGTGTCAGGTGCATCTGCGCAGAGCTAGCCTAGGCAGTGTTCACGCATGCTCCCCTCACTCCCTCCACCACCACCACCCTGAGAACTGTGGTGGCTCTATCCATTTTTAATAGTTTCCAACTTCTCTCTACAACTGCTGGCTATGCAGAGTGCGTGCGGCAGCACACAAGACCGGAGCCGTCCACAAAGGAGTCATACTGATCAAGGAGGAAACACACATGGCTTGACCCAAGTTACTTAGACTTCACTTAGTTACTACGGGCACAGAAACTCCTGGTGTGTGCAAGTCATTCTGAGTAGTGCTGCTGAGAGGCCCAGAAGGTGACTCAGGCCAGTGACAAACAGGTGGCTTTCCCCGGGATGCGAGATCCTCAGTTCTCACCCAGCCTGTTCTGGAAAGCTGTGGCCAGGAATGTCCATTCTGATGGGACACAGCTAAAGCTAGCTCTGTCCTAGCCGTCTACATGTGTACTCTCCTGCAAGCCTTGTGGTGGGAGCTGCCGGAATAGTAAACTGCAATATGGCATCTTATGACTAATCTGCTCCTAGTATTAGGATACTCACGTGGGTTGGTCCTGGAGTAATTCTTCACAGTGCTTTCAAAGGAGCCCTGCTTGGGCAAATGACATGATCAATGTGCCAACCAAGAGTAGAGAAATGCTGGCATAAGGGACAGGTAAGGGGCCCACAGTTCCAGAATCGTGAGACATCTGAAGATGGGGGGATATCTACAGAGATAGCTCAGCAATAGAGTGCTCAGTTTGTACAAGGCACCAGGTTCAAGTCCCAGCACCACAGAGACAAATGACAAATACTGGGAAGTTGGAAGGAGCAAACACTGGTCCTCGTGTTTCCCCAGAATCCACATCTGCAGCTCTTTTTCTATCCTTGTTTCACAAGAAGGAATGCAGTGAGCCCCGGGCGTTAGAGGCACTTGTGAACTGAAAAAAAGCTGTCAGACTGGCTGTCAACAACTAGGAAGGCAGGACAGGCACCTCAGACAGGGACTTGCTAGTCTGGGAGTGTACCTAGTCACCTACAGGTCACCGTGAAGGTGTCTGGGCTGGAGGAGAGCCTGGAGACAGGGAGAGGCAGAGATGTCACTCTAGCCCAGGAAAGGAACAAGCCAAGGCTGTAGGGAAGAGCAGGCCTGTAGGACCAACTGCTCCAGAAACTGACAAAGCACTAGAGCGGATTCAAGAGTCAGTTCAAGGCCAGCATCAGAGTCGAGAGAGAACACAGTGAGAGGACCCACCTAGCCCGCACGAGGCCATGGCTTCAATTACAAGTAAACAAGGAGTAGGGAATAAAAGAAACACAAACACGGAAAACAGAAGACAGCTCAACGAGACACTGACAGCAAAGGGGAAAGAACTGGGGTTGAGGGGGACCTTTTATTGGTGGCAACTTTCTGAGTGCCAAAAGTTGTGAGCCTGAGCACTGACAGTGCACTGCCACCGTATCTGTGCCTAACTCAGGAGTGGCTCCCAAGGAAACATTTTCATACACACAGATGAAGCCAGATGGCAGAGTAACAACAGCTGCTGACTCACGGTGGCTGGCAATTAGTAATCAGTAGTCTAGTCTTTCAGCTCTTCTGCATGTCTGAAATGTTTCATATTAAAAAGTTGGGGGGTGTTTTTAACTCCTCAGACTTGGAGAAGGGGAGGGCAGTCACATCACAAGACTTCACACCCACAAAGTCTGAGGTGCTAGATGGCTTGACAGGGCTTTTCAGCAGGAAGCTAGGAAGGCGATGCCCATGTGGCATTCACCCAGAGGTGGGTACCAGATGCATTCAAAACCCAGGAAGAAAGAGGGGAGGTTGAGGAAGGCCTTGGAGGAAGAAAAGTCAGATACAATGAGAGCGCACAGAAGGCTCCAAGGGCAGGGTCAGGGGCTGTGTGGACGGTGCAACAGCCCTAAAGGAGGATTCCCTAGGAATTCCCTAGTCACCTACGATGTCTGGGGAGCCATCACATCCAGTGTGATAGGCCAGATGGAAGGCCAAGATGAAAGGTCTCGAGAGATGGGAGAGAAAACCAAAACCACCAGCAAAAAGTAAGGACTGGGATGCCCCAGAAGCAGGGAGAGCTTTTCTTCCCTGGCTAGAAGATGATGTCATTCAACCTCCAGTGCCCTTAAAGTCCCTTAAGTCATTAAGCAGAAGCAGACAAATATGAGATGCTTCCAGCACCACATAGGCCAAGCCTGATCCTGTAGGAGAGATACGCAGTTGTGTGCCTGTAAAGGTCCCACCTGGCCTTCAGGGACCAGCAGTCGCACCAGGTGGGAAAGCCATCAAGGCTGCTTCAGCAAGTCTGCACACCGCAGCAGCGGCTCTCACCCAAGGCTCAGAAATGAGACAGGCAGAAAGTCGGCCAGAACCCAGGCTCTTGCTGCAGTATGCAAATGAAGGACGCTCTCTTTGAGGGAGCCTGCAGGAAATCTCTGTCAGTGCTAGCTGTGTTTTCATCTTTCTGGGGTGTTGGGTAGGGCTGACTGGCTGGCTCTCTCCCAGCCCCCAAGAATGACTCAGTATCTTAAACTGCCATAGTCAGACTTTCCCAGATGTGGCCACGTTATCAGGTTGAACCAAAAATGACACAGCAAGTGTCTCAGTCCCTTGACCCAGCTGCAGAACAGCAAAAGAAAAAAACACCCGAAAATGCCCCAGTCATATATATAAGCAGCCAGATTTAACCCCTGAATGGTAGCATTCCACATTTACTGCTGACTGGGTCCTTTAGAGGAGGATAACATTTGCCTACTGTGTGTGAGAGGCCAGATGGAGGCCCATTAAATCACAGAAACTTGCTGTGAATTATCCTCCCCTCGAAGAATATAGCAGACATTTGTCTAGGACTCTGGGCAACCTGGCCACACATGACCAAGGCATCATTCAACACAGTCCCTCTGAGCTGAAAGGCAAAACCCTAGAATAGACAAATTCAGACAGCAATTAAGGTAAATCAATTTTACTCTGAGCTACAAAAAAATTCCAGTAAGCACTTGGCTCTTCCCTGTCTAGAGTCACACATCAGGCAGTTCCTAATAGACCCGCGCAGCAGGCTGAGATGTCAGATACAGAGGGTCCTGAAGGGGCATTTCTGTTCAGAGGCTCCAGGTCTGCAGCGCTGAAATCTTGTCCCTGCACCCAGCAGGAGGCAGAGCCTAAGGAAGGCGTTCCCAGTGAGTAAGCACAGTGCCCATCATCTGGAAGACTCTCTAACCCTTCCTAAGTGCTGCTTTCTCACCGTAGAGTGTCAAGCTCAGTTAGTGATCCCACCTCACCCCAAGCAGGCTAGTCACAGGCAGAGACTCTCAAAGTTCTATGAACCAAAACAGGAGTTCAGATCCTACTGCCCTGGGAGAAGCCACAGCAATTGCCCTGACTCCCACTATGGGGACCAGCAGGGACAGCTGACACCAATCATGTGCCCATGCCATTCAGTTACACATGATAACTGCACTCCTTTTAAAAACGTGGGCCCCAAATAGGTTCTACAGGATTCCATGAAGCCCAGCGCTGTGTTAAATACTAAAAGACAAGAGTTCTTGATTAAACAGGAAAATGAAAAAGATAAAAGCAAGCAGGCAGCGGTGGCCCATGCCTTTATTCCCGGCACTGGGGAGGCAGAGGCAGGCGGATCTGAGTTCAAAGCTGGCCTTGTCTATGGAGGGAGTTCCAGCACAGCCAGGGCTCCCACCACGACCCTACAAAATAGGCAAGAACATCAGTGAAGCAGGGAAAACACAAAAACACCTTCCATGCTCTAAGGCAGAACACAGGACAGAAGGTAGGCAAGGAACTGATACGGACCTCTGCCTCTCCACCGAATCCTTCCTGCCCTGATTCCTGAGTCAGCATTCCCAGAAGTAGGATGATGGTGGCAGCAACAGAGGGGGCAGCAGGTCAGGTTGGAGTGCCATTGTTGATGGTTTTCAGGGGTTAAGGAGGTACCAACTACAGAGTGAGTGTCTGCCCCCATTTGCTCTAATGGGTGGAAGGTGGTACTCAGTGATGGACTGAGGCTAGTGTTCACTTTATTAACATTCTAGGGAACTCAAGGGCTCCCCTGAAATACAGAGTTTTCATGGTTCTGAGGATGACAGAGAGGAGAGGAGCCATGCGCTCACAGCAGCATAGAGGCTGCACCCCTTCCTTCGTTCACCTGGGGCCCCTCCCTAGCCCACCAAAGCTTTCCATACTCAGCAACTGGAGGGCTGTGCCAACCCCAGTTTATGGTTTCTGTATGTACGCAGGATGGATGAATAATGAACCTTTACTGTCTTAGGGAAGAACAATGCATTTTCTTCAGCCTGTTTTCAGGTCCCTGCACTTAGCCAGTGTGATGGCTCGCTGATCCTCACTTCTCTCCTGAGCCTCAAGTCATCAACAGCATCTCGTTCAGACAGCGCTGTGAGCACTGGGACACGACAGGGCAGCTCTAAGCTGTGATCCTTCTAATCCTTGGGGTAATCTTTACCACCTATCTTTTGGGAACTTCCAAAGAGATCTTCCAGTCAAGTTGGAATGCCCCTTTAAACCACAGCATTTGGGAGGCAGTCAGTGGATCACAGTAAATTAGAGCCCAGGCTGGTCTACATACTTACACACTAAGTTCCAGCCTACATAGTGAGACTATGCCTCAAAAAATCCTACTCTGCTGTTGACAACAATGATGATGGCACTGTCCTCCAGATTTGGGAACCATTCAGTCAGCTGTATACCCACAGATCTGTTCTGGCTGCTCCTGGAAGCAGGCAGGTACCACTTCATTACTTGCATTACTAACCCCCCCCCTTTGGTTTTTCATGACAGGGTTGGTTTCTCTATGTATCCCTGGCACTAGATCTTTAGACCAGATTGGCCTCAAACTCAGAGATCCGCCTGCCTCTGCCTCCCGAGGGCTGGGATTAAATGCATGTGCCACCACCGCCCAGCTAAATTTCTTCTAAAGTCACAAAAGTTGAGATTTCGTGAGCACTGAAGGAAAGGGCTCCTGAAGTCACACAGTCACTCATGACACAGGAATGAAGAATCCCATGCCACCAAAACGAGCCTTCCCAGGGGCCTCTCTTCTTTAGCACCGTGCATCAGAACAGTGTCCAAATGATCAAGTGGCTGCCCCAGGCGAGCAAAGCTATGCTTCTGAGCACTCCCAGCGCAGGCTCATTTCAGAGGATAGAGAATCATCTCACTTTCCACTAAAGAGATGAGGCAATGACTTAGCCAAGGTCAGTCAGAGCAGGTGCTAGAGAACACCCAAGGGTTTTGACTTCCAACTGCAATACAAACACACATCCCTCATCTGGTCAAAGTGCCCTTGAGTCAGGCAATTAGCACGGGAGACACAATTGTGGCCTCAAGGCCAAGGAGTTAGAAGAGGGAAAATCAAGGGACAGAATAAACTCACAGGACAGCTGTTAATAGTCTCCAAGCTGTGATCCTATCTGAAGAGAATGCAATTTAGAAGCACTTAGTCCTGCACCTTGTTTTAACCTTACATAACTCCTTCCTATTACATCACTAAGAACAATTTCTTTTAATGGGCTTCCGTACCTGGACAAGTGAGACAAACTTCTTGGGCTATGATGCTACACCTAAATAGCTTTCCCCATGGAAATGTTGGCCTGAGTAGGAACCAAAAATAAAATGCAAAGCAAATTCCAGAGGGACCTGTCATCAGGGAGTACACACCCCACACACAGCCTCACAACAGCAGTGTAATAGCAGGCAGCTTGAACTCAGAGACACCATGTCTCAAATCTTGGAGACACTAAATGTTCTGGCAACTTAAAAGACAATATACAAGAGGTGGGAAAGGAACAATGGCGTGTGGTGGCACACACCTGCCTGCATCCCAGCACTTGGGAGGCAGAGGAGTAAGAGTGAGAAGTACAAAGTCAGTCTCTGCTACAAGGTGGGTTTGAGGGCAGCATGGTGACAGAGACCCTACTGAGGGAGGAAAAGAAGCAAGGAGGGGAGGAGAAGGAGAGAAGAGAAAGGGAAAAGCTGAAACATTCACCACCAGAAGGAATCTTGATCTGACTGACAGCAGTCGGGATCTTTCCTCCTAGGACAGCAAGGAGGACCGGAAGGAAGGGGCTGGCAGCCGTTGGCTTTACTTCAGAAGGGTGCTCACTGGTGTGATGGGAAAGGGCAAGCCCCCACAGCGAACAGGTGGGAAGTTTTGAGCAGGCCAGGAAGCTGGGGAGAAGACTCTGGCTGTCAGCTTAAGTTTGTTTCCAGATGGTGGGAAGGTAGAGGTTTTTGTATGTTTGTTCTTTTGATTTTTGAAACAGGGTTTCTCTGTAGCTTTGGAGCCTGTCCTGGAACTAGCTCTTGTAGCCCAGGCTGGTCTCGAAACTCACAAAGATCCACCTGTCTCTGCCTCCCGAGTGCTGGGATTAAAGGTAATACAACTGCCCGGCTTTTTAGGAACTATGTAGTTCAGGCTGTCGGGAGTTCACTACGTAAAGCAAGCTGGCCTGGAATTCGGATGAAGAGGGCTAGGTGCGCACGGTAAGAGCGCTAGCACTAAAGGTGCGCACCACCCGCCTGGCTGTTCTAAAGAAGCTTAATCTTGGCTGCTAGGAGCTTCCGGAACACAACCACAAATTCATGGAAGCAACTTTATTTCTGCCCTCGTTTACATGGAGGACACAGGAAGAGGATGGCTTGCTCCTATCTCGTCATCTTTCTAAATATGTTCGCTAAAAACTTACATTTAGAGAAAAGTATGAGGGCTGGAGAGAAGGCTCAGCAATTAAGAGTATTTGCTGCTCTTTCAGGACCCAAGTTCAGTTCCCAGCATCCATGTTATGGAGTTAACATAACGCTACAAAGACATATATATCTATATACATAATTAAAAATAAAAACAAATCCTTTTGAGGAGAGAAATATTAATCAGGCATGGCAGTACACACTGAAATCCCAGCTATTTAGGAAGCTGAGGCTGAACAGTGAGTTACAGGCCAGCATGGCTATAATAAAATGTCTTAGCAGCCTGGTGACAGTGAGACCCAGGGGAGGGACACTAGTATTAAGTCCCATTCATATTATCCAACTAAACATGTAAACTACAAGAATACTGCACAGAGTATAAGGAATACTCCGAACAGACACAGTTAAAACTACTCCAATAACTTAGCAACTTTTAAAAAAGCCGGGCGGTGGTGGCGCACACCTTTAATCCCAGCACTCAGGAGGCAGAGGCAGGCAGATCTCTGTAAGCTTGAGCCCAGTCTGATTTAAATAGTAAATTCCAGGCCAACCTGATCTAGAGAGTTCCAGGACAGCCACACCTACATATAGAGAATTTGTCTCAGAAAACCAACCAACCAATAAACAAAAAACCCAAAAACAAAAGACTGGGTATGTATCTTTAAATCCAGTATTTGAGAGGCGGAGTCAGGCAGATCCTTGTGTGAGGCCAGCCTGGACTACATAGTGAGTTCCAGGACAGCCAAGGCTACCCAGAGAAATCCAGCCATTTTATTCTGCCAATAACATAACCAGATTCATGACAAGCAGAAATCAAGACACTGACCATTAAAACTTTTCTTCTCAGTCATCCTGATGTTAGAATGAATGAGACGGGGGAGGGGAGGACAAGGTTCCTAACAAGTGCAGCAAGATCCCAGGACCCACTTCTGTCACCCGTGTCTGCAGCTGATGAGGACAGAGAGCTGCTACCCTCCCTCAAACATCTGCTCTCTAGTCCTTAGCAACCGAAGGGGGTCCTACACGGCAGTGGACACGCACAGACCACCATTCCTTGGACTCCCTTTGTTGGAAGCTACAAAATTTGCAACAGTAGAGGAAATACGACAAGAGCTATAAGATGGGCTCCAATGACCTCAAACCAAGTCACAAGCGGGAATCTTCAAAACCTACCAAAACAGAGGCCTCTTAAAAGTTTTCCGTTGCCTGGCGGTGTTGCACACACACCTTTAATCCCAGCACTTTGGGAGGCAGAGGCAGGTGGACCTCTGTGAACTCAAGACCAGCCTGATCTACAGAACAAGTTCTAGGACAGTCAGGGCTACATAAAGAAATCCTGTCTCAACCCCCAGTTCAAAAGTCTTTTCTATGTAACTCCAAAATAGGCTTCTCAGGTCCAATTTTGGTCGAGTTTTATTACGTGTGTTGGGGGAGGCAGAGGGAGGAGATATGTAAAAAAAGAGAACCAAAGCCATGATGGACGGAAACGACTGACATAAACAGCAGTGCCCGGTGGGTAGAGCCAGGCCGAGCTCCCTGAGCTAGGGCCGGAGTCACAAACCTCCGGAGAAGCTGGGCGACGGAACGCATTTCTGAACCTTTCAGGAAACCACTGGCAACACACTACGGAGTGAAGCAGCGACTCCTTTCTCCCCGACACAACACTGATCGTTTTTAACAGACATTCTGCTTCAAAACGGACTATTTTCCAGATATTTTTGCAAACGAACTCAGCTTTCTTAAGAACCACGGAGCTATGGCCTGATTCACATTGTTCTGGGGTGTGTATACATTTGGGATGCACATTCATTAAAGGAAAAGAGATGCTGGTATCAGCAACCACGCCTGTACAGGACCTCAAACTCCCTGGTCTCCTGCCATCCTACGGCTCCGCAGTGTCTCCCTTCTTTTTTTTTTTTTTTTTGTTTTTTGTTTTTTCGAGACAGGGTTTCTCTGTAGCTTTGGAGCCTGTCCTGGAACTAGCTCTTGTAGACCAGGCTGGTCTCGAACTCACAGAGATCCGCCTGCCTCTGCCTCCCGAGTGCTGGGATTAAAGGCGTGCGCCATCACCGCCGCCTGGCCAGTGTCTCCTTTCTTAGCATGGCATGGAGTCATACTCTTCTGTTGCCTTTTTCTCCGAGTAGGAAAATCCCCAATTTTTTTTTTTATTGTTCTTTTTCTTGAGACAGTCTCATTATGTAGCTCTGGCTGTCCTGGAACTCTACAGACCAGACTAAAGCTGGCTTCAAACTCAAGAGATCCTTCTGCCTCGGCCTCCTGAATGCTGGGGATTAAAGGTGTCTGCCACCACACCCCATCCCTAGATTAGCTTTTTTTTTTTTTTTTTTTTTTGGTTTTTTGAGACAGGGCTTCTCTGTAGCTTTGAAGCCTGTCCTGGAACTAGCTCTTGTAGACCAGGCTGGCCTCGAACTTACAGAGATACGCTTGCCTCAGCTTCCCAAATGCTGGGATTAAAGGCGTGGGCCACCATGGCCTGGCCCTAGATTAACTTCTAAAGAGCCTCCCATAATGGGTTCGGTGGTGTGGTTTTTTTTTTGTTTTGTTTTGTTTTTTGAGACAGGGTTTCTCTGTGGCTTTTGAGCCTGTCCTGGAACTAGCTCTTGTAGCCCAGGCTGGTCTCGAACTCACAGAGATCCGCCTGCCTCTGCCTCCCAAGTGCTGGGATTAAAGGCGTGCGCCACCACCGCCCGGCGGTGGTGTGGCTTTTTAATCCTCCATACTGGAGAGGCTGAGGTGGAAAGACCACTATTTTCCAGGCCAGCCTGGACAACTTGGCAATATTTACTCTCAAAATAAAGTAAAATGGGTTGAGGGCGTAGCTCTGCAGAAAAGCATGGGCCTTAGCATCAAGTTCCTGGGTTCAATCCTTAGCACTGCAAAAATTAATGAGTGAATTAACAGGGCCCCCCAAAATCAGACCTCTCACCTTCCCGCGGACCTAAAACGAGGCAAGCCTGATTCATGCTTAGAAAGGTTTCCTGATGTAGCAGGAGAGGGAGAGCTGAGAGATAAAGATAAGGGTTTGAGAGAGACCTCCTGAAGGAAATTACTCTCAGAAAAACAGGCCTCCTCCAACAGCCTTGGTTTAAGGTTTATGATGACAGACCTCTCGCGTTCCCCAGCCTCACGCTAACACTGTGGGAGAGTGTGGTATTTGCCGACCAGCGCCAGGGTGGTTCCTCTCCTCTACTCACGGCTGCATAGGAAAGACACCCCACCCCAAGAAGTCCAAAGGCACCCAGTGCAGCTGCCACCATCTCCCCCAGCACTATTAATATCATGGCTCTGGACTCTTCATCGCTTCCCTCACAAACTTCACCGCAGCGATTCAAAGGAGGCAGCGGGGTTAAAACAAAAAAAAAAAGACACCGGCCGCTTCCCCACCGTGCATTCCGTCAGCATCGGCTCAACTTCTCGGGTTTTCGCCTCGATCTTTGTTTTGAAATGCCCACAGTCAAACCCTCCCCGGCACGGCCTTCCCTTCTGGAAGCACAATGCAGCATGGAGCTGGGTTTTTATTTTTTGGGGGGGAGGAAGGGTGTCAGCAAAACGCCGCACTAGTGCAATGCCGAGCGCGCCTCGGAGCCTGAGGCGGTCCCCACGGGCGTCCGTGCACGTCCATCACCCCGAGGCCCACACCACAGCCGAGCATCGCTCGTCAGGCCCCTCCCCGCGCCCCGAGCCGGGAGCCCTGCCGGCGTGCGCGCCCAGGGCCGGTGCGATGACGGTGCACCGAGCGCTGTGGCGGCGCTCCCCTGCCTGCCGTCCCGGTCGCCCAGGCCCGCCTCACCTTGGTCTCCTTTACGTGCTGCTTGACGCCCTCCGGGTACCACTGGACGCGCACGTAGCCGCGCCGCAGCGGGCTGGCCCGGCCCTCCTCGTGGCCCGCGCCCCCGGCCTCGGAGCAGCCCGAGCTGCCGCGGCCGTCCTCCTCGCCCTCCGAGTCCGAGTCCTCGCCGTGGATAAGGCGCACCAGCCCGAAGTGCACCGAGCCGCGGTAACGGCCCGACACTAGGTCGTGAGAGAACAGCAGGCGCTGCGAGCCCGCTTCGGGGCCGGATTCGGAGGACGGCCCTGAGGCCGAGTCCGTGGAGGGCGCGGGCGGCGGGGCGGCGGCGGGGGCTGCGGCCGGGGTCGGGGCGGCGGCGGCCGGGGCCTGGGCGGGCGCGGGCGTTGCGGGATCCGCCATAACTGCTGTGCGCGAGACTCGGGCGGCGGCGGTGGCGGCGGCGGCTGCTACAGCGGCGGCAGCAGCTTAAGCGCGGGGAGGCGGGGCCGGCGGCGCGGGGGCGGGGCTAAGCGCGCTGACGTGGCCCTGCGTGCCGCCGTCGTTAGGGCGCTGGGATGCTGTTGCTAGGAGCCGCCTCCCGGTCGCTAGGGGACGCTGAAGATGCTTGGGTGGGGGGCGGAAGGACTGCCGCGGGGTGTGGCAGGGTAGCCGGCAATGAAGAGGCTGGATCTGGGGTGGAAGGAAGGGCAGTGGTCGCAGAGAAGGAGAGGGGCGGAGACTGCACACCTAGCTGACAGCAACTTTTTTGAAAAAATTAAGCCACTTGGTGGTTGCACACGCCTTTAATCCCAGCACTTGGAGGCAGAGGTAGGCAGATCTCCTGAGTTCGAGGCCAGCCTGCTCTACAGAGTGAGTTCCAGGATAGGACAGTCAGGGGTACACAGAGAAACCCTGTCTCAGAAAAAAAAAATTTAATTAAAATTTAAAATTATTGATTATGGTTATATGTGTGCATAGGATGGGCGTTGCACACGTAACAAACAGGTCAGAGTTCGTTCCCTCTTCACTTTTTTTTGTTTTTTTTTTTTTTGTTTTTTTGTTTCTCTGTGGATTTGGAGCCTGTCCTGGAACTAGCTCTTGTAGACCAGGCTGGTCTCGAACTCACAAAGATCCGCCTGCCTCTGCCTCCCGAGTGCTGGGATTAAAGGCGTGCGCCACCACTGCCCGGCCCCTCTTTTCACCTTTATGTGGGTTTCTGGGGATTGAACTCAGGTCATTAGGCTTGTGTGGCAAATGCTTTGCCTACTGAACCATCTCATCAATCCCCTAACTTTTTTTTTTCATTTCCCTATAATAATTTATTTATTGAGACAGGGTCTTACCAAGTAACCCTGGCTAACCTGGAATTCACTATGTAAATCAGACTGGGCTCAAAATCAGAGATCTGCCTGGCTCTGCCTCCAAGATGAGTACTGGGATTAAAGGTGTGTGCTACCACTCCTAGTCAGTCAACAAGTTCTAACTAGCTCCCTTGGCGTTCCAGCCTAACTGTAGCCCTGCAGAGTGACACTATCTTTGTCCTCTAGGTGCCCACATGTCGTCGTGCTACACTTGTGCTCATAACTGTCATATACACACATGTCAGCTAGGTGTGGCAGTGCATAACTTTAACATGTGCCGTAGAGGACAGTCTAGTTGGGCACATGAAACAAATACTCATTAGATGTCTGAAGCAACTCCAAGGTAGCTTGTAAGCAAGGCTGTAATAGATAGGTATAGAGTATGTAGAGTCCTTAGCAGAGCTTGGAAGGTCATGACCCCTTAGGGTCTAGAGGTTGTGACAAGAGCCCAGAGAGAGATAAGAAAAGTCAGCAGCCAGGCAGTGGTGAAGAACGCCTTTAATCCCAGCACTGGAGAGGCAGAGACAGGTGGATCTCTGTGAGTTCGAGACCAGCCTGCTCTACAAGAGCTAGTTCCAGGACAGGCTCCAAAGCTACAGAGAAACCCTATCTTGAAAAAACAAAAAACAAAAAAACAAAAAAAAAACCAGCAAAAATTGAGAAGGAACTCTGATTCTAAATCTTGGCTGTCTATTGCTGATGTATAAAAAAAAAAAGCAAGCAATTGGCCGGGCACTGGTGGCGCGTGCCTTTCATCCCAGCACTCGGGAGGCAGAAGCAGGCGGATCTCTGTGTGTTTGAGGCCAGCCTGGTCTACAGAGCTAGTTCCAGGACAGGCTCCAAAGCTACAGAGAAACCATGTCCCGAAAAAACAAAACAAAGCAATCAAAACAAAAACAAAAATCCAAGCAACTGAGTTTCTTCCTTCTGAAGCTATTATATTTGGGGAGGAGGAGCCATGCATGGTGCACAACCACGGGGCACAGCCATGATGCACGTTTGGAAGTCGAATGACAACTTGCGGGAACTGTCCTCTCCTTCCATCATGTGGGTCCTGGGGTTTGAACTCAGGTCATCAGGCTTGATAGCAAATACCTTTACCCTCTGAGCCTTCTTGCCAGCCATTTAAAACTTTTTATTATATTTGTTCTTCGTGTGTGTGTGTGTGTGTGTGTGTGTATGTGTGTGTGGTGTGTATGTGTGTATGTGTGTGTGTGTGTGTGTGTGTGCAGTGTGGGCCTAGGCATGCCACAGCCTCCTGTAGAAGTCAGAGGAGAACTTGAAGGACTGAGCCAGTTCAGGTTTGCTTCTGCTCGCCCCCGTCTTCTTGTATGTAAAGTAGGGTTGATGCTAGCCCCGCCCGCTTCACTGCAGGGCTGCGACTACACGATGTAGAACAGTGCCTGGCATATAGCCCTCTCAATAACATTTCATCATCACTGTAATACTCCAACCCCCCTGCTTAGACTAAACTACAGACTGGCAGAACTGCTATGCAGCCGCCCTGTGGTCGGCTCCTTATCACCACTGTAAAATATAAATAGTAATTCTATTAATTTGGTGTGCCACCTTCAGTAAGGCCCTAAAGATTGAGACACATTCTCAGAAGGATTGCTAATGGACTGTTTAAAAGAAATTATGACTACTCGAGATCTGCCCCTAACCTTTCTCAATAAAAAGCATTTTCCACACATTTCTCTTCAAGATAGTCAACGACAATTGGTCAGGTGGTTTGCGATTACAGTATTTAGGCTCTTCAGAAGGGAAAAGGGGCAGAACCCTGCACTTCGGGTATTTTTCCACTTACTGGGGATATGACGCTCAGGGGAAGATGGACACGCACTGGTGCTGGTGAGATGGCTCAGCAGCTAAGAGCACTGGCTGCTCTTTCAGAGGACCCAGGCTCAATTTCCAGCAGCCAGGTGGAGGCTCACAGCTCCAGCTCCAGGGGTCTGGTGCTGTCTTCTGGCCTCCTCCAGCACTGCATACATGTAGTACACAGCCATACTCATAGGCAAAACACCCACACACATAAAATATAATTAAGATTTACACATGGGCCGGGCGGTGGTGGCGCACGCCTTTAATCCCAGCACTCAGGAGGCAGAGGCAGGCGGATCTCTGTGAGTTCGAGACCAGCCTGGTCTACAAGAGCTAGTTCCAG
>JAQHUG010000183.1:1698480-1711698 GCA_028555095.1 Dicrostonyx torquatus
TTTTTTTTTTATTTTACTAATTTAGTTTTTTGGTTCCTTGAGACAGGGTTTCTGTGTGTTCCTGGCTGTCCTGGAACAAGCTTTGTAGAACAGGCTGACCTCAGACTTAATGAGCTCTGCCTGCCTCTGCCTCCCATGTGCTGGGATTAAAGGTGTGCGCCACCACCGCCCGGCTGAAGATTAGATATTTATAGTTTTCTTTGTTAATAAATTCAGAAAAGAAACTCACAAAAGAAATGTAAAGTGTGTAAGGTTGACAGACATAAGAAGATAGTTTTGGGTTGGTAATGCAAGTTAGGATAGAAAGTGAATGAGGTACAACACTTCGGACTCACCGGGATATAATAGATAATGGAGTATTTTCTCTGAATTTGTCAAATGCAAGTGGACTGGACACTGTTAACATAATCCTTGACTGTGTATATTGTATATAGTTATTGTACTTATTGTATATACTTTCTCTATGTTAGTTACAACCTTCACTCTTTATTTAGATAAAAAGGGAGAAATGTGTGATATTTTGTTTGTGTTCTGACAAATAAAGCTTGCCTGGAGATCAGAAGGTGGAGCTAGCCACTAGTTAACCATGCAGGTCTGGTGGTCTATACAGACAGGGGACAGAAAGCGAGAAAGCTGGGCGGAGCAAGGAAGAGATGGGGGCAGAGATAGGATCTTTGCCTTTGTTTGGTCAGAGAATTCAGAGATTCAAGAAGTCTCTGGTGGCTGCTTCTCTGATCTTTCAGCTTTTACCCTGCTATCTGACTCTGGGATTATATTAATAAGATTAATTAGATTAACGCTTCACTCCCCTGGTAGGATGTCCTGTGGATTGTAGAAACTGCCTCCCCAGGTATATGGCTATAAGCGGTAGCAGGCTACCTGACCAGGAAGGACCCTCAGGAGTATGGGCACACTGACCTCTGAAAGACAGAAGATGATTGCTTGTGCCCAGCCAGCTCGGGAGAGGGCAGGGATTACAGTCACACCCCCTGGCTTAGCCCGTGCTCTTCCCAGGGCCTGAGACAGCTACTAGTAATTCCTTCTGTGTCCTCTGTGCCACTGCTGATGCCTGTCCTCAGCAGGATGGGGCCAGGCCTGACTGCCAAGTCATGCTGGCATTGTACCACATGGGGTAATGTAGGAGGCAGGGCCAGGGGGATTAGAAACGTCCAAGCACACCACATGCTGCAGGGGTGTGTGTGTGTGTGCTACAGTTGTCTTGCAGACAGGAGTCTCTGGTTCTCCTAGCTCTTGCAACTGGTGACAGCCCTCAAGGTGACTAACTCTGTGTCGGGGACACTTGGACTCCTTACAGTTCTGGTAAGTGGGCCCCTCTCCCTGACTCTTCGCATGTATGTGTGAGCATGTGTAATGGAGACCAGAGGTTTGCTGTCATTCCTCAGGAACCGTCTACTTCATCTTTTGGGACAGGGTCTGTCACCGTTCTGACACTCACCAAGTAGGCTGGGCTGGCGAAGGGAGCTAGTGAACCCCAGGTTTGCCCATCCCTGGCTCACCAGTGTTAGGTTTGCAGATACTGGGCAATGGGCATTGAACCTGGGTTTTTCTTGTGTTTCGGGGATTGTGCTTAAGTCCTGTTTGACCTATCCCCAATGTCCTTCTAAAAAAAGGACATTTTGGGGCTGGAGAGATGGCTCAGGGGTTGAGAGCACTGCCTGTTCTTCCAAAGGTCCTGAGTTCAATTCCCAGCAACCACATGGTGCTCACAACCATCTGTAATGAGGTCTGGTGCCCTCTTCTGGCCTTCAGGCATACATGTAGACAGAATATTGTATACATAATGAATAAATATTAAAAAAAGGACATTTTTATTCCATTTTATTTAGTGTGTGTGTGTGTGTGTGTGTGTGTGTGTGTGTGTGTGTGCAGGGCAGAGGACACCCTGTGGGAGTCGGTTCTCTCCTCCTATCATGTGAGTCCCGGCAGCAAACTCAGGTTCTTAGGCGTGGTGGCAAGTCCCTTTACCTGCTGAGCTACCTCATCTTAACTGCCTGGCCCCTTTTGAAGGCAGAGGTATGGAAGGCACCCTCTAAGGACCACCACGTTTGTCAGGTGTCATAGGGAAGAGGATACCCCTCGGGCATGTTCTGTGAGCGTGATGGACAGTTTTCCTGAGTGGCCTCCATACCTGACCCTCCCCACCTGGGACTCAGCAGTCTTAGACTCTAACCGTCTTATCCCCCATCTCCTGAGCGTAACCTAGTCTGACGTCATCCAGGAAAATGTGGCGCTCAGGCTCACATTAATTAAAGAGCCTTTTCTTCTGGACTAAAGTCTGAGGCGACCTAAAAAGCTCCTAGCCTGGGGTGGGGGAGATGTCTCTCTCCTGGAAGACGTGAGTTCAGTTTGAGCATCCACGCTGGGCAGCTCACAACCACCTGGAGCTTCAGCTCCGGGCCTCTGGCCTCTGTGGGCTCATGCACACTCGTGCACATATCCACAGACACACTTCCATTAAAAGACAAAAACTAAATTAAAAAATCTCCTGGCCGTACTATCTCGCACAGAAGACTAGAAGTCTCCCTCTGGGTGAGACAAGCCACATGACTGGCGGTATCAGAGACCTGGGTGCCCTCCCCCCCAGATTCAGTAGAGGAGTTGAAGGTTCACGCACCCTTGCTCTGCTGCCCTCTTGGGCAACAGTGTTGAGGTGTCCACAATCTATCAAGGCTCAGCTACCTGGAGGGCATTGGGATCTGTCTGGAGCTTTGGACAACTGGACCTCTGGCTCTTCCGTTGTTTTAATAACTTTATTTTATGTGCATTGGTGTTTTGCCTGCATGTATGTCTGTGTGAGGGTGTCAGATCTTGGAGTTACAGTGTCAGATCTTGGAGTTACAGACAGTTGTGAGCTGCCATGGAGGTGCTGGGAATTGAACCCTGGTCCTCTGGAAGAGCAGCCAGTGCTCTTAACTGCTGAGCCATCTCTCCAGGTAAACCTCTAGCTCTCGAGTGACAGTGAGGAGATACACTAACATTGCAAGTTCCTTGATTTGCCAGGAGGTCCAGGCACCTGGGGACTGACTCTGTCCCCAGAGATGCCTGACTTGTGTTCTTCAAGACAAAGGCCAGGCTCTCTCTCTTCTCTGACAGGTGCTAAGGGACCGCTGCTGAAGCTGGAGAACCCCAAGGCGGGTTCAGCAGCCAGATGCCCATGCTGAGCACCCACTCCCTGAAACCTGAGGCCCTGCACATGCCACCTGGGACCTCCGAGTTCCTAGGCTGCCAGCGGCGCCACACACTCCCTGCTAGCGAGTTCCGCTGCCTCACTCCTGAGGATGCCCTCAGTGTGTTTGAGATTGAACGGGAAGGTGAGTGGCCCTTGGGAGGGCACTCTAAGCTGGCTGTTGTCTTCTCCCGAAGCCTGCCTTTGGGAGTTAAATTTGAGAAACACACACACACACACACACACACACACACACACACGGTGTGGGGGGGGAGCACTTGCGTACACCCACAATGGACAAGCGGCATAGAGGTCATTGATCCTTGCCTTCTGCCACAGCCTTTATCTCTGTCTCCGGTACCTGTCCCCTCTACTTGGATGAGATCCGACACTTCCTAACCCTGTGTCCAGAGCTGTCCTTGGGCTGGTTCGAGGAGGGTTGCCTTGTGGCCTTCATCATCGGCTCCCTTTGGGACGAGGAGAGACTTACTCAGGTGAGGGCAGGGTGAGCTCCTCAGAGATGGACGTCCCCTCTTTCTGAGCAGAGTAAACCCAAGCAGCAGGTCTCTGAGGGCCCTAACCCTCTGCCTAACCCTCTAGAGCAGCGTTCTCAACCTTCCCGACAGACGCTGCGGCCCAGACAGACGCTGCGGCCCTTCAGTACGGTTCCTCGGGTTGTGGCGAAATGAGATTATTTTCATTGCGATTTTATAACTGGAATTTGCTACTGCTATAAGTTGTAATGTAAATCAATGCCTGCTTTCCAATGGTCTTAGGTGACTACTGTGAAACAGTCGTTAGACCCCCAGAGGGGTTGCAATCCACACACTGGAAAATGCCGATTTAGAGTCTCGAAAGACCTTTGAAGTTTTGTCTGTGGGACTGTGGCTCCCAGTCGGGCCCTGTCAGGCTAAGAAGGGAGCCCTGGCTACTCTGGTACCTGGAACGCCCTTCCTTCTGGTTAGGATTGGGTCTGGAGGAGCAGGTATTAGCACAAGTAACCAGGACGTCTGTCCTTTCCCCACCCCCAGGAGTCGCTGACACTGCACAGGCCTGGAGGTCGCACGGCGCACCTGCACGTACTGGCAGTGCACCGTACCTTCCGGAAGCAGGGCAAGGGCTCCGTCCTGCTCTGGCGATACCTGCACCACCTGGGGAGCCAGCCCTCTGTCCATCGGGCTCTGCTCATGTGCGAGGACCCACTGGTGCCCTTCTATGAGAAATTTGGCTTCCAGGTTGTGGGCCCGTGCGCCGTCACCGTGGGCTCCCTCACCTTCACGGAGCTGCAGTGTTCCTTACGGTGCCACGCCTTTCTGCGCAGGAACAGCGGCTGCTGACCCAAGCGGCCAAGAAGGACCGTGAAGAGGGTGGGAGCAGCAGGCTGGGGGCTCCTGTCTGACTCCCACACCACACCCTTCTCCCCCTAGAACCCGTCCAACTAGAGCTGGCTAGAAAGAAAGGAGACAGCTGTTGCCAACCGGAGTAGAGCGGTAACGGTTGGTAAAGAGGACAGGAGGTGGCTTTACCTCAGCACAAGCTGTCACCTGTCCCCAGAGGACCTCCTGCATTCTGAACTGCCGAAGCCAAGACCAGGATGGGAAACCAGAGCAGTGGGAGGCCTGTCCCCACGGCTCCTCCTCTGCCTGCCCTGTTTCTGCACCCCAGTGCAGTGCCCTGATTCTTGGGGTCCTTGCTCTCCCAGGAGTGAAAACCCTTCCTGGCTCTTAACTGGGAATGAGGGACAGCCGGGAGGCAAACTTAAGGGCCTGGGACCTGTGAATGGTGTCAACCTTGGGGTAGGAGGGTACTGCAGGACCTCACCCCACTGCGCTTGGGCACCAGTGTGCCCACCCCCTTGCCCAGGCTTCCCTTCTATCATGCTTCCCCCTCCAGCCCCGCTAAGGAAGCAGCTATGTCCCCCGTGGTTGTGGCTCATGGGTGTGTGCAGGGGGTTCGGAGTGAGCTGACGGAGGATCAAATGCCACCTGACCTTCTGCCAAGAGCACCTCTGCCAGAACAGGCCATTCCTGCACATGGTCAGCCCTTTTCCTGTCCTGGAGCAGAGGCAGAGCATTAGGGGTTGAGATCTCAGGGTGTAAACCAATCCTCTCAGAGTCCTCGGTGTCTCCGTGGTGACCTCAATCTGGTCTTTGGCTCAACTAAATGCCAGAGAAATCCCCAGTCTGCCTCAGCCTCATGACTGCTGCCCTCATTCCCAAGTTTTTATTTTTTAAATTAAAAAAAAATGCTTTTTGGAAAGGGTCCTACTATGTAGCTCAGGCTGGCCTCGAACTCACAGAGATCCGCCTGCCTCTGCCTCCCGAGTGCTGGGATTAAAGGTGTGCACCACCACCACCCGGCTTAAGTGTTCATTTTAAATATGTGTTTGTGTGTCTGTGTGAGAGGGAGCTCGGGGAGGCCCAAAGAGAGGATTGGGCCCCCTGGAGCTGAAGTTACAGTCGCTGTGACCTGAACCCAGGTCCTCCTCAAGGACAGAAAGAGAGCCCGCCATCTCTCTAGCTCCAAGCTCTCGTTTTCATTTTCTCAGGGGCTTGAGACTAAAAGCAGTATTTTCATAGAGAATGCCATTTAATAAACTTGAGACATCATCCATACAAAGTTAGCGTTACTTTAAAAAATTAGGACCATAATATAAATTGGAAAAACAAACAAAACACCAGGCCTGACAGCCGCAAGCATCCCTTGGAGTCAGTCCTCAAGGTGGCTCAGCCCCTGGCCACACAGGGAGGAGTGAGGCAGAGGTGGTGGGGACAATCCCGGCATCAGAGCCTACCTGTGAGGCCAGATACAGATGCTGGAGCTAGGGCTGAGCTGGTGACTTAGGGATCTGGCTTCTTTGCTTAATAATAGCCCTTAGCCTCCCCATACAGCCATCTCTCCTTGCTGGTCACTGCCACTAGACAACAGCCAAAGTCTATCCTACAGTGCTGTGTCCACGGACAAATGCAGGAAGGGTTTGTAGAACAGGGAGGAGAGGAGAAACAGGAAAAGGGTCATAGCAGCATGGTGGGGACCTCAACCCTGGGGACAACTGAGGGAGCAGCTGTGTGTCTGGGGAGGTCACAGTCACAGTGACAACGGGAAGACGGCACCTGCACAGGCCAGAGCCTTGAGCCCTGGGAAGGAAAGTTATCGTCTCTATAGGGGAAGAGAGGCAGGCAGGGCCTAGGACCTGAGCCGTGAAGAAACAGGTGTCCTGGATGTCTCCCAAACAGGTACATTCAGGCCTGAGAAAGGGAGGTCTCATCTCCCTGGGGAACCTGTCTTTACTACCTGGTTCCTATGGAGTCAGCCCTGCCTACAGAGCGAGCCCCTGGGCTCAGGGCTCAGGGCCCCCACGGTCAGCAAGTCTCTGCAGGCACATGGCCCGGGGCAGACACAGTTAGTGTAGCACCTGGTCCAGCTCGTACTTCTCACAGAAGCGACTGGTGAAGGGAAAGCAAGTGAGGTACTCGATCCAGGGCCAGTTGATGGGGTAGATGTAGAGCCACAGCACCAGGGAGGCAAAGAGCCCGGCAAAGACGACCAGCGACACCAGGATGAGTGCCCGCTTGCGGTACTTGTCACTGGTGCCGAAGGTGATGTACGGGAGGAAGGCAAAGGCCAGCAGCATGCCGCTGAGGAACCCGAAGATGTGGGCGATGTTGTCGATCCAGGGCAGGAGGCCACAGATGAAGAGGAAAAGCACAATGGCCGACAGGTTGAAGAAGGCCTTCCACGGTCGCTCCAGCAGCTGCCAGCTCTGGAAAAGCTCCACAAAGAGGCAGGCGAGGAGGCCGAACTGTGATCCAGCTGGGCCCACCTGAGGAGGAAAGAGGTGGCACGCTGACTCTGGGTACCCGAGGCACATCTCGCAGAGGATGAGGCAGGAGTTGCTGCACTTGCTCTGCCCATCCTTGCGGGGAAAACCTGGATGTTGGGACCCATTTGCTTAGCATAAGCCGGCCTGCTCGGGGGAGAGCACAGGCCAGAAGGAGCAACAGACTCAAGATAAAAGACCTCTCCTCCTAAGGGCGGAGAGCAGCCACATGTAGGGATTCCCTGAGCAAGGAGTGGGGATCCCTGCTGACCCAGCCCTGTTCCCTCCCGCCAAGAATTAAGAGACCAATCAGCAAGTCCCAACTTAGCTGTCCAACTGTAGTTAAGACGACACAATAGGGGTTCTGTGCCCTTGCTGCAGATTCTGGGGTGGGACTAGAGCTAGAAGCAGCAGGGCTGGTCCTCCCCATATGCCACACTTCAGGCCCAAGAGGAAGGGTGCATTCCACCCTCTTTGCCCTCGTCTCCCCAAGTTACTACCTCTGCCCGATAGGGGAGGAAGATGGCGCTGGCCAGGTTGCCGGTGATGCCACTAAGGATGAAGATGATGGAGATGCGGTGCCAACCGGCCAGCTTCTCTAGGTCCCTCAGGATGGTCATTTGGAAGACCACAGACACAAGGCAGTGCACGATGCTGGAGGTAGAGACACGAGCATCATCAGCCTTCCTTGTGTGCCCATGGCCAGCAGCTGGGCACACCACAGGGGCAGTTGGCACTGGCAGGTGAGCCAGGGTCCAGAAGCCCTTTCTCCAGCATGCAGGTGGGAAGGCACAGGGCAAGGGGCAGCGAGGCACCTCTTACCCCGCATGCAGGAATAGAGACAGCCAGATCCGGTAGAACTGGTCAGGGACCTCAGGGTTGAGGAACGGCAGTAGCCCGCACACTTTGTCCAAGCAGTGCACCTGGGTGGGGGACACAGGGTTGTTAATGCTGCCCCAGGAAGCAGGCCAGGCATGAGGCTTCCAAATGGGGAGGATCCAATGAGTCTTAGGATCCCTGACAGCTTCTGTTCCCCAGACAGCCTGGCCCACCTGGGAACAGAGCGTTGCCTCCTCGTGGAAATAGCCATGCATGAATTCACAGTACTCCCGAGTGGTGATCTCACAGCTGTGGACAGGAAGCAGACAGGGCATCGGTGTTCTAAAGGGCCCCTGCCCACGAAGGCTAGAGCCAAGCACCTGGCTGTGGCGGGCAGGATGGAGCAAGCTCTCTTTCTACCTATCTCACCGCCCGCTCCTCCCCCGCCTCCCCATCGCCACGAGCGAGCGGGGAATGGAGGAGAGAATGGAGGTCACAGAGGTTCATCAGCCTGCAGGGCTGGTGTCCAGCTCACCTGCCCTTGGTGCCGATGCAGCAGGGACGGCCTTTGATCTCACAGTCCATGTGCAATAACCCCGTGTGGTTGCTCTGGGCCTGCTCTGTGCAGATCTAAGAGAGAGGGCACCAATGGCAGTGGGCTTCAGTGCCAGGAAGCCAAATGTCCCCACCCTCATCCGACAGCCTTCCGGATGAGTCACTCACCGGCCACTTGGTGATATCATCAGGCCAGATGTGGGCCCCACTGGAGGCTGGCTCTTCACAGGTCCTGAAAGGAGTGGTCGGAACGGGCAAAATGAAGAACTGGGTTACCCCCAGTCCTCCACACCCACCCGCCAGCATCCCAGAAGGCAGCTCAGATAGCTGGGTGGTTCTAGGCTGTACCTGGGGTCCTGGTGGCACACGACCGCTGATGGCTGCTTCTGGCCCTGGTCAGACTTATCTGAGGACCCAGTATCATTCTGCCACTTCACAAAAGTGGCCAAAGTCTCCTAGATGGTTGAGAGGAGGTCAGGTCATGCCAGAGCAATGTCACTTGAATGGGCACGGGCAGGGAACCCTCCAGGACCAGGGCTATTCCCATTTTCCCAGGGCTCAGGCACTTCCTAGGATTTGTCCAACTTTTCCAGCCTGAGTTTGGGCTTGCCGGCCAGGCTGGCTATCTGGTAGGGCTGTGGTGGGGCTGGCAGGATCAGGGGGCTGGACCCACCGAGCAGTCTTTCTTCTGGGTCTGGATACAACCCGAGCGGTCATTCTGGACACAGCAGCCCGAGGCACGCTCAACATCACGCTCCCTCCGCACCAGCTGCTCAATTTGCTGGTCTTTCCGGATACAGGGTGAGAACTTTGCTCCTAGGTGGATCAGGTCAATCTGGAATTGGGAGAGGAGCTGGTGAGCCAGCCCTCCAGAAGGGGCAGGGCACCCTGTATCCACTTTGGAACCTCCCCCAGCTGCCCATCTGCCTGGTGTGGAGTGGGCAGGGTACAGGCTCCCAGGCATCCTTAGCATGGGCCTCACCGAGCTGGGGCCAATCCAGAAGTTCTCCTGCTGGATGTATTTCACGCTCTCGTACACACCTCTGTTCTTCAGCACCTATCAGGGAGGTAGTTTGAGGACAAGAGGAGCCAGAGCCCTGAGTGTGAGAGGGGAGGGGAGGGGTGGCATCCCCAAAACAGAGGATGTGAGCCCCAGCACCTCCAGCTTGGGCCAGGTCGCCCTGGTGGCAGATACTGGTGCCCACTGTATCGAAGCCCCTTGGCAGAGCCCTACTCACCAGCTGGGTGGTGACATGCTGGGCAAAGCCCACAGGTGCAATGCCATAGGTGCAGATCACCAGCAGGGTGATGATGATATGGACAAAGGTCAGCCAGTAGGTGAAGTAAGGCCTGCAGGCAGAGGCCTCCGTCAGTCTGGCAAGCACACGCCCCCCTTTTGTTCCGTCCCCCCCCCACGCCATCCCCGCCCCTGGACGCCCTGTCCCCCCACTGAACACCTCATCCCCCTGGACGCCCCGTCCCCCCCTTTTGTTCACCCCAGTTCAGCCTCCCTCACAGAAACTGAAGATGCATCCCCAAGTGTCTCTCTATTTAAGGTCCCGGATGGCTTCCCGCTGCCACCACCTTTGGATGAAGATCACCCCCGCTGTTAACTGGCAAGCCTAGCTGTATTCATCTCTTCCTTTCTCCTCCTCTTGCACTTCCTGGGTCAGGCAAGTGACCCTGAAAGGCCCAGGGCCTTTGTGCACACTTGACATCACCTGGAGGCTCTACCCACCCCCCAACCCCCACCACTCACCCGCCACAGCTGTCATTTCTTACTTTTGTATAATTCGGAGTCCAATGTCTGTTGGGTCACATCGCAATCACACTGTAACCATCTCATTCTCTAACCTCCAGGTTTTTTGTTTTTTTTTTTAAAGATTTATTTATTTATTATGTATACAGTATTCTCGGTATTCTGTCTGCATGTGTGCCTGCAGGCCAGAAGAGGGCACCAGATCTCACTACAGATGGTTGTGAGCCACCATGTGGTTGCTGGGAATTGAACTCAGGACCTTTGGAAGAGCAGGCAGTGCTCTTAACCACTGAGCCATCTCTCCAGCCCCCAGGTTTTTCTTAACACTTCTGTGCCCAACTTCCCCCAGAATCCCTTGCTCCAGGCTCTAACTTCTTTTGTATTGAGACAAAGTATCTCTATGGAGCATTAGAGGTAGAACTCAATATATAGACCAGGCTGGCTTTGAACTCACAGAGCTCTGTCTGAATACTGGCATCAAACATCAAATTATTTATTTGTTATTTGTGTGTGTGATGTGTATTGGGGGTGCAGACGACACAACATGAATGTGGAGGTCAGAGGACAACTCTGTGGAACTGGTTCTCCCTTTCCACCTTTATATAGATCCCAGGGGTCAAACTCAGGTCACCAGTCTCAACTAAGCCATCTTACCAGCCCCAGGCTCCAACTCTGACCTGTCCTTCTGAGCCAGCCGCCCACAGGGCTGAGTCCTAGAGCCTGTGTGTATGGCTGTCTTTGATCAACATTTGTTGATCAGGCTGCAGTCTGGGAGCCATGTTATAAATAAGGCAGCGCATGCCGGTGGGAGTCTGAACTTGGAGCCCGAGCATGTGCCGGGTAGCGTGTCATTGCGCGACAGACCTGCAGGAGGTGCTCTTGAGACGTTTACTGAACCGGAAGGGGCGGTGTTAGGAGTGAGAGCCCAGAGAGGTTTGGAAGCTCTGGAAGCAGAGCCCTGCTCAGGCTAGCACCGGGGGCGGGCGGGGAGGGAGGAACACGGGACGGGACAGGACGGACTCACCGGTGGCTGTCAAAGCTCTCCAGCTGCCTCTGCACGGTGCTGCTGATGCTGCGGCGGTAGCTGCGGTTCAGCCAGTTTCCCACGACACCCAGGCCGTAGTGCCGCTTCTTCCGGTCAAACGCAAAGTGCTTTACTTTGGAGGCAATGCGCTTGCCGCGCTGGGTCCCAGGAACCGGGGTCCGGCTGCTGTACTCTTTTCTGGTGGTAACAAAGGCTTTCAGCCTGAGAACCCTCCCAGGGCTTAACAGGGGTCAGAGCCCGGCAGAGGACAAGGCACCCTGTACTCACAGAGGGATCGGCACTCCATCAGGGGAGACTGGGGAGGCGGAGTGTGGGACTCCTCGGAAGTTACTAGCAGAGAGTGGAGGAGATTCAAACACATCATCGTGCATGGAACTCATTTCTTCCTGGAGTAGATAGAGGGGCACCAAAGACAGGGTAAGGAGTCAGTGTCCCAAGTACCATCCCATAGCACGTCACTCAAGGGCAAAACAGTGCTATGTGGTCTCTTCAGGATGGAAGGGGAAGCCACATGCTTGTCATCCCTGAACTGAATTTCCCACTGGGTTCATCTCCCACTCCGCAGCCCCCTCTACGGGAGCCCGGACCAATGGCTCACAAGGGCACACCCCATCCTGCCTTTGCACCTTTCAGGGATCCGGGCAGGACATAGTCAAGGCCAAGGTTACTTCTCCCAGCCCCCTGCCCCGAGTCCACACCCCATGCTTGCCTTACTAAAAAAGGAGGAGTCGAAGGTGTCGGCTCCATCGACAGCGTCCTCCTCCAGGAAGCTGGGGTAGGCAAAGCTGCGCTTGACGTTCCGGCACCGCTGCCCTGCCGCGTCCAGCACCGGGCGCCCCTGGGTGCGGGACAGAAGCGTGTATCGTCAGCATCAAGACCCAGAACCCAGGATCGAGGGGGCAGCGTGCAGGAGCCGATGGCCAGGATGGGGCTCCCTCCGGCTGCTGCTGGCCCTCCACAGCCTCTCTTTCCAAGGTTTGGGACCAGCTCTTTCGCTCGCGACTCTCGCCTGCTGACATGAGCAGCCGGCGCTCCAACACTCAAGGCGTTCATATCTCACACCATCATGTGCAAGTCGGGGGCTAAGTCTCCTCCCTGCTGCCTCTTGGCCCAGCACGCTAGGCCCTCCTCCGCTGGTCTGTCCTTTATCTCCTGGCATCCCTCCTCTAACTGTAGCAAGTGCTTCCTAATACAGAGGGGCGGTGAGGGTGTCGCAGGGACCTGGGGCCTCTGGTGATCAGGTATGTATGTGAGCTTAGCGGCCGCCACGGAGGAGGACATACACCCTTCAGCACGGGCCTCACCTTCAGGAGCGCGGCGGCCGCCTGGAAGCTCATATGGGCGACGGATATCCTTTTGCGGCGGGGCAGATGGGAGTAGCCAGAGCGGACGCTGGTGAAGGATGTGAGGGACAGGACCCCTGGAGTCAGAGGTGGATGGGGAGCGTGAGGCCGGTCCACCTCATCTGGGTGGCGGAAGGCCCGGCCCCGGGCCAGGGGATCCACGATCTGCAAGAGACAGTGGGTGAGCGAAGCTGGCCAGGCCCTGGGGGAGCTGCTCACTGCCCATCACGTCCAGGAAGTCCACCTTGGGCATCTTGCAGGGTTTTGGAGACTCGGTGCCCTGGAAGGAGGGCACCTCCTGGCTGGGCAGCTCCAGTTCTCTCTGGCACGAGGCCTTGAGCCGGCCATAGTGCACGCTGCAGTGGTGCAGACTGCGACGCTGCCAGTTTTGTCGCTTGCCTTCCCAGTCGCCACTGACCCCGAACCACTGGGCCGTGCCCCTGTGAAAGAGATAGAGTGTGGGTGGGAAGCCGTGCATGCACTTCCAGGGAGGGGAGTGAGTGTGAGGGGTCCTGGTATACACGTATGTGCAGGGGAGGTGGGGGTGATGGTGCATGTGTGTGCACAGGGGAGGTGGAGGTGATGGTGCACGTATGCACAGGGGAGGTGGAGGTGATGGTACACGTGTATGCACAGGGGAGGTGGGGGTGATGGTGCACATGTATGCACAGGGGAGGTGGAGGTGATGGT
>JAQHUG010000183.1:1722745-1736102 GCA_028555095.1 Dicrostonyx torquatus
AGACAGGGTTTCCCTGTGTAACAGTCCTGGCTGTCCTGGAACTTGCTCTGCAGACCAGGCTGTCCTCAAATTCACAGAGATCCGCCTGCCTCTGCCTCCCAGGTGCTGGGATTAAAGGCGTGCGCCACTACCACACCCCCATGGAAGACTTCTGAGGAGAGAAAACGAACCATTCTTCATCTCGGATATCTTGTTGCTCAGAGTCAGGGCGATGGTGTGGTTGGTCAGCGTGTCCCGGGTGTCAGGACCTGTGTGACCTCCGGGCTGCTGTACAAGACCCTGCCCTCTCGGCACTGGCAGCCCAGCCAGGACTCCGGGCACAAGTGTCGTGTTTCCCCCACTGCTTCTTTAAGGAGTGTCACCTCCAGGAAGCCTGCCCGGCCACCACCCTGCTCTCACAGCATCCCACAGCTCTGACTGACATCAGGAGTTTCCTATGCTAGTCTCATACCCCATGGAGTCCTCACTGGAGGAGTCTGGGGAGGGTGGGAGTCTGCAGATGGGGAGAGGTCAGTCTGCATGGACGCTGGGCAGAAGCCGTCTCTCAGATCCTGCAGCTGGCTCTGAAGGTCACTCGCCTTGCCCTGCCCCACTGCAGAGCTTGGACGGAGGTCATTGAGTGCAGGCTGAGGATGGAGCCCAGTGGCATAGTTCCCTGGTTAGCCGTAAACACTTTTCCCTTCTGAGGAGCTGCCCTCAGAGGCCAAGCCACTCAAGCTGGAGACTGCCCCACCCCCCCCCCACACACGCAGGAGCCCTCCCATCCCTATCCCCCTGTGCTGCTATCTGTGCCAATCTCCAGATGAAAAAAGCAGACAAGACTACGACCACAGGACAAGGGAAGTTCGCAACCTCTGGGACAATCTTAGGTCGCAGAGAAAGTCTGACAGCAGGGACAGGGCTGGTGGTGAGTCCCACGCCAGGAAAGTCTCGCCATGAATGATGATCCTTAAGTAGCTGAGTCCCTGTGCCTCAGTTTCCCTTTCTGTCCACTGGCAGTTAAGCAAGGCGACAGCTCATATCCAACCACAGGCAGCCCAGATAATGAAGGTTTTCTCCACCACTTTCTCCCAGAACGTCTCCTGATCCCTCGGCCCATAGGGGTGACCCCCGAAGCCCAGCCCTTCCCAGGATCAGGTGTGCTGGCAGCTGCTTGGCACGGTAGTGGGGCCCAGCAGATTCACCCTGGGTTCCCTACGTCCTACGTCCACGGCAGGCTACAGGGACAATTGCAGGAGCCGCCCTAGCAGCCACTTATCTCCCGCCCCCAGAAGGGCTTGCTCACTGCAGAGGAAATTGTGACATCCTGGGAGCAGGCTTCCTCTTGCCCACAGTCATATCCGCTGCGCTCTCCAAGACCCCAGGCTCGCTGCCCATGGGTGGTGGCGGAAGGGGCCAAGGCTAGGGTTATGGCCTCTGCCACCTGCCCAAGCTGGATCCTGGTCTAACTTCTAAGGAGAAGCCTTCCCCACAGAAGAGTCTCTAGCCAGAGCCCCAGAGATGGTCTTGGATTAAATACCAGGGTGGAGGGTGGGTCGGTGTTTCCTCTTCCCCTTAGAGTGTGGTACCCAGCAGGGCTGGGGGCAGGGCAGACAGAGAGGACAAAGGCACAGCAACACTGAGATGCCCCATGTGCCCTTGACAGATGGCTTCCACGGCCTCCACGGTCAGCATGCTCTCCCTTCAGATAGCACCACGCAGCCAGCCGGCGGTGGCCTCGATTAGGCACACAGAAACAGAGACTCAGAAACTGCCCTGGATGCCCAGAGAATCCGGTTTCCCCACAAAGGGTGGGGCCCAGCCACTCCCAAACAAGGCAGGTCCAACCCAGGCATGGTAGGCAAGGTCACCCCCAGGGAGTGCTCCCCCAACCACACGAGGCAGGGTGCCTCTCCCTTACCAGGCAGGTGACATTGGTGCCACCATCTTCCTACTCTGCTCCAGGAGAGGACCCACCTGTACACAAGTCTGACCTGAGTTCCTTCCCCTAATCTCTACCTGTCTGCCACCAGTGCACGCTCACCAGCGGGATTCTGGAGGCCCACATTCTCATTAATAATTTCCTATTCCCTGAAGCTCTGTAGACTCGGGGAGCCAGGACATTAAGGTGGCCTGACAGCTATATCCCCAAAGGAGTGGGAGCCTGATATAACAGCCAAGGCCACATATGGCCAGAAAGGGAGATGGAGGAGGGCTGATGGCCAAGGGTAGCCCTCTACCCTCCAGGGAAAGGGGAAGACCATTATTCACCACAGGATATGACCAAAGGAGAGGGTTACAAGTCACCTAAACAGGGGACTTAAGTAAACCACACCTGGACCAGAAGCCACATCCCGCTCTGGGCTGTAGGCAAGTCCTGGAGGCACAGAGAGTGGGCAGAGGGCAAGGGGGCGGTGGCAGACAGACTCCTGTCAGGTCCCTGCTGAGTCACAGGGTGATGACAGTATGGGCTGGGGGCAAGGAAGCAACTTCTCTCCCCGGCTTCCCTGCCACAAAAACCAAAACTGCATCTTCCCTCCCAGGGCCCTGCTGGGAACCTTTGAGTTTTTAGAAAGCTTGACAAAGAGGAAGTGGAACCCGCAACTGCTGCAATCCCCTGTTATAAAAAGAAGAAGAAGAAAAAAAGCTGCCATTGCTGACTTCTCCAAGTTCTCCATCCCGGATGGTCCTGGAGGATAGCCCATGTAAGACGGAGCTGTCATCTAAGAAGTCTCCAAATCGGTCCCACACAGCCAGTGACTCACTGTTGAGCATCTCCTGGCCCTGGTAAGAGGCTGGGATTGATGGAGCCAAACGCAGCAAAGTGAAAAGCTGACATGAGGTCCCGGGATGGGACCTTGGAAGGGTCATAAGGTAAAGATGGGGGGCAGGAGCAGCAGGAACTATGTCTGACAGGAGGCTGCAAGGACCACAGAGAAGGAAGGGAAAGGACCCTTTCCTTCCCCAGTGCCCCCGCTCCCCCCCCCCGCAGCCCCAGACATGGAGCAGCAGGTGGTAACACAAAGCCAGCACACCCCAATGGCCTGCGCCTGGTGGCCACCCACAAAAAAAATGGTTTGTGGGTTCACACCCTGAACAGATCTCACAAGCAGCAGGCCCCCCCCAACAGAGCCCCCACTTCTTTCTCTCCTTCACTTCCCAGGGCTTGTGCCAACCTCATTTCACAAGACCAGACCTGCAGGAGCAGGTCCAAGGACTTGGCAACCTGCTGACTTCTGTGGGCTTTCCCCCATGAGACCCTAAGTTCTGGGCTCCCCCTGACCCAATTAGAGCAACCTGGGTGTCACAGCCCACCACAGACACGGGAAGCAGGTGCTAGGTTCCAGGGAGCTGCCAACGGCAGAAGTAAGTGTGAGAATGCCTGTGTGTAGGTGTGGCGCCCTGCCTGCTCTTATCTTCCCCTCTGCCTCTGGACCACGAGCCAGCCAGGCGGAGATGTGACTGCCTCCCTCCTCTGCTGGGGACTCTGGTCTAGCAGCAGGCACAGGTGGGGGAGGGGCAAGTTCTGTATCCCTAAGGCTCAGGATGCAGCAGCACCTGGGCATGAGCATAGCTCAGTGGAACACAGTTCGCCTGGCATACACAAGGCCCTGGATTCCATCACAGCAACACGCACATGCTGCTAACACACACACACACACACACACACACACACACTGCTAACACACACACACACGCTGCTAACATACACATGCTGCTAACACACACACACACACGCTGCTAACATATACACACTGCTAACACACATACTGCTAACACACACACACTGCTAACACACACATACACACTACACACACACACAACATACACACATGCTAATGTACATATTGCTAATACACACACACACACACGCTGCTAACACATACACACACTAACACACATGCTGCTAACACACACACAGTGCTAACACACACTGCTAACACACACACACACTGCTAACATACACACACACACAGAGCTAACCAACACACACACACTGCTAATACACATACTGCTAACACACACACACACTGCTAACACACACACACGCTGCTAACATACACATGCTGCTAACACACACACACACACACACACACACACGCTGCTAACATATACACACTGCTAACACACATACTGCTAACACACACACACTGCTAACACACACATACACACTGCTAACACACACACTGCTAACACACACACAGTGCTAACACACACTGCTAACACACACACACACTGCTAACATACACACACACACAGAGCTAACCAACACACACACACTGCTAATACACATACTGCTAACACACACACACACTGCTAACACACACACATTGCTAACAAACACATACTGCTAACACACCACAGCAACATACACACATGCTAATGTACATATTGCTAATACACACACACACACACGCTGCTAACACATACACACACTAACACACATGCTGCTAACACACACACTAACATACTGGAAATGGGTATATGGCCAGAAGTCCCAGCTCAAAGTTCCTCTGGAAATCGTGACTGTAGAAGCCGCTGGTGGAGGCAGGCCCCCTCTAACAACAGAGTAAAGATGCAGGTACCTTCAGCAGAACCTAGGACAGAGCCCTATCCCACCCCAGGCAAGTGGCAGCAGGTCACAGGGCTGCAGGCTAGGATGCTGGCCACAGCTTTAGGGGACAGAAGACAGTACAAAGACAGCAATGGGTGTTTGCTGTCAGTGGCTGGGTTCCAGGATGCTTGTCCACCTGTCTGGTCTCCTAGGACTGTCAATTCTGTCCCACTTCTGCTGCCCCTCCCAGTGGGGCAGAGTCCCAGATGTCAGGACGGTCCCCGCAGAGAGAGCACTCAACACTGGGTACCCACATCAACGTGAGCTCGCTTCGGTATGGACGATCTGCCTGTCATAGGAACCTTGGCTGCTGGGAATTGGGTTTTCATTGGTCTTCAAAACCAGAAGAGACATGCCCAGTGGTTAGGGCAGGATGCGGTAGAGCCTGGGAGGAAGGGCTGAGTAAAATGGTGCACTTTACTTCTCTGGGGTGCCTTGACACCAAGGTGTGACCACCGCATGCACACAGCTGGGGTTTGGTCTGATACTTGCAAGCCAATCACCCACCCAATTTCCACCTGCCATCTTGGGAGTGCGGCTGCAGGTAGAGCCACTGCCAGTCTGGGGAGGCAGCGTCACATCATGCGTGCCACGCCATGGGCCCAGCTCTGTTGTGTGATCTTGAATAAGTCACTTAACATCTCTGAGTTGAATTTGTTGTTCACGTAGCCTTCAGTGAAGTCTGAGACCAGTAACCAGGGTTCGCCTATCATCCAGCCTACTCCACGGAGGGACAAAGTCTCACCCTACCCTACAGCGTCCTTGCCCAGGATCATTCGGTAAGAATCAGAAGGTGAGGGGGCTGGAGAGATGGCTCAGTGGTTAAGAGCACTGACTGCTCTTCCAAAGGTCCTGAGTTCAATTCCCAGCACCCACATGGTGGCTCACAGCCATCTGTAATGAGGCCTGGTGCCCTCTTCTGGCCTGCAGATACACACAGACAGAATATTGTATACATAATAAATAAATTTAAAAAAAAAAAAAAGGTGACCAGGCCAGGTGTGAGCACCAGAGAACCACAAAGGATTGCTAGCCGCCCCACATTGTTTACCCTGAGAATTCTCAAGACACCCTGCTGGGCATCCCGCCAAGATTTGCTCCTGCAGGCTAGGAGCCCCCCCCCCCCGCGGGGAATATGCCAGCCAGACACTTTTCAGCTTGTACACTCTCATTAATAAGCTAATAAACTTGATTTCCCAGAACTCTGCCCTGGGGCACCCTACTTCCCCAGGAAGATGCTAGCCCCAGACACAATGGGTACTAGGGATTTAGGGCACTTAGACATGGGACCATCGAAGCTGTGCCCACAGAAGGTGAACCTTCAATGCCACCTGCCCACCACTCTCCATCTCACTCTGGGGCGGTGTAGGACGTTCATGTGTAAGAACGAGGCAGGTTGGGGCCAGAGTCAGGGCTCACATGTGGCCTGACTACCCTGTCAAGTTTCCTGTGCTGTGACACGGGGTGACATTCCCTACGTGGATGGCAGATCCTGCACGTATAAGGCCTGACGTACAGCCAGTAGCCAACTGATGGCCTTTTGTCCCCCTTCATGAGTTTCACCATCATGACCCATGTGGCCTATGTATGAGCCAAGAGCCACATGTCAGGATTCAACTTGACAGGTGTGTATTGGGGGGGGGGGGGAATCAAGGCTCAACAACATTAAATCACTGACCCAGATCCCATAGTCAGGAAGTGGTGGGGCTTTTTTCGGACAGGGTTTTTCTGTGTAGTCCTGGCTATCCTGGAATTCACTCTGTAGACCAGGCTGGCCTCAAACTCAGAGAGATCCACCTACCTCTGCCGGGATTAAAGGTGTGTGCCTCTACCACCTGGCAAATTTTTTTTTAAAAAAAGATTTACTTTTGCCAGGCTGTGGTGGCGCACGCCTTTAATCCAAGCACCCAGGGAGGCAGAGGTAGGCAGATCTCAGTGAGTTCGAGGCCAGCCTGGTCTACAGAGTCCCAGCACAGCCAGAGATACACAGAGAAATCTGTCTCGGAAAACAAAACAAAACAAAAAAAGATTTACTTTTATTATTTTTTCCTGTGTGTTTCTGGGTGTTTTACCTGCATATCGGCCTGTACACCACATACACAGTGCCTGTGGAAGCCAGGGGAGGGTGCTGGGTTCGGGTTCCCTGGAAATAGAATTATAGACGGTTGCAAACCAGCATGCGGATGCTGGGAGTTGAATGCGAGAACAGCTGAAGCTCTTAACCACTGAGCAGCCTCTCCGCCAGTTCTTCACCCCGCCACTCTCAGGATCATAAAAAGCCAAGTGGCGGAAGGACTTGTCTGGAGTGGCGGCTCAGTCTAAGTAGACCTTTGGCTCATGCACCCCTCCCTCCTCCACCGTCCAGGAGAGGTGCCTGAGAGTGGGAACACCAACTGCTGGAGGAGCACTTGCCAGCTTATCAAGGCAATTTCACAAACATTATCTCATTTACTGAGGCGGGGCGGAGGCAGCTGTCATTACGCAGCCTGACGGATAGAGTCCCTCAGGGCTCAGCTGAGCCCTCACTTTTCAGTCCTGCTTCTACCCGGAATCCTGCGGCAGGTTTCCCGCCCGTCAGAGACACACCTGGAGAGGGAAACTGCACCCCGTGCCAGGAATGAGGGGCAGCAGCTCCCCACACCAGCTGTGATACTGTGGACATGGGTTCAGTGGCCACCCATTGAGGCAGTGGAGCCGGGCTCCCCAAGGGGTTCTCTGCCCTCCCCACAGCTCCTTTTAGGGTTCAGATGATAGGACGGGCTTTCTCATCTGACACCCCAGTAGCCTACAAGGCAAGGTCTCTCCAATAATCCAAATCTGTGCCATGTACCACAAGCTATCTCCAAGCACCATCTCAGGAGTGTGGTGCTGGCTCACTTCACTGTGTCCCCACCACAGCCACAACCAGGCTGAAGAGGTCCACAGGTCACCTTAGAATCCTGACCTCATAATCCTCCACTGTACATCCGGAGAAACCGAGGCAGAGACTACCTAAGTGACTCCCCGTCCTACCGAGCACTCACACACACCGGAGTCCGCTGGCCCCAATATCTTGCCTCCTGGCCCTTGAGCTTAGGATCACCTGCCCTTCTGGACAACCACAGTGTCTATCCGACACCCTGCCAGCATTCAATTGGCTCAAACCACTGTGTGGGGGAGGGGGAGTACACGATGCACCCAGACTATAGAAACTGCCTTCCAGCAGCTTCTGAACCCCAAATGCTTGTATCTGGGCCCCTGACGAAATCCGATCAAGGGAGGTGACACCCAGCAATTCTCCACAGCTCCCTGAAGATGAGAAAAAGGGTTTCCCTTATGCGTGTCTGCAGCCCAGGGAAGCCACGGATACTTGGGGGTAGTCCTGGAAAAACCCTCATTCTTCCCAACAGCAGGCCAGGCGAGACTGGCTCCTCTAGTGAGGCTGCCTGTGTGCCAAGAGCTGCCGCCCTGGCAGTGTCCCTGCCTCAGGGCCGTGTTGCCGCTGAGGTCAGCCAGCACTCAAGAGTGCTGAGTCTGATCGCTCCTCCCCCCCCCCCAGCCTGTCGGATCTGGATAGGAAACTAGGAGCTGCTCCCAACAACACAACAACTACGCAAATGGTGAGGTCACTTTGGAAATCCCCTCAGGCAATGGGGCAATACCTAGGCAGGATCCCGCGAGTCCCAAGGGACTGGTTGAGTTGAGGGGGAGAGCAAGTTGCTTGAAGAGCACGCACCCTTGTGCCCTTTGGCTTCTTCCTGCTGTCATCTGGTGCAAGTCTGGGACACAGTTTGTACAAGTAATGGAGCTGAGGAGATGGCTCAGCAGTCAAACAGAGCTGGCTGCTGTTCCTGAGGACCTGGATTCAGTTCCCAGCACCTACATGGCAGCTCACAGGCATCTGTAACTCCAGTACCTTCTGGCATCAGCAAGCATCAAGCACACACAGGCTGCAAAGTCATGCATGCAGGCAACACACACACACACACACACGCGCGCGCGCACACAAACTCACACACATGCACGCACACACTCGCACGCGCACGCACACACTCGCACGCACGCCCACACACACGCACATGCTCGCCCACACACTCACACACACACGCACGCCCACACGCACACTCACACGCGCATGTGCACACACACACACACACACACACTCACACACTAGGGCACTGTCTACAGTGCAGGCAGCAAGAAAACTATCAGTGAGCCCAGAGCAGGACTGAGACCCCAGTGGTCCTCCAGAGCTTGCCCGCTATGATTTGTCCCTGATCTTTCAGAAGCCGCCTCCCCAGGCAACGGAGTGTGTACAAGGTGTGGGAGGAGGGGATCAGTGACCAGAATGAGCAAGTGAGTCACAGGTTTGGGGTAGGTGGCGTTGAGGAAGTCTGAGTGTTTAGCTTTAGACCTTCAGAGGCACAAGCAGTGGGGTAACTACTACAGTTATACCCAGTTGAAAAGGTATGGTCTTCGGCTAATTCTTTGCGACAGGGTCTCTCATACAGCCCAGAATGGCCTCAAACTCACTCTGTGGCTAAGGGCGACAAACTCCTACTTCTCCTGCCAATGCTAGGATTTCAAAGGCCACCATCACCAGATCTGGCGGCACATCAGGCTTTTAGGGTAAAAACACCAAAAATCAACCAAAGACCCCCCTCATCTCCTTTCTCATCCACCAGGGCTCCCAAGCAAGCAGTCTAAAAAACACACAGGACAAGGGGAGAGGGAAATGTTAGATTCTGGGGAGACAGACTCTGACTGCCTCTTCTGGCCCTGCCCTACCTAACCTGCAACACCCTCCACCTCCGTTCCCAGAAAGTTAGGAGCACAGGAGCCCAACACAACAGTTGTTGGTCACTCCTTGGGGGCTCTGCAGGGTGGCTTTAACAGCTTTCAATCCGTCAGGGCCTGAGCCCACCTGGATACACCACCACAGACAATCTACCCTGTTAGAAGGACAGAGCCGGGAGCCGCGGGGAATTAGTGGACCCATTATTCCCTGGATGTTATTTTCCTGGTGTAAATATCCAGAAGAGTTAGTTCTGTGTTCAGAAGGAAAATTCCAGTTGGTCACATGGCGTCCCCCATCCATGAGGCCTCAGCTTGTCCAGTTTTGGGAAACTGTATGGGAACAGAACTTGGTCCGGCCCTTCCTCCATCTCCGGGGATATGTGAGCTCAAGGGTTACTAGGCTCACCATGGGCTTATCCTGGGTGAAGCACTCCAGGCCTGTGCTGCCAGAAGGCCCCTGTTCCCAGCTCCTCCTCCACAGGGCCAGGAGCCAGCAGGCAAGAGACAGCCTTGTAGCACCACAGCAGAACACTAGACAGGGCAAAAATCGCCCTTATGCCTCCTTACTCTCTCTCTCATCTCATTTAAATTCACCCTGGTTCCACAGCCCCTGGAGAAACTGAGGCAGGAAGAGAGGAATTTACAAGCCTCTCAATGACCGATGGTTTCTCAATACTGGCTTTTGGAGGGCCCAACTCTTTGCTGTGGGGCTGACCTGTGCATTGTGGGGGGAATCCCAGATCACACCCACAACACGCTAGCAACAATACATGCTTCCTTCCTGAACAGTGACAGCCAACATGTCTCCAGACATTGCCAAATATCCTCAGTGGACAAAAGAGCCCTATGAGAACCAGTGCTCAACAGCAAGTTTCGTTTTCTTCACCCCCGCCCCCCACCCCGACCTAAAGAGTCACAATAGAGGGGGACTCCATTCCCTCAGCAGATGACACACACACTGGAACCCCGACCTAGGCGGTTGAGGAACAGCTGCCCCTCCATTTGTAGGGCAGTTCCTCAGATACACATCACCTTCGCGCTGTGAGTGCCAACCCTAGACTCCCCGCTCAGTATTTCCTGGAGCTGGGTCAAGGTATGGACCTGGGCTCCCTCTCTGCCCTGGGGTGGGGGTAGAGGCCTAGGTTCTACAGATCCTACAGCTCCCTAACCTTTAACCCAACGCAGACACATCAGTTGGGGGCCCAACTCCCCAAATCCTTTCTTTGGTCCATAAACCAGGCTATTCCTGACTACAACTCTGACGGTGTGAGCCTCGCCCCACCCCCGCACCTGTTTCCACTTCAGGTAGGCTCCACGCACAAACGTCAGCCCCGGGCTCTGGGAGTTCACGCGGGAGAAGGGAATAGTCTTAAGAAGGTCTATCAGGGATTTCTGGGTGGAAGGCGGGGCCGCACGTTCCAACACTAGGCAGTGCCTTCTTCCTCCCTGGGCTTTTAAACTTGTGCGCAAACCACGCGCCGGGACATCTGGTGACCGTGCCCCGGCGAACCCCATAGGGTCCTGGTTCCGGTGAGGCCAAGGATCTGAGGCTGGAATCCAGCGGCCCAGCGGGCACAGTGAGTCCAGCCTCGGCCTCCGGGGCGCTCCGCAGGGCGCGCAGCCCCCGACCCTCCCCGCGGCCGTTCCGGGCAGTCCCGGGACTCCCCAGACACCCGCGGCCTAGTGGACCCGAGCTCCGCAGCGCCCAATGCCCCTCGCTCACCTCTCAAGAGTCCCCAGGACCCGGGAAACTGCAGCAAGCTGAATGGGCAGCGCGGCGAGGCGGTGACTCCACCAAGGCTGGGCGCTGGCGCTCCGCCTCTTCCCTACCTGCGCGAGGGCACAGGGGCGGGGCCTGGGAGTGGGCGGAATCTAGTTGGGGCGGGGCTTGGTGTGTGGGCGGTGTTTCAGAGGGGCGTGGTCGGCCCGCTGCTTCGGCCTTGGAGGGCCACCCGGGCTCTGTTAGACTCTGCTCCACTGAAGACTACAAATAAGCATTTGCCTAGCGTACAGATTTTCGGTTCGATTTTCAACAACACACACGCACGCACGCACGCACTCCCACCAAGACAAAAAAAAAAAAAACCCAACCAAACAAAACACCGTGTCTCCCTTTCTCTTTCCCATGCTAACCTCGGGCTCCCTTGTCGCCAGGAGTCTCTGCTTGCATCCTTTCCCGCTGCCCCAATGGCTGCAACTCCCTCCTCCAGGAAGCCTTTGGTCTTCTCTACCTGCTGTTGCTCCTCTCTCCACTAGAATGACCTGTTCTCGCGCCTTCTAGGCCAGACCAAGTCTTGCTGGAAGCTGGGTCTTCTCCCTTTAACCACCCCAGCACTAAACACAGAGCAGCTGGAAAAGGACCTGAGGTGTGCAGAGCTTTGGTCTTGGTGCCCCAGGCTGGCTGTTAGTTCTCAGGAATCTTCCTTAGGGCAAAGTCGCTGCTGCTTTGCAGTCAAGGACGCAGGCTTCCTGCTGGGGCTGAAAGTTGGTTCACCCTGGAGCCTGTGGCAGACAGAGGAAGGCCATCACATCTTGGAGTAGTGGCCAGCCTCCTGGACGGTGGGTGGCCCAGGTCCAGGCCTTAGGCACTCTACCCTAGTCTTAACTGGGCAAGAAGCAACACCGGCCAGGCCTTCTGGTTTCCTATATTGGCTGTAACAAGAAATAACTATAAATGATCCAAGCTGACAGGCTATCCTCAGGAGCTGGGGGGCATTCAAATCCTGACCTGTCACTGACTACCCCTGTGGCCTCGAACAACTCCCTAAGCCTCCTGGGCCTCAGCGTCCCTCTCTCTGAGTGAGAGGATAGCAGCAGGAAGCCCCTGTCGGGCCAGTGCCTCTAGCTAGCAGCTGCTGTTGACATTGCTGTTGCTCGCAGTGCCCGGGGCAGGACCTCCCTCAGTTTGCCCACATCTCTAGCCACAATGGGTCCAGAGGAGCGAGCTGTTCTTCCTTATCTCCCTCCTGGACCCAGAAGCCCCTCCCTTAGCTCTTCTGCATCATGAGAGGTGGCCCCTTGTGGCGGTCTTACCCACTTCCAGGTAGGGTACCACTCTTCATTTTCACGTCCCTGGCCCTGGGCTAAGGACAAAATTTATGACACCCTGTCCAAACCTTCTATGTCCCACCTAGCAGCTCACACAGGATCGGTCCAGGCCAGCTGCAGGAAGTTGAAGGGCAGGGGGTGTCCCTTCTTTAGGCTCCAAGGGCCTGGCTTAGCCTCCCACTTGGGATGCGGAAACTTGCAGCAGGAAGGGAACAGCAGAGGGAAGAACTTCACCTGCACCCCCAGGTCTGGAGTCCCCATCCTCAGCCCCAGCGCCAATGGCCTCAATCTTTGGGGAGACTTCCGCCAGGGAGGTCTGCAAACTCTGGCTTCTTACAGTGCTCCTAACCACCCCTGCCTCCCAGTCTACCACCTTGGCCTTTGCCACAGACTTAGGTTGGGTTGCGAGTGAAGAAACAGAGAGAGGAAATCATTGTGGCAGCAGCTCAAGCTCTAATCCCAGCACTGGGAGGGAAAGGCAGACCGTTCTCTGGGAGTTCAAGGCCAGCCTGGTCTACACAAAGAGACCTGGTCTCAAACCACAAAGAAGCCAGACAGCCAGACAAGAACAACAAAAAAAACCCTAAAATAAAAACCAACCAAAACCAAAATGAAAACAAAAAAGAAAGAAAGAAGGAAAGAAAGAAAGAAAGAAAGAAAGAAAAGAAAAACGCTTTCTCTCTGTGGTGGTGGAACACTCGGGAGGCAGAGGTGGGTCTCTGAGTTTGAGGCCAGCCTGGTCTACAGAGCGAGTTTCAGGACAACTAGGACTACACAGAGAAACCCTGTCATGGGGAGGGAGAGAAAGAAAGGAAAAAAGAAAGAGAGAGAGAGAGCCGGGCGGTGGTGGCGCACGCCTTTAATCCCAGCACTCAGGAGGCAGAGGCAGGTGGATCTCTGTGAGTTCAAGACCAGCCTGGTCTACAAGAGCTAGTTCCA
>JAQHUG010000183.1:1750113-1766791 GCA_028555095.1 Dicrostonyx torquatus
ATCTGTAATGAGGTCTGGTGCCCTCTTCTGGCCTGCAGACATACACACAGACAGAATATTGTATATATAATAAATAAATAAATATTTTTAAAAAACCTTTCATTTCATGTGCATTGGTGTTTTGCCTGTATGTGTGTCTGTGTGGGTATCTGATCCGCTGCTCCTGGAGTTACAGACAGTGGCGAGCCGCCGTGTGGGTACTGGGAATTGAATCTGGGTCCTCTTAATGGCTGAGCCATCTCTCCAGCCCCAAGGGCCAGGGTCTTGAGAGATGGGCTTCTCTTCTTAGACTTTCCAAGGTATGGCCACCACAATCTTCACTTGGGCTTGATCTGGCAGCACCCAAAGAAGGTACCTTTCACGGAAAGGCTGACAAGGGAGCTTCTGGAAAGGAGACCGGAGCAGCCTGAGAGAAACAGCACCGTTTTCACTGGAGAGGTCAGAGATTGTTGCCCTGTGCTGGAGAGAGACAGCCGAGGCTGGAGACAGTCAAACTGTGAAGGATGGTGGCTCCGGGTATTGGTCAGGTAGGGGTCCCCATGACTGAGGAGACTGTGGGCCTGTCCTCCAGTCTGCAAAAGACCCTGGCGTGGGACTGGAGAAACAGTTCAGTGGCTAAGAGTAGTTGCTATTCTTGCAAAGAAGAAGCAAGATTCGGGGCTGGAGAGATGGCTCAGAGGTTCAGAGCACTGACTGCTCTTCTTGAGTTCAATTCCCAGCAACCGCATGGTGGCTTTCACAACCATATGTAATGAGATCTGGTGCCCTCTTCTGGAATACATGCAGAGAGAACACTGTATAAATAATAAACAAATAAATCTTTTCTTAAAAAAAAAAAAGGAACAAGGATTCGATTCCCAGCACCCACAAGGTAGCTCACAGGGGTTTGTAACTCCAGTTCCAGGGGGATCTGACACCCTCTTTTGACCTCCTTGGGCACATGGGACAATGGGGACTGGACAACAGGGCGGGGGTGTTTTGTTATTGGAATTGGTGACTTCGCACGGCTGTTGTGTTTACCCGGGGGGAAAGCAAACACTTAGGCCAGGCTTTCTCCCTCTTTGTCTTCCCTCCACTCTTTGTGAGATACATTTATTGTATCGTATTAATCTATCTAGACATGGGACAGCGTAGCTGCGCCGAGGCTGGGGCATGGAGGGGAAGTGAGGTGTTGGACTGGCCTTTCTCTGAGGACAGACAGACAAACATGGGGTCTGCCGGGGAACTATACGGAAGCCCTGACCTAGGCCAGTGTGGGGCCCAGGTGGCTGGACACTACCCTCCGTTCTTGGCAAGTCTGAGGGTATTGGCCATGGTGTTGCCTGCTCAGCACCCTGCTTAACCACAGGCTTCACTTCCGGCCCTGCTCGAAGGTGTTGAGGGTATGAAGCCGAAGCCAGGTGCCTGGAGCTTGCCATTTCTCTCTTCTTACACTGCCCATCTTACTTGGTTGTGTCAAACTGGGCCCCTTCATCAAGGCCACAGCAGGAGAACCCTCGCTTTCCCCACCCTGGGCCTGTCTTTCTCAAGGGCAGGCCCGGGACACAGCAGACCCGGGGAAAGCACCAATGGAGTACAAATGGCGGTGGGGAGGACATCGTTCTAGTTTATTTTCTGTTCCCGTGATGAACACCAGGACCAAAAGCAGCCCAGGGAGGAAAGAGTTTATTTTAATTAATCATAAAGGGAAGCCAGGCTGGACCGTGGTGGCGCACGCCTTTAACCCCAGCACTCAGGAGGCAGGGGCAGGGGAATCTCTGTGAATTCGAGGTCAGCCTGGTCTGCAGAGTGAGTTTCCAGGACAGCTAGGGCTAAAAAGACATAAAGCAATCATTGGAAGTCAGGGCTGGAACTAGATAGGACCTGGACCTGCTGCAGAGGCTTCACAGGCGGGCTCTCCATGGCTTGCTCAGCCTGCTTTCTAACAGAACTCAGTGCCCAAGGCGGCACTGCTCACAGAGGACTGGGCCCTCCTACATCAGTCAAGAAAACACCAGCTGGACGGTGGTGATGCGCTTTGAATCCCAGCACTCGGGAGGCGGAGGCAGAGGCAGGCAGATCTTTATGAGTTCGAGGCCAGCCTGGTCTACAAAGAGAGTTCCATGCTGGGCGGTGGTGGCGCACGCCTTTAATCCCAGCACTCGGGAGGCAGAGGCAGGTGGATCTCTGTGAGTTCGAGACCAGCCTGGTCTACAAGAGCTAGTTCCAGTGCAGACTCCAAAGCCACAGAGAAACCCTGTCTCGAAACATCGCCCCCTAGATGGAAAGAAAGGAACGAAGGAAGGATGGAAGGAAGGAAGGAAGGAAGGAAAAAAGAAAGAAAATGCCTCTATAGACTTGCCTACAGGAGCCTCCGGGAGGCGTTTCCTTAACTGAGGTTCCTACTTCCCAGATGACCCTAGCTTGTGTCAAGTTGACAAAAACAGAACAGACACTAACTACTCCCCCCGCCCACACTTGTTTTTGGGCAGGGTCTCACTCTGTAGCCTCTTTGCATTTAAAGCTGTTCTCCCTTCTCAGCCTCCTGAGTGCTGGGATTTACGTCTCTCAGGAGAGATTCACTTGTGTTTCGGGACAGGGTCTTCTCCTGGGACCTGGGGTTAACCAATTAGGGGAGGCTGGCCAGCAAGCCCCAGGATCCTCCTGGGGTTCTAAGCACGCGCCGCCACAGCCATCATTTTATCTGTGTCTTTGGTATCGGATTGAGTCTTGTGCCAGACAAGCACTAAGTGGCTGAGCCGTCTCCCCCGTTTGTTTATTTAGAGAAGGGTGCCGCTGGATAATTCTGGCTGGCCTGGAACTCACGGTGTAGTAGCCAAGGTTAGCTTTGAATGTAGGCGCCTCCTTCCTTAGTTTACCAAATGCTGGGATTATATACACTTGTTATCTGGTGCCAACGCCTTCATTTATTAACTTTTTCCACTTGGTAACTGCAGGAAGGTATTTCCTGTAGTTTAGGTGTGTACACTTCCGTTTCTGTCTCAGGTTTCAGTAAGGTTGCATCCGTTTTGGAAAAAGGTGGAGCCAATGCTCAGCTCCCTACCCCGACCCTATGCCCAACGCTCCCCCCCCCCCCCCCCCCGTCCCGGCCCGGAAGCTAGCGAGCTAGAGATGGTTGCTTTCTTGGGTGACGTTCCCGCTGCAGCCAGCAGGGGCCACTGTGAGTCTGTACTGCCGGTATCTTTGTTCGAGAAGAGGCCGCCGTCTCCTCGCAACGCACTCCCCCCTCCTTCGATTGCCCACATCCCGATGGCTCTCAGCTTGAGCTCACCAGGGGAGCTGACCCAGTTGCTGGTCTTTTCAATAAGAAGACTGACTGCCTGTGGAGCACTGTGTGTTCTGTGCTCCAGACTTTCAAAGCCCAGACAGTGCCCCTGCCTCTGGCTTAAAACCCAGTCTCCAGAATCCTGCCCCGTTCCACCCTCATCCCCAGCGGGTGGAGGGTGATGGCCCACGTCCTCACTCGAAGGTAGGCAGCGGCGAGGGTCCTTCGCAATGGTCTGTTCCAGGATGGCTCCAGTTTCCAGCTCTTCCATTCTCAAGACCACTGTGGGGAGGTCTATCTAAGGGATGGTGCCCCGTCATGACCCTCCCATACCCCACCAACTGGTTCTGGCTGAGTCCGGTTCCCCAGGGATCAGCCTTCTGATTGCAACTTCTCTCGCAGGATTCTGCTCGGCAGCTCAGCATTCCTTCCGTGTCCTGGTTCTCAGCGTCCAGCCAGCCGGCGCTGTTCTCAACTCCCCTCTTGTTCCGCCATGCTCCTCCTCCCTGTCTTGCAAGACAGATTTTTGCTTTATGAAGTTACTATTTCTCTTTCTGAGATGGTGTCTCGCTGTTTAGTCCAGGCTGGTCTCGAACTCTCCATCATCCTCCCTTAACCTCCCGAGAGCTGGGAGAACCACCGCACCAGGCCTCCTGTTTTAAAATAGAGGCTCTCAGCGTCTTGCCCAGTGTCACACAGCAGCGCCAAGACCGAATGTGAGCTGGGAGGCCACCAGTCTGGCACACTCCTTCCCTGGAAAGGTCTGGCCGGCGCTGCCCTCCCAGCACCCGGCATCCTCCTTCAGTTCACAGTTTACTCTTGGCCCATGTGCTTGTGCTGCTTTCTAAGACTGCTATTTATTTATTCTTTGGATTTCCAGCATGTTTTCTGCTGTGCCAGGGCCCAGCAGATAAAGGAAGGCACGGCTCACATTCAAGTGCACGGGCTGAGAGAGGAGACTTTCGCCCCCTGTCAGCTGAGTCCTTCCAGATAGCAGGAAGCCTTCCCAAGGGGCAGAAGCTGTTTCCTGTTCTCCTGTACAGCCCCCTCCATGCGGTGACCTCCTTGATCCCTCCTCAGGGACTTGATGCTGCTGTTGTGACCATGGCCATGGGGGGATGGACCGGCCTGGCCCAGCAGCGCTCGCGAAGAGACTCTAGGCTGAGAGCTCACCGCGGATTCCAGCAGGCTCCCTTTCTGCGGTACCCAAGGGCTGACCCCTGACCCCCGGAGCCTCAGGACCTGCATTCAGTATGGAATGTCCGGTGTGTAGGCCTAGAAGAAGGTCAAGGTTTAATCTTTGGCGATGTGACTGACTCACGCACACAAAGCCCTTCTGCATGGACATCTAGAAACGACCTTCCCCTCCATCCTCTCCCCTCCTCCTCTTCCCCAGGCTGTCTTCCAACTTGTAATCATCCTATGTCAGCCTGCTGAGTGCCGGGATGACCGGAATGTGTCACTAAGCCCACCTCTGACATTGTACCCTTTGTTCTACACTGACCCTGCCCTTGCTAGATTTCCAGGACAAAACCCAAAAGGCACTGACTTTTTTAAAATCCCCCAGTGGTGGTGCTGGGGATTAAGCCTAGAGCCTGGTGAAGGAATGCCAGGCCGTTCTCTTTCACTGAACTGTGTCCCTAGCCTATTTTATTTTTTATTTTGAGGCAAGGTCTTACTAAGGTAGCTAGTTACCTATGCTGGCTTTAAACTTGTGAGCCCCAGCCCCAGTCCCGTGCCTCAACCTTCTGAGTAGCTGCGGTGGAACAGCTGTAAACCACCAGGTAGGTCCAACTTCTCTGACTTTTTAATAAGACAGCCCCATCCCCTGCTTCGTTGTCTGACTTCCTGCTTAGCCGCCGAGTGATCTTCAGTCCCGAAACACAGAGCGCCCCCGGAGCAGCTAGGGCCAGCACAGGGGAGCTGCTCCCAATGAAAATGTTCTTATCTAGAAACGCTGCCTGGGGAAGAGTGAGGTGAAGGCAGGTCTCCGGGGTGGGAAAGAACAGAGGCCAGATTCAGGAAGAACGGAAGAACGGACCTGTTTAATGACACAGCTGGTTACAAACATCAGAAACTACAAAAAGACAGGCAGTTACAGGGAGGCTGCGTGAGGGTGGGACAGGAGGGGATGCAGGCACGGCAGCCACAACAGCAAGACAATCCTCCAGGACAGAACACGTGGACCAGGGAGTACACACGGGGTCCCCAGCAACGTCAAGGAGACTAGGTGGAGAGGATGGCCTGGTGGCCTGGAGGAGGGCAGGAAAGGCCCTGGGTCTCCACTGAGGACAGAGTCCCTGGTCCTGTGGCCTGGCTGCTGTCTGAAGTGAGCAGGTGAGGCTCCTTACCGAGGCTGTCCCTCACCCCTCCACACACGCATACATAGGGTACAAACACTGGCTGCCGCCCCAGTGGGATCTTCTGAGCTCTTGGTGCGCCCTGGTCCCTGCCCTTCCTAGGGCAAGTCAGTCAGCCAAACCCTTGGGAAGGTGAGGGGAGCCAGATCTTATTTTTTTATTTTGTCTGAGACAGGCTCTGCTTGTGTAGCCCTGGCTAGTCTGCTCATCACTGTGGAGACCTGGTAGAGACCACCTGACCTCGAACTTGCAACGATGCCCTTGGCTTCCCAGGCTCCTGCTGGGGTTACAGGTGTGTGCCACTACACTGGGCAGACTAGATCTTTTCTTTCTTTTTGTTTTGTAGAGGGGCAGGAATGTAGAGCATTGAGCTACGGGGCAAGATGAGGCACCCCAACTCCACTTTCTGGCCCCGCCCTCTTGTGCTGCTTCCCCATGCTCCCCGGAGGGTTGCCCAGCACATGATGGGGATTCTCCCTAGCCTCTCATAGCTGGGCAAGACTGAGGCTTCTGGGCCTGCAGCTACACATGGTCGATATGTATTTATATATATTTATATATTTATGTATAGATCGTATATAGAATATATCTGTATATGTGGTAGACATGTGTGCGTGATACTCTAGATGCTGAGGTGAGCCTGCATGCTGCTGGGCAGAAAGAAGTGGGGCTAGTGCCTTTCTGAAGTGACTCACGGGCTTCTCCTGGCTTCCCACCGGTCGCTGGCTAGGTCCCTCTCAAACAGGAAGTAGGAAAGCTAAGACGGGTGCACCCCCTGCTGGGGAGGAAGGAGGGTCCCCACTGCTAGGTTCAGCATCAAGGTAGCTAGCCCCACCTCCCAGCAGCCCGGGGGGGGGGGGACCAGGGCCATGAGGAAGGCCTCCTTTCAGGAAGTTGAGTCGGGATTCCTCCAGCTTCCTTGGCACCCAGAAATGGAAGGTCAAGGAGTGTCTTCAGAATTCAGCTTTCTGCCCAAAGTGCTGCCAGGGAGAGGGGGACTGGGAGGGATCCTATGGCCCCGAAGAGGGCAGCGTGGTCGGTGGGCTGTGGATGAGACAGATGAAGGGGACAGGTTATAGGGGTCAGTGGGGGAAGGCCGAATGGGACACCCAGGGCACTGGGAGGGGGGACCGGGAATCATGAGATGGGACACTTTTGGCTGAGAGATCCACCACGGTTGCACAATCCCCCACTATCTCCAACCTATGCTGCTACCTCAAGCTAGTCTGGTAGCCTAGGAGAGGAGAGACCTGAACCTGTCCTTTGTAGGTGTAGTGAGTGTGGCCAGCGTCTGACTTGTTGATTACCAAACTCCACACAGATGGGAACTCGTTTCTCCTCCTTTGGAAATAGGATGTGTGCTGCTTGTCCTAGCAGAGGGCTCCTTGGCTTCTGCATCGTGTCCACCCGTGAAACTTCTTTTAGCTCCCTGGCTGTCACATCCCCCTGCCCCAGCGCCCCTCCACCCACACAGAGTTACACACCCGGAGGCAGAGACAGTTCAATAAACAGTGGTGTCTGGCTCAGTGTGTTTCCCTGATAAGAGAAGCTGGATTTCTAGAAGTCAGCCCTAAAACTCCACTCCACCCTGTGAGGCAAGGGGAGGTCCTGGAATGGGTTGGGACCTGCAGGCTCTGGCCCATGCCTAAGACCCCAGGAGACCAGAGATGGGGACAGAGGCAATTCCACATTTTGACAGCTGGGGAAGCCCAGTATGGGTGCTCAGGCCCAGGAGAGGTAGCTAACCCCTGGGCTGTCTGGACCCTACATCATCCACTCCCACTCAGCCCACTAGGACCAAAGAGGGGCAAGATGATGTTTGAGGTTTGGCTAGCACTGAGTCCCTGGGGTCCAGCTGGGGCAGGAGCAGGAAGACTCCAGCCATGTGTTTCTGATTCACTGGGGCTCGCTGGCCAGTTCTCCCCACCGTCCCTCTAGGCCCTGTAAAAAGCTCTTTTCTCCAAAGCAGGAAGTCTTGTGTCATGGCTGTAAACAAACTCATCTTGGGCGGGCGGAGCCTGCCTGGGGAGGAGAGTTGGTGGGGGGCGAACCCCTCCACTGTCTCCCCTCCCACAGGTCTCCTCCCTGGTTCCTCTCAGTGGCAACTGGAGGGAACCCCAGTTTTCCAAGCTTGGCCGATGCCCTTCTTTGGCAGGTAAAACTCTTTCCGCCTCTCATTGACTCCAGAGTCTGGAGCAGGCCAGGTCCAGCTGTACACATCTGGACTTGACCTGGCTGCAGCTAGCAATTCCTGAGAACTCCACTCTGCTCTCCTGGGGAGCTGCTGATGGTGGGGGAGGCACAACTTGACTGGTTGGTCCGGGGCAGGAAGGGCAACAGGCCTGGCCTCTCCCTGCCCTAGGGACCTCCTCTGCAGAGCCGGGTGGGGAGGCCCGTAAACAGGAGGTGGCACGGGGGGCCTTGGAAGGGCCTGAGGAGACAGTGCCTTTTCCATGGGAAACTGCTGGGAATGTTTCTCCACAACACGTGTCCCAAGCCGCTGGCTGACCCCTAGTTCCTGTTCCCGCCTCCGCTCCTCTCCTTCCTACTTCAGCCCTGGCTCTGTCCTTCCATTTGGCTCCCAGAGTCAGCTGCCTCCCGGGGGTCTGGGGGGTCTGAGTGTTCCCAGCCGCCACATCACCACATCGGAAGGGCCAGCCCTCGCTGTGTTCCCAGCCCGCAGGAGTCACTGAGTCCGCCCGCCCTGTTGGAGCCTAGAAGTGGGTGCTGTCCTCTAGTCAGACTGGAAGTAAACATCTCCTAGTTTTGTCCATGTGAGTGACACCCATGGAGGTCCCTTGTGGGCCTGGGCATGTGCATGTGTCCTCGTGACCCTCCTGGCTCCAGCTCTATTGAGGCAGAGTTGTATGGAAGCACCCTCGGGTGAGCATGAGATGAGGAACAGGCCTAAAGGATTGGTACGGAGGAAGGGATGGGGCTGGCCCGTGCTGCTCTGAGTCTGAGGAGCCAGCGCCCCACCAGGAGACAGTCATAGCCTTGGGTGCCCTGAGCCATCCCTGCTCCAGACACGGAGAAGCACTGCCCAGACAAATCTATTTGGAGTTCTCAACTCTGTGCAGCCAAGAGTAGAGGGCTGAGCAGAAGCGGCCCTCAAGTTAGAAGGATGCTGTCAATGCAGGCCCTTTGTGGGGTGCCTGCCATTAACTGTATAGGACTCCTGCGTCTGCATGCCCCAACAGTCAGTCCCTGGTCCCAGGAGAGATGGGAAGCCTAGGGGACTAGACAGGACATAGCAGGGAGACTGCCCAGCCCACCCTCACCCCCTCCTCACGTGGTGGTGTTGGGGACCTGCTGTACCCAGCCCACTTCCTTGTAGGCAGCGGTCACATGGCTGTAGATGAGACCACGTAGCTTGGCCCAGGCTTTCTGCGTCTCAGGAGGGAAGTCATTGGCAAACTCCTCGGCGATCACCTCCAGAATGACCCCAGAGAGAATCTGGGGGCAAAGGAGGGAAGGAGGAGTAAACGCCTGGGCACCCTGCCTCCCGCCGTCCCCAGGATCCCTGATAGCCCGCATTGGCCTGTGTGACGGACACAGACTAACAGCCTGGTGGTTACGGAAGACCATGTTTCCAAGACAAGGACTGCGCTGGAGGCATCTTTCTCTCCTGCCGCCGTGCCTTTCCTGCCTCAGCCTCTCCAAGGGAGCAGGCTGGCAGCACGGTGGCCATGTCTGCTATTCAGGGAGCCCTCCCGGAGCCACAGGCTGTAGGGAGCTGTGGCCCAGTGGCCTGTGGGCTCTGGACACGAGTCAATGCAAGGACATACCTTGAAGTACACAGGTTCCACCTTGTGCTTGAGGGCGTGGGCCTTGCCCACCAGGGCGAGCACAGAGGACACCTTCTCTGGGTCATGCAGGTTCTCCACGACAGTGTTGAGGGCCCCCATGACCCGGCCGGCGTGCTTCCGCAGCTGGGGACTCCTCTCCATCTCCAAGGGGTCCTCCATGTGTCTGAACTGGCTGAAGTACTGCTTGGCTGATGGGAAGTTCACAAAGAACCTGGCAGGAGGAAGGGGGTGAGCGCTGAAGCAGGGGACTTCTTCTAAATCCTGCTGGAGCCGGGCGGTGGTGGCACACGCCTTTAATCCCAGCACTCGGGAGGCAGAGGCAGGCGGATCTTCGTGAGTTCGAGACCAGCCTGGTCTACAAGAGCTAGTTCCAGGACAGGCTCCATAGCCACAGAGAAACCCTGTCTCGAAAAAACCAAAAAAAAAAAAAAATCCTGCCGGAATGGCCAAGATGGAGGCAGGGTTGGAGAAGCAGGCATGCTCCCATACCGAGGATGGTTTTCACTCTCATACAGAGCTGTCACAAGCTGTGACTGTCCTTCAGTCACAAGCTCTCCCTCTGGCCAGGTCCTGCCGGGACCACCTGCTGGACCTGTTTAGGCTGGCAGCCTCTGTGCCAGGCCACCGTCTGCCTTGCTTCTTGAGTGCTCTCTGAGCCTACACCCCACTGAGGCCTGTTCTTGTCACTGAGAGATTCTGGGACAATTGTTTTAGGTTGTGTTTTTGGTTTTGTTTTTTTTTCTGGTTGGTTTTTGGTGTTTGAGACACGGTTTCTCTGTGTAGCCCTGGCTGTCCTGGAACTCTCTCTGTAGACCAGGCTGGTCTCGAACTCACAGAGATCTGCCTGCCTCTGCCTCCCAAGTGCTGGGATTAAAGGCGTGCGCCACCACCGCCCGGCTCATTTTGGTTTTTAATTAAAGACTCCCCATGCTGCCCAGGATAACCCTGAACTCCTGGGCTCAAACAGGAGCCTCAGTCTCTCAGTCTCCCAAGGACGAGCCACTGTAACCTCCTTCGCTTCTTCCTCGTCTTTTCTGAGACAAGCTTGAGCCAAGCATCCTTGGTTGGCCTGGTTCTCTGTGCAGGCCAGGGTGGCTTTGGTACTCGTGACGTTCCTGCCACTTTCACCTCCTGAGTGCTGGGGTTACAGGCAGGCTCTGCCATGCTCCCTGCCCATACGCCCATACCCAGCTTCTTGTGTAAGTTTTCTCTCAGTGCTGGGGACTGAATCCTGGGCCTGGTGTTTCCTAGGCAGGTGCCCGTTATTTAGTTTCTCCAAGCCTCGGATTCCTTATCCATAAAATGGGCATCAGTGTCCCTACACTGCGGGGGGCTGAGTATAAAGGAAAGGGCTTGTGATTGACAAGATGTCCACGGCGGGCACGCGGGGCTCAGTCAAGGCAGCATCCTTAGAAGGGAGTGAGCGTCCTCCTTGTGAACAGAGTGAGGCCAGGGTGACCTAACTGTGCTCCCTCAGCCAGTCAAAAGTTGACAAGAGACACCCTTCTCTCCAGCTCGGCCTCTTTCTCCTCGATGCCCCACAGAAAATACTGCCTAATCTAAACAGCTGATTTTGCATTTGCGGTTTGGTTTGTAATTATCTGAGATCTTGAACTCATGGACATAGCCTGTCTCTGCCTCTCGATGGGGATGGAGGCATGGACCACCACACACACGCCCAAAAGGATCCCTCGAAGCAGAATTTGGGCTTTCCTGGCACTGGCCGTCTCCTGCTCTACTTTATCTAAATGGGTTTAATCCCTCCAGACTTCTTAAATTACATCATTCTCATACTCAAAACCATTCATTGGCTCACTAGTTTTACACCCAAGTCAGATGACCCAGACTTCTTATGAACTCTGTCCATCCACTTCCCCAGCGCCATGTCTCCAACTGCCTCTGCTCGGAGTCCTTGATCCCAGTCTGACAACTGCACTTACCACTGGCCCGCATTCCTTTCCATGAAATGGGATGCCTGACACATCCCGCACGTCAGACCTGCCCCTCTCTGGCTACTCAGTGTGGCCTTCCTGCCATAGCCCATCAGTGCCACCGGGTAGTTTTCTCTGCTACCCTTTGAGTCTGTCGGAGCAGACCCCACACCGTAAGTGGAGGCGGGGTCTCACAAGTGCTCTGATCCATCACCCCAGCCTATGGGCGCGCAGGCTGGGACTCACTGAGAGTGTGTAAAGTATCTTGACCTGTGTTGTTGGGTGTCACCACCGTCTGTCTGTCTGAGGCATCAGAGGAAGCTCACAGCTTGTGGCTCAGGCCTGAGTGTCTGATGTGAGGGAGACAGACACAGAACATCTGGCCGGCCAGCCCTACGGAGGCTGCAGCCGCTTTTGGCAGGAAGGTTCTGACTGGGTGGCCAGGGTACCGTCCATGTGGAGAAGGCGAGGGACCTGCTTGATGCTGAGTGTGACCTTGGACAAACACTTTACGACTCCCTCCTCCTGTCTGAAAGAGTTTGAGAAAAGTTCCACAGTTGGCTTCTTCAGAGGTACCCGGGTGTGAACCAAGGTGGCAGTGGGCCTGAAAATACACAGGGTTTCTCTGGAAGCTTTTAATGAGGGACACATAAGGAAAGATGCCTCAGTGGCCAGGGAGACAGTCCACTCACTGCACAAGCCTGGCAACCAAGCCTGGTTCCCAGAATGTGTAAAAACCAAAAGGCAGGATGCCACGGCACACGGGTAACCCTAGCCCTCCTAGGCAGTGAGACAGGGTCCCTCGGACACACTGCAGTGGCAGAAACACGAGAGACACTCCCTCAACAAGGTGGAAGGAGAGAACTGACTCTGGACAGTTGCCCCCTGATTACCACATGGCATACAAACATGCTCCCACCCCTACACAAAATAATAAGCATCTCAGGCTTTTCGGTTTTCACAATTGCAAAAAACTAAAAAACAAAAAAAAATTAATGGGGGTGTATGGTATGTTGCAATCTGCAAGGCATCTCTTATAGTATTTAGTTGCTGCAGCCTAGAAACTCCTCATCCCGAGGAGGACGTCCCAGGGAACACTCATTGAGCATTTGCTCTCCAAACACTGCTTTGCCCCTCATCTTATGGATCAGGAACTGGCTGGTCCCCAGGGCTGCCCAAGAGGCAGCAACAGAATGAACCAGACTTCAACGCTGCTGGCCAGGGACCACAGGCCAGGGATGGGTCCCAAGCACAGGTCTCCTGCCTCAACACAGCATCACCGTGTGTGGCCCTTCCTAGGGAGTAGGGACCCTGAGCTCTGCTGTCATCCTGGCTTCCCCTCCAGCCTGTGTTTCCTCCCACCCCTCCCTGGCTGGCTTGAGCTGCCAGGGAGAAGCCTCAGCAGCCAGTCTTGGGGAGTTTCTCCGCTCCCAGAGGCATCTGGGCTTCCAAGAGCCTGAAATAGGCTTGTCTGTATATGAGGGGGAAGGTGTCAGCGTTACAACCAGGAGGGAGGGGGGGTGTTCCCTCCTCGGGTTCCTCTCTCACAAGGACTGGAAACACGGGGTCTGCCTCAGACCCTAAGGCAGCTAGCTAGCTTCTCCTCCATTCCACCACCAGGAACTCCCTCCTGCAAGTAACCAGCCTCCTCCTTGCCCCCTACCCTGCAGGCAGACTGGGTGGTACGGACAGAAACGGGGGGAGGGGTGGTCAGAGAGGGCCTGGTCCCGTGGATGAACATTTTGGGCGTGTCAGAACATGAGTTTGTGAGCAAGACCTACGGATGGGTCCCGTGAAGCTATGAGAAGCTAGGGGTCTTGGCCTTGCCCCCTTCCATTGGCCAGGCCTAGGGCAGATAGCCTTAGAGCGGCCTTTGGAGTCATGGGGAGTGGCTGATCCAGTGTTGGCCCAGGGTTGTCAGGCTGGCTTTGGAGTTAGGTGAGGTGTGGTTGTTGGGAAGCTAGGCAAACCAGATCTGTTTGCCATCTCCGGTCTTCTCAGGGTCACTGTGGGCCTCTGAGTACTAAGTCTATCAGGAAGTACCTTCCCTGGCCAGCCAGGCCTGGTCCCTGGATGTCAGGGGGCGAACCGAGGAAGAAAGGGCTCCCAGGGTACAGAGTGAACCCTGCTCTCAGATCCTGTTCTGTGCCCTCTCTTCCCCCATTCCTGGGAGGAGCAACTCACTGACATCTCCAGGTCCTACGGGCCTTGTTTCCCCTTGGTGCCTACATGTGCTCTGTGGACCTAGGGGTGCGACACAAGGCTGAGAGCAGCTCTCTGGGGATGCAGGCTGGCGCATCTGAGGCTCCACTCCCCGCTGTGTGCTTGTGTGTGGGTGCCCACACTGCCAATCTGTCTGCGGCTTCGCGATCCCAGTGGCCCTCCTTGGTTCCCGCCACCCAGGGCAGTGATCTCTGAAACAGCAGCCCCTTCCTCTTCCTCAGGAACTCTCCCCCAGTTCCTCTAAAACTCTTCTGCTCTTTTCCTCCAAAATCTACTTCTGAGTTGGAATCCAGGCATATCAGCGGGGAGCTGGGTAAGTCCCAGGCTTGCAGGAGGCAGAGGCAGAAGGGGAGAAGAAGAACCGGGGAAGCGGCCAGGACTGGAAAGCAGACACCGGGCGGGCGGCGTGGCAGCAGTCCGTCCACCCAGGAGTCACCCTGTCTTCACAAAAGGCTGCCCTGCTCTGCCCTAGGTTTGACAGTCTCCCCCTGCCAAGAGTGGGTGCCCCTGTTCTGCCTGTACCCCTGGGTCCAGCGTGTGTGGGAATAGTCCAGGTGTGATTTGTAACTAGTCAGTGTCTAGCTTGTGGAGTTTGGGGATATTAGCCATGCAGGTGTGTAAATACAGCATCACTTAGGGTGGGGGTCCTCAGGGATCCTGGGGACGGACACTATACTTCTGTATATCTACCTGGCTGGAAGGTCCAGAGTGGGGCCCCGGCTCCTGAAAGCCACCCCCCCCCGGAAAAAAACAAACCCTAACAAACTCAGCCAGGATTGCATCCTAAAGCCTACTGGCTTCACTCACCTGTCTCACCTGCAGCTCCCACTGGCCTCACTTTTGGGGCCTGTGGGAGGGGCAACTGGGCAGCTGGGCCTCTTGACCTCTAGTCGCCTGCACACTGCTGTGCTCTTCCAAAGGGCCGAGCTGGACAGGGCGTTCTGTATCCTCTTTAAACCCTTTCCTGGCTGAACCTCAGTTTCTCTGCCTGTCTCTGAAACGGGGAGTCGTCTCTAAAACGGGGAGTCCCTTCCGTTCCCTTTGAGGGGCTAGTCAGATGGCCATACATCTCAGTTGGGTCGCTAGGGTCACTCATGAGGAAGACCGACTGGGAAGGGTGAGTTCTGGGGCCAGAGGAACCAAGTGCCCTCCCGCGTCTAGTTCCTCGTGAGCCCAAAGCCCCGGGCCAGGAAGGAATCAGCTAGGGTTTCCATCGCTCCAAGGCGCCCCCACCACCATGACCCGTCCCCAATCGCTGGGGAGGTGGCGCCGGAGCTCGCAGCGGGCCGAGCCCGCCTCTGCCCGCAGCCGTTGTCACCCTCCTTGTCCTGGGCCCCGCCAAGCCGGGAACGACACCTACCTCACCAGGATGGCCACCCCCACGTCCTCGCAGTTGGCATACAGCCGGGCCCACGTAGCCTGCACCGCCTTCCTCTCCGCCTCGGACAGCTCCTCGCTCCGCTCCCTGCGCTCTCTCTCCATGTCGCCCGGCACTTTCTCCATGAGCAGCTCCGAGCCCAGCGCGGCTTCGCTAGGCGGCGGGAGCGAGGAGCCAGAGCCGAGGCCGGTGAATGCGAGGCGGGCGGGAGGGCTCGGAGTAGAGCGCCGGAGGGAGGGAGCGAGCGTGTGTGTCTGTGCGCGTCGGGTGTGTGTGTGCGTGTGTGTGTGCGTGTGTGTGTGTGTGTGTGTGTGTGTGCGCGCGCGCGTGTGTGTGCAGGGTATATGTGTTGGGGGCGGGGGACTGCGATCTGGGGGCGGGGATGTGGTCTGCTGGGGAAAAAAATGTTTAAAAAAATGAATCCGTTCCAAATCCCCAGTCCTGTGTCGCGGAGCCAGTTCTGGCAAGGTGAAGGCTGGGCGGGATGGGGGCGTCGTGGCTGGCGTCTGCCCGCCTGCCCACCCACCGGCCAGCAAGGCCACCGCGGTACTCGCTGGGAGAGGTAGGTGTGGCCAATGTGCAGAAGGGGCTGGGAGGACCAGGGGCGTCACGCGGAATGGGCAGCGCGGGCTGCGCCGGAGTGCGCCCCGGACTGGTGCGGGGCTGGGGGCGCAGGGACCGGGCTCTTGATGCGCGGTGTCTGGACCTGTGCGTGTGCGTACCCTTCATGCGGTAGGGAACTGACTCAAAGTCAAACACACCCAGGCATTGCTTCCCGTCGCCTGCTGGAGAGGACACGAACTTGCAAACAAACCTGGGCTTCCCCTGTAGTCCGGCTGCTCCTGCGCCTAAGACTGGGCCCAAGGCACTATTCTCAGACCTGGGGACCCCAAGTTCTGGCAGGTTTAGGGCTGTGGATAGACAGTCTTCCTTCTCATCTGCCATTCCTGCTGGTTCTTTGAACTTGAACGCAAGCCCAGTCTGGGGAAACAAGGGCCCGTGCTCCCTTTTCTTCCCCTCCAATGCCAGCTACATGCCAGCAAGCAGGAAGGAAGTTCCAAGAGGCCAATTCACAACAGGCAGGTAAGAACCAGATACTGTCCTGAATTCTGGCCCTGGCCTTGGTGCCACCGCGGCAGTGGCAGTCAGGAGTGATAGAGAGGAGCTGGGCAGCCAGAACTCATAAGGCGCAGGACAGTGGCGACATCTGTCATCATCAAAGGTTCAATTTGGAAACCATTAGGCAGATCCATCATCGTAGACTGTTCATGGAGGGTGAGATTGAGACAGAATGGAGGACTGCCCTGTCTTGAGGGACCCAGAAACTTCATCCTGCCAGAGGTGCTCAGGCCTAGGCGTGGACACTGGGAACCCTGAGACCACAAAGGTTGACACAGATGACTGAGTTGGCTCTGGTTCTCCCCAGGGCTCCCTGTTAGCCCTTACCCTGCTCAGGAGTAAGGAAGATAGGAGCCCTGCTGCCCAGGACGTGGCTCTTCTCTTCAGCTTTGGTTCCTGTTAAGGCCTCTAAAAGTTCTTGCTGGCTCCCAAAGCCTTGATGATCTGAGTTCCATCCCCAGGACTCACATGGGGAAGGAAAGGACTCCTGCTAGTTATGCACCTCTCTCTCTCTCTCTCTCTCTCTCTCTCTCTCTCTCTCTCTCTCTCTCAACCTCTCTCTCTCAATCTCTCTCTCAACCTCTCTCTCTCTC
>JAQHUG010000183.1:1780853-1811504 GCA_028555095.1 Dicrostonyx torquatus
CATTGCCTGCTCTTCTAAAGGTCCTGAGTTCAATTCCCGGCAACCACATGGTGGCTCACAACCATCTGTAATGAGGTCTGGTGCTCTCTTCAGGCCTGCAGACATACACACAGACATAATATTATATACATAATAAATTTTTTTAAAAAAGAGCACTTTAAAAATCCAAAACTCAAACCAAACCAAAACTTCTACAACTCAACAACTGGTTCAAAATTTAAAAGTTGGGAGGTTTTAATAACCACTCTACAAAAAAAAATGCATATGGCTAATAAGATCAAAAGCATCAGCGTGGCGAGATGCCACTACATAGCTATCACAAAGTGAGTATGTGGGTGTCTGGAACCCCACAGTGTGACCACTTGGGAAATCAGTGCAGTAGTGTCTTAGAAAGTAATTGGAGAACAAAGTGCTGGCGGCGGCTTTGCTAATGATAGTTCCATCCTGAAAATAACCCAGCTGTCAGTGGGAAAGCTGAGGTAGGTTTGAATGGTGGACTAACACTCGAAAACTAGACGGAAGTGGGGTATTTATATAAGAAGCAACACAGGAAAATGAAGACAGCAGATACGGGGAGGATCTAGTTTGAGATCATAGTCATAGCTAGGACAAGACGAAACTGATTGAGCGTGACAGAATGCGGAGCGGTGGCTGACCCGGCCAGGGCTGGGCATGGAAACTGACTGTAAGGACGAAAGGCACGTGGGGACTGACTGTAAGGACGAAAGGCACGTGGGGGTTCAGGGTGGCGGACGTGTCGTGAATCCTGGTTTGCATTATGCTTATATGCGTGTGTTTGCGTGCTGAATCTAACAGTGCATTCTGAATATATTTTATACCTCAGTAAAGATGGCCTACAGAGTAAAAGAAAAACAAGAATGAACTAAAAACAAACCAGTATTTGCTCATAGTTCTGCAAAAAAGCAAGCTCTAAGCAAATGAGGCACAGGCTTCTCTTCCCAGACACCAGAGAAGCTGATTATGAGCTCAAAGCTAGACTGTTGTTTTACATGGCTGAGCCCTGGGTCCAGTGCCCAATACTGGAAGGGAGAGGAGGGAGGAAGAAAGTGAGGATAAAAATGGAATGCGGTGGGGAGATGGCTCAGCAGCTGAGAGGATGCGATGCCCTTGCAGAAGACCCACATCAGGTGGCTCACTACCGTCTGCAACTCCAGTTCCAGGCAATCTGACACTCTGCGGCCTCCGTAGGCATCTGCACACACGGTGCGGGCAAACTCAAGCAGGCGCACACACATGCACATAAGCAAATACTAAATAGTGGGGTCGTGAATGTGACAAGGAATAAATATAAATACCCAAAGTTCCCATCTTTGGCGCACTTCGTGCTTTGGGTATAGTCTTAAAACAATCCTGTGAGAGTCAGGTGATCACCCCCCTCCCTCGTAAAGATGAGGCTATGAGACGGTACAGTGGTGTGCGCCTTTGACCCCAGCACCCGGGAGGCGGAGGCAGGCGGATCTCTGGGTTCAAGGCCAGCCTGGTCTACAGAGCAAGTTTCAGGACTAGCAGAGCTACGTAGTAAGATCCTGTCTTGGAAAACAAAACAACAGAGACAAGGATAGAGGTAAGTGAAGTAACCTGCCCTAAGTAATTCAAGCTAGGTTCAGTTGGAGCTGGGATTCTCCTCCAGGCTGGTCTGATGTCAGAGCAGGCATCAAACAACCCGCCACAGGACAGGTGTCACAAGGAAAACCCGGGGCCTGACTCAGCGCGGCAGCCAGGAGTGCGCAGCGGAGAGGATGAGGGGAAGGGAAGCCACAGCAAAGGGAACAGGCACCACCACAAGCAAAGCTTACGCAACATGGAGAAGGCAGGATTTCCGGCAATGGGGAGACACGTCCAGGAAAGGGCAGATGAGGTCCAGACAATATTGCATATTCCCCAGATTTGTTTATTTTTAAAGGTCCGTTCCTGAGCAGCGGTTTTATTAGAGGAAACAGCTTTGCAGATAAGGCGAGTGAAGGCGTGGCTGAACTGTGTGCGTTTCCTTGTTGGTTGAAATAGAATCTCACTGTGCGGCTCTGGATAGCCTCAAACTCACAGAGATCCACCTGCCTCTGCCTCCAGAGGGCTGGGATTAAAAGTGTGTGCCACCACCACCCAGCTTCTTCCAGGGGATTCTTTATAAAGACATGGAAAATGTCACTGTCATTTATTAGGATTAGGACTCTTGACAGAACCCCAACTGGAAATGATTTAAACCATGACATTTGTTTCTTATCTCACACTCCGTGTCGCACTGAAACTTTTAAGGTGTATCCTCCACACGGAAAGAGTAAACGTGCAAGTGTGTTTCTAAGCCAAAGAGAGATGAGAGCCAAGGCTTCAGGACTGGCTAGCTCAGCAGCTTGCCAGCGGCCTCAAAAGCTCCTTCCTTCCTTCCAATCTGTCTTCAGAGGCATTTGGCTCTTGCTTTGAAGGAAGCCACACAGATTCCAGACGTCTCTACGATGTCCCAGCGCCAGAAGAGAGGCTGATGCTTTTAAAGGAGAATCCCCCAAACTTGGCTACAATGGCATTGTGGACAGGATAGAGGAAGACCAGCTTCCAGGCCGGCCACCAACATGCCTGCATACAGACATACTTCCTGTGAAGTCACTGGTACCACTGCTTCAAGTGTGAGCGGCCAGCAGCTGGGAGGTTGCCACCAACCCGCCTTTCATGTCCTTATTAATAAAGTCAAAGATTCCCTTTGGAACTAAGGAGGGCACTTCAGTATTGTAATGATGGCTTTCTTACTGTGGGTCTCAGACACCGCGTCTTTCTTCAGTCCTGTCCCGGACTGCCCCAGCACGGGAGGCTCTGTGCGCTCTGAGGTTGGGTCTCTCGGGGCACTGTGGCAATTGTCAGCTTGTCCACCTCCGACTCAGAGCATGGTAACAGTGGTGTGTGCTAGTCTTATAGAATGGTTTTAGGGCTCCACTGTGCGCGTGCGATCTCAGCAGCAGAGTGCAAATGAGATCACAGCGACATTAGCACTTCATTCTGAGCAGCTCTGTCCTTGGCTGCTCATTCAGGAATTCTGGTACAGTCTTTGAAGCGTCTCCAGTTATTTCTAGACTGCCTACACAGTTGCGTCTCATGTGTGCTCAGGCACAAGGCCTCTTGGAGTCTGCTCCAGCCTCTTGGCCACTGCCCAGCTTGCTGCTGGTGGCACCCCTATTGGTTGTGTGCCTGTGACTGCTCCATCATGTACAAAGGAGCCGTGCAAGGAGAAACTGTGCCGTCAGGTGGGAAACCCACACAGAGACCTATGGCCGAGTGAGGCGCTAGGAATAGTGGCCTCTCTGTACACTGGGTAGCAACTAGCCTCATGCGAGACAGCACTGCTAGATCCCAAAGCCCTACAGCCTTCCAGAGAGCGGCTCCTCCAGACAGATGATGCTCATCCTCACTCTGCCACCATGTGGTTCAGACTGACAAAGCAGGTGCATTCTTTGGTCAACATTTTTTTACTAGTCTCCAGCCACCTCTGTAAAGACAGGAAACTTGCAGCTGCACAGACAGGGGACCAGTTCACTACATGAGCCTAGATCCCCAGCACTCACCTAAGAAGCTAGGTGCTGGGGCTGGAGAAATGGCTCAGTGGTTAAAAGCATTGTTCTTCCAAAGGCCCCAGATTCTAGTCTCAGAAACCAAATGTCACTTCACACTGTAACTCCAGTGCTAGGGGTGATCTGCTATCTTCTTTTGGCTGCTGTAGACACGAGGCACAAGTAGTGATATTTCGTTTGTAAGCTAACAAAGCTCACCTGAAGATCACAGTGCGGGGCTAAGTCACTAGAGGTCAGGCAGTGGTGGCGCACACCTTTAATCCCAGCACTCAGGGACACAGAGGCAGAGGGATCTCTGTGAGTTCAAGGCCACCCTGGGCTACACAAGACTGAATCTGTCTAAAAGAGAAACAGAGCTCACACAAAGGTGATCCCAGCACTAGGGAGGTGGAGACAGGAGTGATATGGCTGGGTGGAGAGAGGAATATAAGATGGGAGGAGACAGGGCCTCCGATGCAGTCTGAGGTTTTGTAGAGACAGGATCGCCCTTTCGGTCTGAGCATTGGTGACTGGCCACTCTGCTTCTCTGATCCTTCAGCTTTCACCCCTGAGAGCTGACTCTGGGTTTTTATTATTAAGACCAATTAGAATTCATGCTACAGGTACACACGTGGTACACAGACATACAAGCAGACAAAACAAAAATAAATAAATCAACAAAATGGAAGAGTAAACTGATTACGATGGCATGTGCCTGCAATCCAGCTCAGGGGAGCCGAGGCAGGGTGGTCCCTGGGGCTCACTGGCCAGCCAGTCTAGCCACATCCACAAGCTCTAGGTTTAGGGAGAGGTTCGGACTCAAAAAAATAAGGTGGAGGGTGTCTGAGAATCTCTATGTCATCTGCAGACATCCTCACACACAAACTTTTTTTTTTAAAGACACAAAAAAACCCAGCACTCGGGGGGAGGGGGGCAGAGGCAGGCGGATCTCTGTGAGTTCGAGGCCAGCCTGGTCTACAAGAGCTAGTTCCAGGACAGGCTCCAAAGCCTCAGAGAAACCCTGTCTCGAAAAACCAAAACCAACCAAAAAAAAACAAAAAACAAAAACAAACAAAAAAATTAATACACACCAAAAAAAAAAATCCTCCTGTTTTTGCTTTCCCCATAAAAGGAAAGTTCTTCCCTATTTGATCAATTCACTCACGGGGCGGAGCAACTTGGTGATAAAAGCAGAACCTCCTCCAGCCGCGACCACACCAAGCCTGCCTGACACTAGTGTGACTTTAAACAGTACCTGGTGGCTCACTATGCATTGATCGCGAGGATGAAAGGACCCAGCACAGTGACTAGCCACCTCAGCAACCACCAGAAAGCACCAGCTACTGTTATTATCTCCTCTGCAGAAGGTCACGTGGCCACAAGTTTCACAAGCGGCTTTGGGCAAATTCTTCAGAATTCCCTCTGTGAGTCTCAAATGAAGGAACGTAGTGTGCCTGGAGAAAATGCTTCCTTCCTCTCAGTGTTAAACAGAACGATATGTCGTCAAGGGTAAGACAGACAGATTCAAGGGCCTGTGTTCTTGCCGGATACATTAGTGATCGTCTCCCTGGAACATTCTGGGAGAAGATTGCCAAACAGTAAATCCAGCACGGTGAGGAAATTAGGAAGAAAATATTAAGACGCATCCTCCCGCTCATGAAGCGTTCACAATCAAATTAAAGGGGATACATATCAACAAATACGGTCATTAAGAATATGTATCGGCAACAGATTTCCACATTAAAAAAAATGGAACAGGCTAAATGCTACGGAGTCCCATGTGAGCAGAATGATTAGCAGTTATGAATACCTACATGGGAAGTAGAAAAAGACAAGATCTCCTGAGGAAGCAGGGCTTTGGGAGAGGGTTGTAGGGGAGGGGAGAGGCAGGGAGGGGAGCAGAGAAAAATATAGAGTTTAATAAAAAAATCAATTAAAAATACATATATAAGAGTTATGAATCCAAGGCTCCTGATCTTGTAAATTTAAACTCATTTCTAAATAGGTGTAAGGTCTGGTCTTGCCTTTTCATTTTGCCCTGTTTAAAAAAAAAATGCGGTGGTGGCGTATGCCTTTAATCCCAGCACTCGGGAGGCAGAGACAGGAGGATCTCTGTGAGTTTGAGGCCAGTCTGGTCTACAGAGTGAGTTCCAGGACAGGCTCCAAAGCTGCAGAGAAACCCTTGAACCCCTGTCTCGAAAAACAAAAACGAAACCAACCCCCCCCCCAAAAAAAACCCAAACCAAACCAAAACAAAACAAAATGACATTCCAAATCAGGCAGGATAGAAAAGCAAGGAAAGCCTTGGGGACATGAGAAGGAAAAGGGTCCCTCATTCTGGAATCTGAGTTGGAGTCTTTTCTCGTAGGAGAGAAGCAAGAATTCTGGTACCAACCACTTAAGGCCCTTTCTCCCTTCCCAGATAGGAAACGACAGTTTTCTGGGACTCTCAGCAGAGGCCATCACATTTACATGGAGGACACAAACTAAACCTGCGACCCTAACGGCTTCTGGATTACAGCTCCGTCCAAAGCGTCTCTGGAGCCCCCACATTTATCTCACTTATCAAGAGAGCAAGAAAGTGGGGATGGGGTAGGTCTCCTAGCAACCGTTTGAGGAGTAACTAAAGAGCCACCAAAATAGTATACGTGGCTAAGACTAAGCAACTAACTGCAGCTCTGACTTGAGCCCATCCCCACACTGGGGTACGTCATTCTCCTGGGCGCCTCTCTTTCTCCTAACCCTTACGCTAAGCACCTCCATTAAAATTATTTTCTCTCCAACTTATGCTGGCTAGTCCTGAAGTTCTTTTCAGCACCGAAGGTGGGTCGAGGTCGGATGTCACTGAAGTCGAGGTCCCGGAAAAGATGGGGGCAACTCCCTGGGCTTCTGGAGGTGCCAGCCTGGAGCTGTTTTCACGGTGTCACGCTACTCCCGTCAGTTTTTACGATTTCCCGCCACTCCGGTCCGGACAGGGTCCCAGGCAGGCGGGACCCTACGGCTCGAGCGCCCCCTGCCGCCTGCACCGCTCTCGCCCCCCCCGCCCCCCCCCGTCCCCCCCGTACCCCCGTCTAAAAAGCAACCGACCGAGACCCTGGGACTTTTCCCTAGGCAAAGGCAAGCGACGCCTCTCCACCCCAGATAAAACCCGCAGAGCAATTGACAACAAGCCTGAGTTTCCTCATCAGACCAAACTTCCCACCCCAGGAACCTCTGCTGCCTCTAGTGGCGGCCACCATCTTACCCCTTCCCTTCACTCATTCTCAGGAGAGACGACCGACGCTCGACCACGGTCGGCTTAGAACTACATTTCCCAACAGGCCTTTCTCAACATCGCGAGAGTCCCCCGCGAGACCGGGGTGGGAAGAATGCGCGCAGCCGCAACCTCACCCTTTCCGAGGTCCGCCGCCGCGTGTGTGGAAGTTATGGCCTCTTCTGTCTGTCGTGCACTCACTGAAAAGGCTAGGGCTTCGGGTGTTGGTAAGCTGTGGAAGCGGGAAAAGGAGATTTTTCCCCACATGCCGTCGCCATGCATGTCTCCTGCAGAGGTGAAGTGGCAGCGATAAGCCCTTCCTCTCCATTGCTATTTAAGGTCTTAGATGGTCTGAGATTCTGTGCTTAAAAAAGTGTTTTCCGGACTGCGAGAAGTGTTGTGTGAAAGGGCGCTGAAGCCCATTTTAGGCTTCGAATTCGCGTCTCTTGGGAGCCCTTCCAACTTGCCCAGCTCCCTGTGCCTCACGGCCAACCATGCGCGGAGCATGCGACCCTGCGGGCCCTGGGGTTTCCATTGAGGGCGGTGGCCTTCCATGGCCTGAGCGTTGACGGCGTGACTACGCTTACCCGCCCGTAGTGCCTTGACATCCTTTAATGACTGCAGATTGTGACCTTAGGGGGCTGCACACTGAAAATCCATAGTTTCCCCTGGCATATTTTTTTTCCTTCCTCGAAGGCACGCCTTTGGCACCTGTTGAGACGCTGGGAAGCAAGGTTACAGACTCCCATCTCAGAATGGCAGGATCCCTAAGGGTAAACGGACCGGTGTGGCCACAGATGAGAAGGTGGAGGTAGATGATGGGCGTCTGCTTCTGAAGTTCAGCTGTGAGAACGTGTGTCGAGCCATGGGTCCATTTCGGTAAGAGTTTCTACCCAAAGACCAGAAGTAACTGCCAGTGTAACTCGGGACCACCGAGTGTCACCCGCCATGTAACACGGGAGACAGGATGGACAGGGATGAAGGGAAGAGACTTGGACCATGAGTTCGGGTCGCCTGGGATTTAGGAGTTTGTGACTGGTTGAGCCGAGGATGAATTAAAGTTATCCCTGTCTGAGATGAATGTCTTGTGAAGAGTCATGGTTTACTGAGGCTCAACCTTTTAACGCCTGATTTGAGAATAAACACCTTACGGTTGTCTCTGTTAAAATGAAGTTTGTTGTCTTAATTACCATTTCAGGTTGGAGTTGGCTCCTGGAGACATCGTTGGGTGTGGCACGTAAGGACCTTCACGATGACACTATGCATGCTAACGGCTTCTTCATACAGTCACAGGGGTTGTTGCCTGGAAGGATTGGTCTGTTAGATAAGAGGTAAAAAGTCTGCAAATACAAAGTTGTCCTCTGCTCTACTGCCACGTAGTGGGGATTCTGCTCAGGGACATCTAATTGATGCTAGATGACTGTCCTTCAAGGCACAGGACAGCCATTGTAAGGAGTTATGCACCCAGCATGTCAATAGAGCTGAGGTTAAGCCCTAGAAGCTTCATTTTATATAGGTTTTTCTGGGTAGGGATCAAACCTTTGAACCGCGAGTCTTTTGCGTACTTAAAGGTACTTCCTTTGTATCCGCGTGTGCCATTGCATGTGTGTGCCAGTCAGGATGAAGTGTGTTCTCTCCTTTACACACTAAGCCAAAACTGCATTTTAGATGAAAGGTGTGAGCTGCCAACTGATGGTGGCACGGAGCCTTGTGCCTTTTGTGACGCAGAAGTGGTCGTTTCTAAGCCTGGATGTATCGCAGAACCTCTAAAACGTGTTTCCTGGGTCCGCTTCTGCCAGTGGATGCAAATGGTTCTAGAGTGGGATCAGCCTTGTGGGAGGTCTGGAGCAGGCGCACAGAAATGGTTCAAACAATTCTGGTCTGTTTGAGCTGAGGCCTTCTACAGCAAGGTTAGAATGCTGGCTGTTTTTATTTTATTATTTTTGGTCTTTCGAGACAGGGTTTCTCTGTGGCTTTGGAGCCTGTCCTGGAACTAGCTCTTGTAGACCAGGCTGGTCTCGAACTCACAGAGATATGCCTGCCTCTGCCTCCCGAGTGCTGGGATTAAAGGTGTGCGCCACGACCGCCCGGCCCATGACCCTGTCTTTAGGAGGACTGGAATGGCCAGGGAGATGGCTCAGTGGTTAGTTGGTTAAAGAGGACCTGGGTTCATTCCCAGCACCCACTTCAAGCAGCCAACTGCATGTAACTCTACTTCTAGGGAGTCCCATGCCCTCTTCTGGTCTCTGCAGACACACACATGGTACACATATGTATGTGTAGTCAAAACACATAAAAATACCTTTTTAAAAAAAACTTTCTAAAGGGTTCTCATGCTCAGAGGCTGGCAGTTCTGTGGGAGCTGAGTCCGTGATGATGTAAGTTATCCCTGACTGAAGGTCAAGAGGCCTTTCTGTGTGGAATGTGGTTATCTGAAGCTCAGCTTCCCAGGGACAGGCAGACTCCGGGCACGGTTTTACAGTGAGTTGCTTTAGAGTTACCATGTGTTTCCTTATCAGGTGCAGGCTGAGTCACGGGCAGAGAAGAGAAGGATGCAGGGTGCTGTAGCCGCCACACAGGTAACCATCTGCACCTGGACTTGAGCCTGGATCAGGATGTGTGGGGTGGAGCATCAGTGCCTTTGAAGCCCTACTCTGACGAGGGAGGTTTCAACGTGGTTTTCTTTCTTCAGGTATGCTGGGTGAGACAGCTCCCTTGTGACTAATGAAGCGATTGCTTTTGTCTCTAGCCCCTCCCCCCTCCAATCTGAGATAGTTTTACTGTATAGTCCCAGCTGGCCTAGCACTCGCTAAGTAGACCTGATTGACCGCAAACTCACTGAGGAACACCTGCTTCTGCCTTCCAGGTGCTCGGGTTAGCACCGCCATGTCTGGCCCTTCCTTGTGATTTTGTTTCCATTTGTTTGTTCCCAAAAAAGCCCATAAGCCTATGATGGATGGTTGGTTATCCCTGTCTGAAAACTTCAGCTGAGGGAAAATACTCTATTCTGAGGCTCGGGTGTGGCTCTCTGACTGAAGAAATTCGAGCTTTATAAGGGATCGAGTGGACGCCATAAAGAGCTGTGTGTGCCCTGCTGGGACCTGGTGTAGTGTGCCAGCCTTCCAGAAACCTGCTGCCCGCTTGCCCTGTAATCCTCTCCGTTGAGTGATGACTCTGAGGGCAAAGCCCCCAAGTTAGCAGAAACAGGCATGCTGCCAGCGCTCCTTTTGTGCTCACTGTGAAGTGAAAGGGTCCTTGTCACATACTTCTAGAAAATGAATGTGCCAGCTTGTGACTCTAGAATGCCTAATGACTCTGTCCTTGCCTCTGCTGCAGCCCTGACGTTTAGGAAAGGTGCCGTGACCCTAGCAGCCTCAGTACAGATCAGGTCCTGTCTGAATGTCTGGTTGCTTGGTGGGCATCAGGGCACTAGGGTGTGGGGCCGGGCGAACTCCGCCTCAGTAATTCCTGTTTCTGTGGCAGTTTGAAGTGCCCTCACATTGTGCTTTCCTGTGGGAACTGGGAGGTGTGCCTGTACAGTCACATTTTTGTTTCATCACCTAAAGTATTTGTATTTGGGTGAGATTTACTGAGCCCCAGCTGCCCACAGCCCACAGGGAAGCAGGCCTGCTTGGCTTTGCTCCTGGGAGAACTCAAAGGTCATGTCCAGAGGGAGTGAGCTGAGTGCAAATATTCCTGATGCTTCATGGGCTTTTGACCATTACCAGAAATTTCTCCTGTCTCCTAAAACAAACTGGTTGATCATTCTGCATTGGAACTTAAGCAGTGCCCGCCTGTGTGCACAGCACATGTAATGCTTGGTAAATGGTAGTGGCAGGGGCTGCAGGCTGATGTGCTTTGAGTCCCTTAGCTGGCTGTTCCCTTCACGTTGTGTTTTGTTTTCAGGTTATTGCCCTGGACCCAGAGAGAGTGTCATGAAAAGGCCTTGGAGTTTGATCTGCAAAAGCAGCCAGCAGAGTCAAGTGACTGCAGTCACCCTGGAAGCCTCTGGCAGCTAGCGAATATTGGAGGCACTGGGGAGGAGGTCCACATTTCTCACAGTGGATTTCCTGAGAAGTCGCTGTTGGGCTTTCTGATCTGAAGCACAAATAAAAAACTAAAATTTAACTCACTAGCATTGTGGATATGAGATTGAGGCTTAGAAAATACGGAGTGTTCTAGAATAACACTTGAACCTAACCGCAGACATCCAGACATTTTCTATTGACCTGTTAAAATTGACTTTGTACCTAAATCATAAGTTGCCACCTAACACTTAATCCAATGATGGGTTGAAGAGGTGCCTTTAATAAGAGCACCGACTGTTCCAGAACACCTGGGTTCAATTCCAGTACCCACATGGGGGCTCACAACCATCTGTCACCCTAGTCTCAAGGAATCCTGTACCCTTTTCTGGTCATCAAGGTACCCATGCATGCAAGTACCCAAATAACCTGGGTACCAGGCGTGCAAGTGATGCACAGACCAGTATGCAGGCGAACACCCGTTCACATAAAAATGGGTCTTAAATCATTTGATTCATTGATACATACTGCTATTGTGTCTGCATCATGGATCAAAGGGGCACCAGGAAATGTGGGGCGCCAGGGCAGTGAAGAACTGTCTGGTTTGCAGGACTCCTGAGAGTGTACCTCCCATTCTAACTCTCAGGGCAGCAAGAGGCTAAAACCCAGGCTCTCTCAGCCTCCCCAGTTCGGGACCATCCACCTCTGCTGGGAATGGAATTGCACACTACTGCTCCTGGCCCTTCTGGGGTTCTTAAAGTTGTTAGGTCATCAGTTTACATTGTCAGTTTTCCCAAACTATAGAACCAAATGGCAGTCCTCAGCCTCGGGGTGTCTGGCCAGCAATCCTTGGCTACCCACCCCCAACCTTACACATTTCTCGGGGGTTCTGGGGTATCTTGGTTGCCTGAGACTGGAAATGGCTCTCGAAAGCTCAAGAGACGGAAACTGCCTCAGTCGGTGTTTATTGAAGCTGTAATGCGAGGATGAGGGTCCGTCACTCAGTGGTGTCCTGTTGGTGACAAGGAGTGATGGTGACACATTTCCAGTAGGACTTTGGGTAGTGACAACTTGTGTGTAGTTGGCCAAGAGTCATTACCTCCCGTACACTGGTGCTGGGTGTGCTTGTGCCTGCTAGGTAGTCCTGGTCCTGAGCTGCACCTCACCACTCCCTCCAAACCAACACAGGGAGAGACAGTGGTCATCCATCACGTACCCTATTAGCCTCGAGTTACATTCTGCCCTTGGTTCTGTCACAAGGCAAAAATGTCATGTTCTCAGAAAGCTTAAGATGTCCTCACAGGTTGAATGGCTTTGGAATTTGGCGTGCCATTGGTTTCCGCTAGGGGTGGGTCTCTGCTTGATACTGGTTACCAGATAGCCCTAACCGGCTTCTTTCATGTTCCTAGTTGCTCAGGACCTGATGCTAGCTTTAAACTATCAGGGTCCTTGCTGGTGAGGATCACTGTCTTTTTTTTTGGGGGGGGTATAAACAAAGTCTGCTCTCCCCTGGCTAAGCCCAGAAGAGTTGGCTTAAGTCAAGACGGTGTCCTGCGCTGAACAGGCTCTGGTGATGTGGCCGCGAGTCTTGTCTCAGTACCCTCTGGGGAAGTAGAGGGTCAAGGGTCAAGTAGAGTCTCGTCTCAGTACCCTCTGGGGAAGCAGAGGGTCAAGGGGAGTGATGCCGTGTCCGGAGGTTGAAAGGTCAAGAAAAAGTGTTTTCGAAGCAAAGAAACGGGTACTTGGGGGTCAGCGCTGGAACAGCTGAAGGATGCCAGCGTCGTGTAGACTCCTCCACAGGGCAGCCTCGAGCGTCAGGTCATGATTTGCATAGAATATCACTGGCTTCTTCTCTCGCTCGAAATAGTGGTCTGAGTATTGCTGGTAGTTGCTCGTGATGAATCCATAGGCACTGACCTGGGCAAGGGCAGTCACAGTGAGCACCGACGGAGCTGCAGGGCGCAGCGAAGCAACTGTCCCCGAGCAGGTCCCCTCGAGAAGATGAGGGAGCAGATAAACAGCCCAACTCACACACATCCTCACAAGTGAGTCTCAACCCCATCGAACAAAAAGGGCTAATTGGTAATTACAAGTGTCCCCGTTCAGCGAGTGGCAGAGATGGGTTTGGAACTTAAGTGTGACTCGGACATTGTGATCTTGAAGTTCAAGGATGGAGGAAATCTACAGGGGCTGTAGTCAGGAAACCTGCACTAAAACAGGTAAAATGTACAGAACCAGGGCACCGTCTGACTGCCGTCCCTCATGCCTGCTTCATCTGCATCCACAGCCAGCCCTTGACAGCTGTCACTCAATCTCAGGGTGACACAGGGTTTCAGGTTTTCTGCAGGTGCAAGGCTGAGCCTGCTATCCGTTGCCAGCTCTAGGATATCCCCATTAAAGATTCCCCCAGTCAGATTCTGCTTTCAGAAGAGCTGTTTAACCCATTGCACCCTAAATACCGTGTCGAGTAAAAAGAGGGAAGGCTGGCCCAGACCAGACCCTCCGGGATGACAGGAGGAAGCAGGTAGACGGGCTCTCCTGCTCCTGGGGAGTCCTATCTGCTGCCGAGCCCCACTTCGGGGTGGCCAGCCGCTGCCAGAGCTCCTGGAGAAGACCACCTACCTGGTCACAGGTGTGCAAGGCTGTGAGCAGCATGAGTGCTCCCGTGGTGGGCATATACATGTCTCCGTAACGTGTGTTCATCAGTTTGGACTTCAGAAACCTGGAAGGACGCCGGAAGCGTTAAGATCCGAGAAGGGGCTAGCAAGAGAGTTGAGAGGAAAGCCCTTGTCACACAAACTTCAGATCCCAGTCTGGGTTTCCCAGCACCCATGTGAGGCTGGACACAGGAGCGCCTGTCTGCAACCCCAGCTGTCCTACGGTGAGATGGGAGGCAGGGAAACTCAGAGGTCAGCCAGCCTGGCAAATGTCAAGGAACAGACACGCAGGAGAGCCTCCACGTGCTCCTGCTTGCGTGTTCCTCATCCTGCCCAGCCCTCCCGACAAAGATTTACAAAAACAATCCCCAAAAGCTTCAGAAAGATACTCAGGTGTTGAACGAGAAGACCATAGCTACATTAGAGTTTAGGTTGCCCGCTCAAACAGGCTGGAGACGGTCAGAAACCGGCCCTTCTACTCCAACCAGTTCTCTACTTAGCGGACATCCAAGTCATCTAAGCGTGAGGGTCTTAGGATGAAGTTAACACCTTACAGGGGTGAGAGCCTCCCTTTGCTCCCATTCTACAACTATTGTCTTCCACTCTGATAGCTTCAATTTTTAAAAAAATATTTATTTATTTATTATGTATACATTATTCTGTCTGTGTGTGTGCCTGCAGGCCAGAAGAGGGTACCAGACCTCATTACAGATGGTTATAAGCCACCATGTGGTTGCTGGGAATTGAACTCAGGACCTTTGGAAGAGCAGGCAATGCTCTTAACCTCTGAGCCATCTCTCCAGCCCCTCAAATTTTGAGCATATACAGATGGCCTTCTTATTTAACCTGAGACCCAAGTTTCCCCCCCCCATCCCCCAACTGAGCCAATAGGAACCACGACTGAGCAAGGGAGCTCACTGAGATCCTAGCTCTGGGTTCACTGGTGTGTGCTGCCCTCAGACCTGGCTTCCTGTCGAAAAGCTTGACTGGGCAGGTCACTCAAGCTCAGAGGGCTTCCTTCCGCTGGCCTCCCACCTACTGCTCCAGCCACTTTCTGTGGAGATGGTGGCCTTTGTGCTGTACGGTGGGTTTCTCAGCTGCAGGACGGCTAGCATTGGGCATGGCTGCTGGACCCTCTGCCCTGAAGGATGCCTGGCAGATCCCTGGCTTCTACCTACTCATGTCATGTCCTCCACAACAACCTAAACTATGTCCTGACTGAACCAAATGTCCGACCTAACCTCCCCCAGTACCGAGAGGAAGGGAGGCATGGCACGGAGGCACCGAGGGAGGGAGAGAAGTGTTGGCTCTTTCCCTTGGTTCTCCCGAATCACTGGCTTTTGGCAAGGCTGGGTTTGGAGCCAAAAGTGACGGCACTAAACTTTTAGCACCCAACGTCTTCTTACTTTGTGAACGTGGGACTTCCCGTTTTTTTGTTTATTTCGTGCTGACTCTATCTACTGTATCACCGCCTCCTACACGGTGGTAAATAAGACAGTAAAAGGAATCACAGACCAGCGATGGGCACATGACACTCAGTACCGGTGTGCTGTCCCAGTGTGTAGTGAATGAGGCCCCGCTGAAGGCACCATAAATATGTGGGTAGGGGAGAGAAGGAAAAAATTGGTCCTCCCATCTCCCACCCATCCCCCATACCTCTCTGTCAGGTAGCGGATGAAGTCTGGATGCAGGAGCTTGAATTTATCGGCAGAGGTTTCTGGTCCAAAATAGGCGTGAGGCCTAGGTCCCACGATAGAAGTGGACAGAGCGTCCAGAACCATCGTATTGAAGGGAGAATGAGGGGAGGGTTAACTGCCGGTGGTAGCGGTAGGGCCGGGGCTGGGAGTAGAAGCGGGAGAAGGGGGTGTAGAAGGTGGCCGGTAGCACCGAAGGTACCACGTGTGGCTTCCCCTTCAGCAGGACCTCGGTTGGTGGAGTGTAGGAGAGGGAGGATGGGGGTGTGAACAGGGCCGGAGGTGTAGGGTAGGTGCAGTTCACCTGGGGGAGATGAGGGGGTGGGGGGAGGAGGGGGAGGTAGAGAGAGTCAGGTGGTGGTGGTGGCGGCGGCCTACTGGATTCCTGGGCCTGGCACGGAAAGGGGCAGGGAAAGCACCGATTTTGCGGAAGAGGTGCTGTAGGGGGCTGGAAATAGGGGCCCTCTTTCATGAAACGAGGCACATAGGGGGTAATGTAGGAAGGGATGTTGCGGATGGGCCCGATGTAGGAGGCCGAGGCCGCAGGGCTGTGGGAAGGGGACCTGTTCACGGGCACCGCGGGCGTCAGGGAAGGGTTTCGAGAGAGAGCTTTCAATCCAGTCTGGGAGGGAGATTTGGAGGCTGGAGGGGTAGGCGCTTGAGTAGACCCTCGGGTCACATGTTGGACGTGAGGACTAGGTGACTGGGAGGAAGCCCGGGAGGATGGCTGAGAAGGAGCTGGGGTGGGGTTATGGGAGGTTGGGCGGGAGGAAGTCCCCCGGGTGGGGGAAGGGGAAGGGGCTGAGCCTCCAGAGCTAGGGAGGGGCTGCTGCTGGTTGGTTAAATTATCAGCGTGGGCGTGGTTAGACCGGGACTGGGACGGGGATTGGGTTGGGGTGTGGGAAGGGGAGCTCATTGGTGTTAAGGAGGCTTATGTCCACCCGGGGTCTCTGAGGCGGTTCCCCCCAAAGCCCATTCCCAGCGCCTCACAGAACCCATCCTTCTCATGGGTTCTCATGACCTATAGGGAGCAATTGTTAGGTAATCATAGGGTGGGGGTGGGGCACCCAGCAGGGGCTGGCCTGGTTGCTATCATTTTTTTTTTTTAATGATGTAGTTATTATCTATACAGTGTTCTGGCTGCATATATACCTGAAGGCCAGAAGAGGGCACTAGATCTCATTATAGATGGTTGTGAGCCACCATGTGGTTGCTGGGAATTGAACTCAGGACCTTTGGAAGGGCAGTCAGTGCTCTTAACCACTGAGCCATCTCTCCAGGTCGCTGGTTTCTATCATTAAACCCATAGAGAAAGCTGCTCATTGAGAGAGTGGGTCACATGTCCCAAGAGCCATGGGAAGGGCTCTATAGAGGTGGCATAGGTTCTCAGGTACAAGACATTGAACCTGGTTCAAGTGAGCAGGTTCAAGCCAGGGCTCAGACATGGGTAAAAAGAGCTGGACTCGGGCCTGACATCCAGGAAGGTGCTGAGAGGACATGCCATCCTTTGTTCCTACCTCGCTGGACCAAGCCTGGGGACCTAGTGTTTTTGACTCCTGGGCAGAGCCCTGGGGAGGATGCCTACCTGCCAGGATCAGTGTGACCTGGACACTGGTCCCAGCTCTTCGTTTCCAGAGCAGTGTGCTCAGTGGGCCAGCTGCCAACTGAGAAGCCTCTTGCCCCTGCTGCCTGTCTGTCCTCCAGCAGGACAGCTGGGACAGCAGCCCAGAGCTGAGGGGCCAGGCCTGTTCACCCTTAGACTACTTCTGATCCAGCAGGGAAGCCAGTAGGACTACCTGGACCCTGGATCACCTGAAAGAATGTGAGTCCTGCCAAATCTGCCTTCAGCTTTAATGCCAACACTTCAGGTGGCCAAACAATACCTCTCCACCCACTGGACAGAGTTCTGTGAGCCTTGTGGCTTGCCCCACCCAAGGGTCCTCAGAAGATGGCACCCACTGTCAGCCAGAGCACAGCCCTCAATGATTAAATTATGCTGAATAACTAGGGACTATTGAATGTTGGAGAGAGATTTTTCTCTTTGCATAGCTTCTCATAGCATAGCCAGGGCTATAGTGCCATCAGCCAGCTTCTCTCTCCAACCATGGATCCCGCAAACAAGGGGGGATGCTCACGGTCCTCCTCACCCCCATGGCACAGGCCCACACACCAATTGCTCACCTGTCCCCTTTATCAGGGCCCTCTGGCACAGGCACACCCAGAATGGCAGATCTCAGCATCAGGTATTCACGGATGCTCGAAGGGATGAAGATGTAGCGCAGGTCCTGCCGGGGTACCAGACAAGGCCACCTTCAGCTCCGGATAGAAACAGTCCTCTGCCTCACCTTGTGACCCAAGCTTGTGAGCATTTCCTTGCTAGGCTGTATTCCCACTCCGAGGTACTTGGATGGTTTTATTGTCGGTTCACAGAACCTTAGATGTCCCTCCCCAGAAGAGATGATGCAAGGTTGCCATTCCCTTAAGGACTGGCTAGACTTCGTGACTACTGTGTAGCATCTTCTCTGTGTTTTGCTTTGTTTTTTTGAAGACAGAATCTCCAAATCCCTATGCAGTGAAGGAAGTCCTGATCCTTTTGTCTCTTGACCCTCCTGACCCTCCTGCCAGACAGACTCTAAAACTAGAAAACAGAGAGCTAGAGAGATGGCTCAGCAGTTAAGAGCACTTGTTCTTCTTCCGGAAAACCTGGGTTTCGTTCCCAGCATCCACATGGTGGTTCATAACCATCCACATCTCCAGCTCCGGGGGCCCCAACGCCCTCTTCTGGCCTCTGTGAGCACCAAGCATGTGCATGGCCCACAGACTTAGGTGCTGGCCACACACACATATAAGATCTTGAAGATCGTCAAAAAGGGGCCTTGCTTCCTTGCTCTCTCTGGACTGCTCAATCTGGGGGAAGTTAGCGATCATGACACGAGGGCTCTTGGGGGATGGATCTTCAGGAGGGCCCAGGTGAAATAAACCTTCAGATGGAAACAGTCCACAGCCCGAGAGAACCTGGGCTGGAACTGCTTGCTGAGCCACTCCAGAATCCCTGAAACATTGGCGTGATGAGATTGTTTAAGGGTGTGCGTGACAGACCCTATGTAAGTTCAATGGCCACATTGTGTTCTCACCAACTGAGAGCTTCTGCAGTGGAGACTCAGTGGTAGACAATATGCCTAGGACACTCCTGAGTGTCCCCATCAGAGACATGGTCCATCCGCTCCTAGGCCCATAGCGCCCCTTACCCGAGATCTCTCTCGCCTCGCACGTGGCACCCAGAGAGCTCGAGGCAGAAAGCATGGCATTACAGTGAGTAAATGTGGCAGGAAGGGCCAGGGAGAGGGCTCCAAGGCTGGCTCTGACAGGTCACGAGCCTCTTTGAACTTCCGCTTCCTACACAGAACTCTGATGAGAGTCCAAGAGGTCACACACATCATTCTTTTGGTCAGTAGTGTGGGGAAATGGAAATATCTCCGGGGGGGGGGCCTGGATCTGGGCAGTTCTGGCCGAATGCTTTTGGACACATTCCCAAACTTCTCAGCAGTTTGCCCTACTAGAGACAAGGTTCACTGTATAGACCTGGCTGACCTGCAGCTCGCTATGTAGACCAGACTGGCCTTGGAAGTCATACAGATCTGCCTGCCCTTGCCTCCCAGGTGCTGGGACTGCATGTGTGCACCATCATGCCTGGCAACCTTCAGTATCGCTTAACTCTGCCATCTGAAATCCCACACGGAGCAACTGTGACACTCTGGGGACAGAGGACATACCCAATAAATGCCCTTGCACTGTGCAAAGATAAGGGAACTCTGGGGTGGGCAGTCTAGGTTTGAACCTTGGGCCTTCTGCTGGCTTGCTGCCTGGATGGGCTCTGGTCTTCAGACTCTTCCCCAGTGGAGTGGGGTTCACACGGCATCCATCCGCATCCAGGAGATATTAGTTCTTCTCCCTTCCATGCTCTGCGGCAGCCCTGAGCCATTGGGAAGAACGGGGAAATCTCCAGCATTTAGCTCTGATGTCTGCCTCATGGGGCCGAGATCTTTTTGCTTTGTTGTTTGAGATGGGTAAGCCCTGGCTATCCAGGAACTCACAGAGATCCGCCTGCCTCTGAATAGGGAATGCTGGGGTTAAAGGTGTGCACCACCACACCCAGCAGGTGACCAAGACCTTAACACCATCTCTGCATCCATGGGACAGGGAGTCTGTGCATCCCAGGACCGAGCCCACACGAGTCCCTAAGAAGACAATGCCCACTGCCAGCCACCATGGCTCACCCATTGCTGGCCTCACCTGCCCTTGTGGCACAGAGGTGAAGCCCAGGCTGGAGTAGGAGATGAGGGAATTCTTCATGGTGTTCACGGTAAAGCCGTAGAAGGAGGTTTTGGTGCCCACGTCGCGCTCAAAGCCTTTGATCACCGCTCCGTTGAGTCTGGTCCCAGTAAAAGGCCATTAGCGTCTTTGCAGCTACTCCATGTTGTCTGGTTTCCTTCCATCTCTATGGCACTGCCTCACCTGTGCCCATCTCTCTTACTTGTACCACTCCTGCCCATGAGAACACCTGGTTTGGGGGGCTAGCCTATCCTCACTTCTAGGGTCCTCAAAGGATGCTCTCTGAATGGGTAAAGCTGGCCCTGGGGACCCTTCCTCCCAGGTTCCTTCACACTGGGCACCTGTGCTCTGTCTTCAGGGTTGGTTGATCCTTGGTCTAGACCTTCCTAATGCTGTGACCCTTTAATACAGTTCCTCACGCTGTGGTGACCCCCAACCATAAACATTATTTTTGTTGCTCCTTCATCACTGTAATTTTGCTACTGTTATGAATCGCAATATAAATATATATGTCAGGGTCATTTGACCCCCTCCCCATGGGACCATGATGCACAGATTGAGAACTGTTGGTCTAGACCAGATCTCTGCTCATCCTAACTGCTGAGCTGCCTTAGGCTGGCAACTGCCTTGGCTTTGGCCTCGGGGTAGATGTTCCCTCAGGACTAGCAAAACAAGAGCTTTTCACCCAACTGCCTGGCACCTGATTGAGAACTGTTGGTCTAGATCAGACCTCTGTTTAGGCTGGCAACTGCCTTAGCTTTGGCCTCGGGGTAAATGTTCCCTCAGAATTAGCAAAACAAGAGCTTTTCACCCAACTGCCTGGCACCTGCCCTCATTACCTGAACACATAGTCATGGGCATCAATTTTCTGACCCTGACGGGATCCATTCAGAATGCCTCCGTTACCCACCACGGCACACCGAATACAGCTTAGCGGTTTGGAAGGACCGAATAGCTCAGCGCTCTCGGGGTTCTTGAGAAGGCGTAGGGTAGACATGATAGCTGTGGGTGAAGACAATGGGGGAACCATGAGCAGCGAATGATGCCAGGCTTTCCCCAGATTGTCTGGCTTGAGACCTATGTTATGAAGACCCAGGAAGTACAGAGGATGGGGGTAAGAGCAGGAGACAGTGTGTATGTGTGTGTGTGGAGGGGCTGGAGAAAAGGACAGGGGGAGTCTGGGTTTGAATATCTAGAATAACTAGTTAAAAAAAAAATCCAAGACAGGGTCTCTCTGTGTAGCCCTGGACATCCTGAAACTCACAGAGATCCACCTGCCTCTGTCTAGGGAGTGCTGGATTAAAGGTGTGCACCACCATACCCAGCAGATGACCAAGATGTTAACACAATCTATTCATCCACTGGACAGGGAATCTGTGCATCCCAAGGCCCACCCCCCACAAGAGTTTATGGAGGTGTGTTTGAGTGTGGTTGGTCGTGTGGGCAATAAGCATCCATGATGGTGCCGTGAAGGCCCCTAAACCTCTGCTATCAGACTGCTATTAAACACCAGGCATTTTCCATGCCAAGGAGACCCCAAGATAGTGACAGCTGCTGAGCAAGGGCATCTCAGCTTAGCCCTGGGTGACTGGATGAAGGAGGAGAGAGAGAAGCAGAGTCACACAGAGAAGACCCCACGAGGCTTTCCGTAGGATGCTATGAAGGCAGCCAGATCTGGTACACAGCAGGGCCAACAGTGGGAAAAAGGGGCCAGCTGGGGTAGGAGGCAGAGGGCAGAGAGAAGGAGCGGGTAGCAGGTTACCTTCGCGGGAGAGCCCCTGCCACCCATAGGGGACTTTGTAGTGGCTCAGATTGTTCCAGAGTTCTTGAGTGAAGAGGCCGTCCCACAGGAGCACTGGGGTGGAGAGATCAAACAGGCCCCGGAAGTGGTGGTCCTTATGAACGGCCAGGGAGAGCCGGTGCTGACAGAGCTGGCTCTGTGACTGAGAAGAGGAGAGAGCTCAGCCTGTCGGGTAGGGGCCAGGGTGTGTCTCCTGGGAGCCTACAGACATCACAGGAAGGGCTAGCTTCCTTTACCCCTCCAGAAGGGTCATCACTGGATCCGAGATAGCCTGTGATCCAGCAGCCTGATGGGGTCAGGGAACTTTCTGGATTTAGCCTGTCCAGCCTTTCTTCTCCAGATGTCACACATCCATGTTTCAGTGGATCTGGCTTCATACTCCTCTAACTCCCACTTGGGCAAACTTTGGGTACTTAGCAACCAGTGGGTATGACCTGGATTTGGAATCTCCCGGCCTGACGGCAGCCCTACCACCAGGGGGACCGCCTTGGGAAATGAGAGTGCTGGGAAGCATTGAGTCTGCTCTTCTTCCCTTGGCTGCTGATTTCCAACCCACAGCACTCATGCCCACTGAGAACCTTAACACGAAGATTGTGATGCTTTGGACGTGCCGTGCCATTCAGGTAGCCTTTGTCCTCAGCTGGTGGAGCCAATTGCAGAGAGGCATTTGGGCCACAAGAGTTCTGCCTTTATCAGTTAGCTCATAGATGGGTTTAATGACTCGATGACAGCCTGGCATGGTGGTGCACACCTTTAATCTCTAATCCCAGCACTCCCAATGCAGAAGCAAGGGGATCTCTGTGAGTTCATGGCCAGCCTGGTCTAAATATCAAGTCTAGGACAGCCAGGGATACATGTAGTGTCTCTAAACACTACTACTACAACACTAATAATAGTCATGATGATGATGATGATAAAATAATGTAATGGCATCATGGGAGGTGGTAGAAACTTCTGCAGTGGGGCCTCCCTGGAGGGAGGTGGTTACTGCAGCATGTTTTGAGGGCTCTATCTTGTCCCAGGGTCCCCTTGTGCTCTCTCACCCTGCCTACTGGCTGCCATGATGCCCCACCTTTAGAAACAGTGGATCCGAGTGTCCAGGGCGGGAGCCACGAACCAACACAAACTGCTCCTCCTCTGCAGTTTCTTTTTCATGCATTTGTCACAGCAGAAGAGCTGAAGCTCGGAAATAAGGTATTAGTGAAGTCACCAGAGGGGGTCTTAGGGGCTTAGACAGCCCCCTGATGATGAGGCCGTGTGGAAAATGGAAGCCACACAGGGAAGGGTGCAGTGACGGACTGGAACTGAGCCAAGCCCAAGATATCCCGGAGACGCCAGAAGACAGATGAAGGCAAGGGAGGCTTTTTAGAACCTCAGGGGAAGTATGCAGCTCCGCTGTGATATTGGTCTATTGGTCCTCAGGCATTCAGAACCAGAGCATTGATTTGCCTTTTTTTTTTTTTTAATGATGCATATGTGTGCTTTTATGTATGAGAGAGCAGCTGCAGCAGAGACCAGAGAGCTCAGAGCCCCCAAGGCTGGGGTTCTAGGAGGTTGTGAGTGAGCCACTTGATACGGGCGCTGGAGACCAAATTTGGGGCCCCTGCAAAAGCAGCACAAGCTCTTAACCACTGAGCAATCTCTCCACTCCCAACCTCCGTTGTCTGAAGTCACCTGGCCTGTGCCCTGAGTTCTGGGAGCCTCGGGAAAGAAGACATCCGCTCTGCAGTCAGGGCCCCTTCAGGAGACTGCGGTTCTTAGTCAGTGCCCATGCTAATCTGCAGCTTTCCCACAGTGTCAGGTCTCACACAGCCTCGGTGAGGGGGTGGGGCAAGGCTCTGTTCCTTCTGAATAAGCTTCTTTGTGAAGCCGTTGATCAAAGGACAGAGCAGGAAATGGTCAGACAGTGGTTTCTGCTATCATGCAACATACGAGCATCCCACACTATGCAAAAATGCTGCAACCCAAACCGCAGGGCATATGGCGAGATGAGATGAGTAGAGCAATACTCAAGACCGTTGCCAGTGGTGCATTAAAGTGCGCGCGCGCGCACACACACACACACACACACACACACGCAGAGGCAAGAAAGTCAGACTCGTGTTGCGTCCCACGGCCAAGGACTACACGACTTCTGCCTAAGCCATTGTACTTCTCTTGGAAAGACTGGAGGTTTGCTTGTGGGCGCTGGTGTCTGAAGGGCAAACAGTAAGGTTCAATGAAATGGCAGGAAGGGGTTGCGCGGAACCAGGAAGGGGGTTATAATAGCAGGGCTGAGTGGGTGAGCCCATGACTCAGGTAGTCAAGTCGATGGGTGCTTTTGTATAGTCCTGCACGGCTCAGTACAGTTGGGTGCACTTTCTGCATTTATCCAGTGCCCTCGCCAACAGATGGGACACACCCGCGTCTCCAGTATTTCCTAAAGATAAGCCAGACACATTCCGGCTCAGATGAAGTCACTTTTGTTTAAAGCCACAAATAAATCCCTCTTTCTGGTCCAAAGTGTGGGAATTCAACTGGCCTTGCTGTGTCCCAGGGCCACACTTCCATCAAAAGCTCCTCCGATAAAAGATACTTTGTGCACCCCTAGGTCTGTCTGCCTTTCTTTCTTTGGTCTCTGGGTACCTGGAACACGACAGTGGGATTGTCCCCATTATAGAGTAGCTTGGGGCTGGAGAGATGGCTCAGTGGTTAAGAACACTGGCTGTTCTTCCAGAGGTCCTGAGTTCAATTCCCAGCAACCACATGGTAGCTCACAACCATCTGTAATGAGATCTGGTGCCCTCTTCTGGCCTGCAAGCATACATGGAGGCAGAATGTTGTTCGCCCGGCGAACTGTGACTTTTCGTAAGGAGATATTTGGAGAAATAGAGTACAGAACCCATTAAACACAAAGATACCATTTTAATGGGCTGGAGAGATGGCTGGGTGGTTAAGAATGTGCATTGCTCTGTCAGAGGACCAGGGTTCAACTCCCTGCATCCACAATGTGTGGCTCACGACTGCCTATAATCCCAGTTATAGGGGACCCTATGCTTTATGGATACCTGCACACAAGTGGTTCATATACATATACATGAATAAACATAGACTACTAATAAATATTAAAATAAAATTAATTTTTAAAAAAAAGAGTTTGAAGGGGCTGGAGAGATGACTCAGTGGTGAAGAGAACATACTACTCTTGCAGAGGATCTGAGTTCAGTTCCCAGCACCCACAACTGGCTGTAACTCCAAGTCTGGGGGGTTCTACTGCCTGTATCCTCTGTGACACCTGCACTCACACCCACATACATACACAATATATTCAGATACATAGTTAAAAGGACACAATTTAAGGCTTCCAAGAACGTTCTAGCTGGCTACACTACAGAACGTATCTATCCACCACTTTCTGTCAGGATTTAAGAAACACTGTATCCCAGGTCTAAGATACCTTGGGAGGATGGACATCTATCTCTGTGCTGGTAGAAGTCCAAATAGATTAGACCCAGGAGCCTCAAGAATGTTGTTTGTTTTCTTCTCCTCCTCCCCTCTGAGCTAGAAGATGCTTAAACTGCCCCAGCGTGGTGAACCACTGTACCTTTCTGTTTTCGGAATTCGGTGCCTTGGGTTCAAAAGCTCGAGGTGATGTGATGCTCCTGGGGGGAAAAGGCAGAAGTAAAGTGGGGGTCCAAGCAGCAACTTAAGCTTCTAGACTGATTTCCTCAGCTCTGAGGCTGACAAAGTGCCCGGATCCCCAGGGTGTTTACTCCTTGGATCTATCTTCCACACGTATTCTGGACCACAGCTCTCTCTTTAGGTGCACAAACTACTGTCACTCAACTACGTTCCGCCCAGCTACACAAGAGTCTCTGCAAGGGGCAGAAAAGTGTAGTTCATAGGAATAGGGATGGTTAAAATATGAAGACAGAAAACAGGAAAGATGGGAAGTCCCTGGAATTGTGACCATCTGAGAGGTCTCCTGCCAAAGCCCCAGGGGTAAATGTTGCAATATAAGCCCTTAATCCCAGGATTTATTTGTTTGTTTGTTTAGGTTTTTTTTTTTTTTTTTGAGACAGGGTCTTTCTGTGTAACAGCTCTAACTGTCCAGGAACTTGCTTTGTAGACCACTACGAGGCCCTGGGCAGAGGGGAAAGAATTGAAGAAGCACCTGGTGGCCAGGTGCTCCCTGTTTCATTACCCACACCCCAGCAGCATCAGTGAAGAGGGGGTGCGGAGGACTGAGGACTGGGAGTTTTGCCTGGGAAACACGGGTCTCCTGTAGATGCTGAGCCCGTTAAGCCAGAGCAGAGTTTGTAATCTGTGCCACCCTTTGGTTTCCCAGGCTCCTATTAAGATCCTGAAGGGACTCAAATGGAGATGATCCTACCCCCCCTTCCCCCCCCCCGCTCCTTCCTGCCTCCACTAGCCAGATGTCCACCCCCTATAATCCTGTGGCTCCTCCCTCCCTCCTCTAAGAAGCTGAGACCTGGTGCGGCTCAGCCTAGGCAACCTGGAAGGAGGCTGGCAAACATCCACACCCTTCCGGCTGGTCAGGTCCTGAGATTCTGAGTTCAAGCTCACCTCTCCCCACACCTTCCCCCCCCGCTCTCCGGTAACTCTATCAGGCAGCAGGCCTGTGAACCCAAGGAGGAGCGGCCAAACTCACAGGGCAGGGTAAAAGTGACTAAGATGGGGTGAGGCTAGTGGGGACCCTCCTGAACCCCACCCCTCTCTCCAGGTCTAATAGGTACTTCCAAGCTGTCCTGGGGTTGGTGACTTCAAAGGCCCTTTCTCAGGAATCCACATTCTTCCCTGCTCCCTAGGGCTCCTCCTTAAAGGGAGGTAGGCACCCCCACCGCCTGGGAAGACTTGGCAGCCTGAGAACGACAAAAGTGTACATTTTTCTAGAGCTAATGTATTCATCAGGTGTGGTGGCTGGCACCTGCTATAATTCTAGCACCCGAGGCAGAGGCAGGAGGATCAGGAGTTCAAGGCCATCCCCAGCTACTTAAAGGAGTTTGAGGTCAGTTTGAGTTTGATGAGATACTGTCTCAAAACAAAGAAACAAAGTGAATGAAACACAGTCAACTTTAACGAGGTGTGCGTGACGTGTGTATGCGTGCAGTGGGTGGCATGTGTGCATTCATCTGTGTGAAGGTGCACAGAGGAGCACATGTAGAGGTTAAAGGGAACTTTGTAGAATCCGGGGCTGAAACGATGTAAGAACCTAAAGATTGGGGGGCGGGGGGCGGTGCTGTGTATTGCTGTCTTCTGGGCACGACAGGCCATTGTAATCACGAACTCAAAGCAGCTGCCTGCTCTGGTCTTGCACAAGGCTGAGCCTGTCAACAGTCCCCTGTGGGTAGGGGAGGGGTGCCTGGAACCCAGCTCTCCCTTGGGAAAGGATTATTGACTATGGATGGATGCTGGAGACGTGTGTGTGTGTGTGTGTGTGTGTGTGTGTGTGTGTTCAGTTGTGCACCCACCGGTGAGCCCACCAGACTCTAATGGACCGGTCCACAGCCATGTTCATACAGACCCTTGGTTAAACTCAGAGGTTCATAAAACAAAGCAAAAAAACAAAAAGAGCTTGCTTGTGGGGAAGAAAGGAATGCGGATGGGAGCGTGGGGGTGGGGACAAGAGAGGGTGGAGGGGGAGAGCCATTAGAACACATTATATATATATATATGTATATATATATACATATATATCCTTTTTGTCTTTCTTTCTCTCGCTCTTTCTTTCTTTCTTTCTCTTTCTTTCTTTCTTCTTTTCCTGAGACAGGCTTCTCTATGTAGGCCTGGCTATCCTGGACTTCACTCTGTAGCCCAGGCTGGCTTGAAATTTAGAGACCCGCCTGCCTTTGCCTCCTGAATGCTGGGATTAAAGGTGTGTGCTACCACCACCACCAGAGCGACATGTAGAATTTTCAAAGAACAAATTTAATTTCAAAATATTGACTATAAAAAGTAACCTTAAAAAATAAAATAAAGTTCCCAGATGCTGGGCATCAGTGGCACACGCCTTTAATCCCAGCACTTAGGATACAGAGGCAGAGAGATCTTTGAGTTCGAGGCCAGCCAGAGCTGTTACACAAAGAGACCCAGACAGGAGAACCCTCTGGACCCAGAGTCCTCTGTGAGTAGAGTCTAGATCCCGGCTAAGGTGCAATAAGAATCCTCTTGGTAGGCCCAGGCACTCTTCTGCCTGGACTGTCTCTTGGTTCTCTTTCACAGGACGGATGCTCAGCCAGTCTCTGAAAGCCCTGCTTCCTACAGCCAGGCTAAGTCCTGACCTGCTTCTTCCTCGCCCACAGCAAACACTAACACAAAGAAAAGGATGGATTTTTGGTTCACTGAAGTCCTCTACCAACTGAACTGTATTTTGGAGGAATAAAGCTCTCCTGAGTTGGAAAAAGGTCTTGCCAGGCCGGGCGGTGGTGGCACACGCCTTTAATCCCAGCACTCGGGAGGCAGAGGCAGGCGGATCTCTGTGAGTTCGAGACCAGCCTGGTCTACAAGAGCTAGTTCCAGGACAGGCTCCAAAGCCACAGAGAAACCCTGTCTGGAAAAACCAAAAAAAAAAAAAAAAAAAAAGGTCTTGCCAGAGGGAACAGGGGAGAGACCTTGAGGCCTCAACCTGCACAAAGAACCACAGTCAACTAGGAAATACTGAGAGCAGGAGAGGCAACCTTCCACAGGGAAGGGCACACCAACTGCCTATCCAGTACCAAATAGTCATCCCTGAAAACACACATGCAAGTAACAGTATACAACTGTACAGGATGTATTTAGGTATATATACATGTGACAGCAATGAATGAAAACAGAGGCCAGGAATTTGAAAAAAAAAAAAAAAAGCAAAGGAGAGCATATATGGGAGAAAAGGGAATGGGAAAATGATGTATTATATTATAATCTCAAAAATAAAAGAAATAATAAAAGTATTTTTTTTTAAAAAAAAAAAAAAGGAAAAGCTTTGTTGAGATGGAATCCGATGTCACTAACCCTCCGTGAGAAGTCACGTTAGGCGCCTTGAAGGATGTTGCCTAGCTTCAGTGTCACCAGCTAAGGGGACTAGACTCAATTGTTTGCAGGCAAGTTTCATGTTATTTTGCAACTGAGCCATGTCCTTTAGTCAAACACTAGGTGCTAACTTTTTTTTTTTTCATCTCAGCAGGGGCCTCGCTGTGGATTGTGCAGAATCAAAAGGGCTAGGAAGAGCAAGGCTGGTGGTTGCTGAGGTCTCTGCTTGACGCTGTGTGGGCTCTTCCCGCCCCCCAAGTTCACATTCTAGGTATGTCTTGGTGCTCCTCCCAGAAATAAAGCTAACCCCGAGCTAACCCCGCTCGAGGCTCCCTCAGGAAACCGGAACTGTAGCCTGCCAAAGGCTTTCTCAGGTTTCTGTGAAGCCGGAGGAATTGGGTGAAAGGCTCAGGTGGGTCCTGAATCGGCCCGTGTTGCTCCAGGTGGAGTTGGCCTTTTCGCAGGGCGGGCTGTGCCCAGATGGCGCTTATCAAAGTTACCACTTAAACAAATAGGCCCAGATAAAAGGGAGCCGGGTACAGGCAGGCCTGAGCTCAGAGCTCAAAGAGAACGAACGGAACGGGAGCCTGGCTACCTCCTGCCTGGTGAGCAGGGTAAAGTGGGAAAACGGGAATGGGAATTGGGTCTCTACCCTAAAAGTGGATCCAGGAAGAAAGTGGCAACAGGAAGCCTTTAATTAGGCCCGGACGAAATTAAGCAAAGACGACAAAGTCGCCGGTGAGTTCCGGGCGGGGAGAGGGCAGCACGAAATTAAGGCGGCAAAAGGCGTAACGCCGCTGCGAGTCAGCCCAGGGTGTCCGCGGGAGTCTGGAGAGCTGTGAGCGCGCCCTATCCCCGCGCCCTGGGCTCCCCGCGCCCTGGGCTCAGCGTCCCTCAGTGCTTACCTGGCCGGGGCCCCGGGCTCCTGGGACCGCTGTCCCACCGAGGAGTACAGCGTGAGGAGGACCCCGGAGCTGGCGGCGAAGATCAGCAGCATCCGGAACAGCCTGCGGCGCGGGAGGTCCATGCGAGTCCGGCCAGGGTGCGCCCCGTTTGCCACCCCTGCGCCTTGAGCTCCCGGGCAGAGTGGCCGGACCTGGAGGGACGCGCGGAGGCGGTAGCCCTGCTCTGCCCCGCCCAGCCCACCGCGGGCGGCCGCGGCGCCTCCCGGCCCTGCAGCTCCCCCTGTGTCCCAGGCCGGAGGTCGCCCACAACTCTAGAGCCTCCCCGCAAAAGGACAGAGCCGCGATTGCCAATCCGGGGCTGCCCCCGGGGACTTCGATGGCGGTCACCCCGGGCGCTGTTCTTCTGCCAGAGCCACAACCCAGACGCACCTAGCCCAGAGTTGGGCAGGGACTTTCGCACCGTCCAGGGCCAGCATGTGCAGTGAAGGACGGCGAAGGTCGCCTACTGAGCTGGCTGAGCACTGTGCGTTTAGGGACCCACCCCAACTTTGTGAACTTAAGAAGAGGCTGTGTGGCCGCTGTGAAACAACCTGGCGGGCTCCTCTCTCACTGGGACCATGAGATGAGTTAGGCTCTGGTACCTTGTATACTGGCCTAAGAGCAAGAGGGGCTTTCACTAAAGAATGGAAGGAAACTCCTTAGCCTAGATTTGGGGTTGAAGGTGGAGGGGTCAGACAGGGAGCCTGCCTCGGTAGGGCGCCCTGTGGGGCTTAGGTTGTCATCCCTTTCTTTAATAAGATCCCATTGAGGTGGAGGGCGTCGTGTAGGGAGCCTGCGGTGGTGGTTGTTATCGCTTTATTTGGTGGTGATGTAAAAGTCAGTTCTCTCCATGCATTATTTTTACAAACGGAGGCCAGCTTGGCCTGGGAGGCTGAGAGAGACGCAGTGGGAGGGATGGAGCAGGGCGTCAGCATCACCAAGAGAGGCTGGGGAAACAGGCCGGTGCCCCCTTTGGAAGCGGATCCCCATCCTGTCTGGGAATGATGGTGAGACAGTGTGTTCTCCAGTAGGCAGTGTCTTAGACCCCAGAACCCTGTCAAATATCCCAGACTCCAAACTCTGAAAGGTGAACCTCCGAGCCCCAAACTGCATTAATCTGATGCCAGCTGAGGAAACTCTGGGATACAGGCATTGGTATCTGCCCAGTGTCAGGCTTTCTGGGCCCCGGGTCTGTCTGTGGTCGAGAGTGACCTCTTCACAGGCTTCTGCCTGGTCAGGTGTGAAGCAGGACAGGGTCCCTGGAGTGCAGCCACGGAGCCAATCTTGTCCTTCGTCCCAAAGCTGCCAAGGATGCTGCCCTGCTGATGGCCACAGCTAAGAATTTGTGGTTTCGTTTTGTTTTACTTTTTTTTTTTTTTT
>JAQHUG010000183.1:1872792-1883161 GCA_028555095.1 Dicrostonyx torquatus
ACTATTTTTAATCTATGACTATATCCTTTCTCTTTTCACTTCCAAGCCTATGTATATTTTTAAACACACTCTAACCCATTTAGAGGCGTCTTTCATCTGGATCTGTCTTTACCGAGCATCTGTATTGTTCTCCGATTGCATGAGGCAAATCTTTGTGGGGTTGTTTTTGGTTTTCTGAGACAAGGTTTCTCTATATAACAGTCCTGGGTATCCTGGAACTTGCTCTGTAGACCAGGCTAGCCTCCAGTTCACAGAGATCTGCCTGCCTCTGCCTCCTAGGTACTGGGATTAACGGCGTGTGCTGCCACCATCACCACCTGGCATGAGATGAATCTTAAATTGCTATGTTAGTCTCCTGTATGGCTCAGTTTAACACATGTGTTGGCAAATGGCATTGGCTCCTCTCTCCTTGGTTCCCTGAGAGCCCAGCTTCGTGGCAGAGGTATTGGGAGGAGCCATGTTTTCCACTTCAGCTCTGGGAAGTTATTGGGTCCACACTGCCACCCACTGTTCATAAACCCCATTTAAGTGGTCAGTAGCAGGGGTGTTAGCCACTAGCACCAAGCCAGGAAGCCACCTCTTAAAGGAGCTGTGTCTCTGTTCACGGCTAGCATCAAGCCTATCAGTAGTTATCAAGACGATACATTTGACACTGTTTTTGTGTGTTTGGAGCCTCTTTTTTCTTTCTTTTTTCTTTTTTTTTAAGTTTTCTCGGGTCTTATGTGAATCTATGTTGCCTGATGGTGGGTACCATATGTAGGTAGACTTTTCTGTCCCAACAGATAGTTCCCAAATAACCGCACAGGGACTTATTATTAATTATAAATGCTTGGCTGACAGCTTAGTTTGTCACTAACTGGCTCATAACTTAAATTAACCCATATCTGTTATCTACGCTCTGCCATGTGTCATGGTACCTTTTCCCAGTCCAGCAAGTTCATCTCCTTCTCTCTGTGTCTCCTCACGAGTCTGAGACTCCTCTTCTTCAAGCTCTCTTTTCGTCTGCCTGTCCCGCCTAACCCCTACCTGCCCAGCTATTAGCCAGTCGGCTTCTTTATGAACCCAATCACATTGTACTGTGATATACTCAAACAGCGTAAAGGAGTATTCCACAGAGCAGAGGGAAAACAAATGCATGCTTTCTTGTGATAAGCCCAGGGCCCTCTGCCTAGGGAATGGTGCTACCCACAGTGGCCTAGGGAATGGTGCTGCCCACAGTGGCCCAGGGAATGGTGCTGCCCACAGTGGCCTAGGGAATGGTGCTGTCCACAGTGGCCCAGGGAATGGTGCTGTCCACAGTGGCCTAGGGAATGGTGCTGCCCACAGTGGCCTAAGGAATGGTGCTACCCACAGTGGCCTAGGGAATGGTGCTGCCCACAGTGGCCCAGGGAATGGTGCTGCCCACAGTGGCCTAGGGAATGGTGCTGCCCACAGTGACCTAGGGAATGGTGCTGCCCACAGTGGCCTAGCGAATGGTGCTGCCCACAGTGGCCTAGCAAAAGGTGCTGCCCACAGTGGCCTAGGGAATGGTGCTGCCCACAGTGGCTCAGGGAATGGTGCTGCCCATAGTGGCCTAGGGAATGGTGCTGCCCACAGTGGCCTAGGGAATGGTGCTGCCCACAGTGGGTGGATATCCCCCATTTTAATCAAGACAATCCAGACAAGCCACCCCAGAAACATCCACAGGCCAACTGTTGTAGACAATCCCTCACTGAGTCTCTCATCCCAGGTTGTCTGGGTTGTGGCAAGTTGTCAGTTAGCATGCTCTTTCTTTTTGCCAGTGTAGAAGGCTCCATTCCGGTAAACAGGTCTAGAAAAGAGAAAACAAGTGAGCACACAGTTCCTTTTAGGCTTATTATTTGGAACCATAAACGGTTGTGGCACGGACAGCAGTTGTTACAGCTGGAGCGGCCGAGGCAAAGGGCTCTGAAAACAGTGGGAATCTAGCAAGAAGTGGCCGCTGCTCTCATCAGTCTTCATGGACCTGTGGCTGGGGGGGGGAGGGAGGGCAAGTCTGAAAATCTTCTGAGATTGCATAGGAAGTAGAAGAAGAATAGGACTCCACCACCACCCCTGGCTAGCCATATGGCTCTGGACCCCTATGGCAGGGAAGTTTGGGAAAGGGACTGTCAATGGGATTGAGGAGGACAAGGTTGTCCTGTCTGAGGAAATTTCACAACAAGGGGACACTATCTATCTTGGGTAGTGGCTGTCCTATGGCCCTTCCTCAGGTTCCAGAAGGAGGGAGCAATGGCTGGGAAGATGCCACACTCATGCACGCTCATGTGAGTTACCCTTCACCTGCACCCCTGGACTAACCGCTCACCCACGCCCCTGGAGTAGCAACTCCCCCAAACTCCTGTACATAACCCCAGTCCGTTCACTGATCTGCCAAACTTCCTCAGGTGTGACCATTCCTTAGGTCTGTCACTAGTGAACGTGTGTTTGCCCACATCTCTCCTGGCAAAGCTGCGTAACTGAGACCAACAGCGATAGAGCTTAACCCAGTCAGATCTGTGCCCTGCATCCCGGACCCGTCCCTTCTCACCATAGTGATCGTTTCCATTCCCCAGTGCCCAGCTCAGCTAGGAGGTAGCCATGCCTGAAGGGGTGTGGTCTTCACTATCCCAGCCTGTGACCACACCCACTGCCACCCCTCTAATTAATTAATGGGACCGGGTCACCATGTCCCAGGGGAAGTATAAAATGGCAAACTCAGGTGGGGAGCGCTCTCTCTGCGCGGATCGCCGACCTGCGTACTCCAACAGGGAGCTCCTTTTTGGGTATTGTAATCTGTGTGTACCTTGGTCTTGGTCTTGGTCTTTTAATAAATCCGTGTATCCCGTCACACTTGGCGCCCAACGTGGGGCTCGAACCCACGACCCCTTGGGGCATTTTAAGACCCCGTGGGGCCTTTTGGGACTTTCCTAGCCAGGTGGGGCTGTACTTCTCCCCAGGGTGAGACCTTGTCTTTCCTGGAGCCGCTGTCTCCCCTCCTACCCATGCCAAGAAAAAGAGCGAAGCACCTTAGACCTAGACCATGCCAGCCCAGCCATCCCCTTTACTCGGCAGCCAGGGTGAGTGCCAGTTTGAGCGGTGGCAAGGAGTAAAGATGGCTTAGGTATGGTAGTGCGTCTGAAACAGGGTGGAGTAAGGAGTTTGCCTAAGACACTGTCAAGGGGCTGAGGGAATTGCTGTTGAGTGATGTGAATCCCAGACTAGGGACTAGAAGCTGGCTCGGCATTAATCTCCCAGTTGGGAGCGGGGGCGGGGCTGGGCGTCAGTACAGCACACACCCAGACACCAGGTGGTAGAGGAGAAGTTAATAGAATCATGGTGTCTAGGGAGAAGCATTAGACGGAAATAGCTGTTTTTCACCGTATCTAAGGTGAACTTCAGAGTGATGGTTGTTTTCTAGAAGAAACCATTGTGGAAATAGTGATGGCTCTGTTATCTGTAGAGCTGTCCTGGAGCAGCTCCACGGCCTTTGCGTGGTTTTGGTCACGGGACCATCCTGGCAGACCTGGAGGTCTTGGGTTACTGGGTACCGCAAACAGTGCACAGTAAGGGCTAAAGTGGCAGGGGCTTGATGCTCTCCTTCAGAAGGACATATAGGTTAAATCATCTGGTGTTTTTACCCAAAAACACCTTTTGTGTAGCCATCAATTGTTGTAAATGGGGGAGAGGTGTGGGTTGTATGTTCCCCAGCGCCTGGCTCCCAAGCCCCCAGCTGCTGGCCCGCTCGCCGCTGGTTGCTTTCTTATGCCCGAAATAACCACATGAGACCTGTATTAATTTAAATACTGCCTTGCCCATTATCTCTAGCCTCTTCCCGGCTAGCCCTCACCTCATAAACTAACCCATTATAAAAGTCTGTATGTCACCACGAGGTGGGTGACTTACCGGATGGATCTATGGTACTTCCATCTGCGGCGAGAGCTTCATGGTGACTGGCTCTGACCCAGTCTTCCCAGCGTCCTCTTTTCTTTTCCCCGCCTATCTAAGTCCTGCCCTATCAAATGGCCCAGGCAGCTTTTTTAATTAACCAATCAAAGCACAGAAATACAGATGAACCCTCCTTCAATCAATGAATGCACCTCTGCAAGTTGTTCAGGGTTCAGTTCAGAGAAACTGTTCCTCCCTGCTTCCAGGGAGCCTAAATTTCATCTGGGAGTGACCCTGTGCCTTTGATCCACCCCTGAAACACAAAACATCCCACACCAAGTTCTCAGCGCAAAGGAGGTTTCTTACGAGCATTGGGGGCCTGCTCCAGATTGGACGAAGACAGACAGCAGGTCTTTCTCACAGGAGTGGGCTTTGAAGGAGAGAAAAGGGGAAGGCTGTGTCTGGATGACCAAGAAGTCCTGAATGCATGAATTTTGATCTCTGGACTTGGTGTATTGATAGCTGGACCTTGAAATTTTACTGGGAATGTAATCTAATGGTTTAGCAAAGGGAAGGGAAGGGAAAAGGGTAAAACCTGCTGGCGCCATGTTAGCCACGCTGGGGCCTGTTAGAGAGCCCTTGCTCAGTGAGCTGAGCCGGCTCATCACAAAACACTGGAGGGCTGGGGAGATGTCTCATTGGGCAAAGACACCTGCCAAGCTTGAAGACTTGAATTTGATCCACAGGACCTTCATGGTAGAAGGAAGAGAACCCACTCCTGCAAGTTTTTACACACACACACACACACACACACACACACACACACTAACTAAAGCAACAGCAGCACCACCAAAAGAACTCACAATAAACCACACAAAATCATCAGAAACAACAAAACCAAAGCTGCTTCTTCGACTCAATTCCATTGCTCTCCGTCGTCGTCCCCAGTCATCTTCCTGTCTGACACTGGCTTTACTCTAACACCAGGGCCTCAGGCAGCCCTGCAGTGAACCTCACCACCCACTGTCTGGGAAACTTAGATGCTGGGCTCAGGATGCAGCTCAGGCAGCAGAGTGCTTGCCTAGCATGCGTTTGAGGTCCGTTCCCTTGCACCGTGCAACTCTAGCCTGGTGCACTTGGGAGGTGGAGAAGGAGGATCAGAAGCTCATCGTCAGCTACATAGTGAGTTCAGGGTTATCCTGGACTTGATGAAACGGGGGGGGGGAGCGCACACCTTTGATCCCAACACTCAGGGAGCAAGGGCAGGTGTTTTCTGTGTTTTCAAGGCCAGCCTGGTCTACAGAGCGAGTTTCAGGATAGCCAGAGCTACACAGAGAAACCCTGGCTTGAAAAAACAAATTTATCTCAGTACTCAGGAGGCAGAAGCAGGTGGATTTCTGTGAGTTTGAGGATAACGGTGGTCTATGCGTTCCAAGCCGGCCAGACTACGCAGCAAGACTGTTTCAAAACAAACAAAAAGAATTCTGGCCAAAAGCACGTTTGGGTAAATCCAGTCTTTTTTATTTTCTAAGTGTGCAGAAAATAGAGCAAAAAAAAGAGAAAGAAAGAGAGAAAAGATGTCACCAGCCGGAACTAGTTTCTCGGCTCAGCGGTTAAAGGCACTGGCAGTTCTTACCGAGGCCCAGGGCTGATTCCCAGCTCCCCCAGAGTAACCCACACTGCCTGAAACTGCAGCTTCAGGAAATCCCACAGCCTCTTCTGCCCTCTGAGGACACTAACCTGGGCTCTGAGTTCAGCAGAGATTCCAAACTTTCCGACCCTTGATTCAGCTTGCCCAGAAGTTCCAAACCCAGGCTCGTGGTTCCGCGTTCCACCGCCTCGCACAGTGTGTCAGCAGACAGTATCAATTAACGTCTGAAAGTGCGCTTTGCAGTCCTGAGAATTCAAAGTTGACGCCCCCCCCCCCGCACCCGGGGCCCGGCCCGCTTCCGTTTCTCTCCTCGCATCTTTTCTTCCTAGAACAATTTCCTTAATTTTGCCCCCTTGCCAGCTGCTTCCTCTCCTGAGGCGGAGCTGAGAGAGAACCAGGCGCCGTCTTGCAGGTGAAGACGATCAATTGCTAAAGGGGCTAGAAGTCTGACTGCCTGTCTCCACGCGGTACCGTTTCGGAGCGCTCGTCACAAAGGGATGAAAGAACGTAAAAGGGGTGAGAAAAGGACTTTTCAAAAATCCTTGATTGCAGACGAGTTTCAACAATAATTCAGTGAACCTGGCCTGAAGGATACGGTTTGGAAAGCACCCAAGCTGCCACCTGATTCCAGATCCCGGTCTGCCCTGGGAGAGCGACACCGGCCCCCAGGGCTCCCAGGGGTGTTGGGGAGTACAGGGATGGAAACTGGCCCTGGAGGCTCAGTGGGTGATTTGATTTGACACTTAGTGCTGCTTTGATAAGCCAGCGCTGAAGAAACCAGGGCACGGCGCCAAAGGGCAGGCACAGGGGCGGATGAAATGGTATGTCAGTTCTCTGTCTTCACTAAGTGGATGGTGGGGATCGAACTCCATCCAGGAGGCGTGGTAGGAAACACCTTTACCTGTTGAGCCTTGTCAGGGGCCTGGGGTAAGATAATCTTAAATGTGTGCTCTTTGATAAACTAAGGCTACATCAAATACACAGTTAGCAGAAAGCAGGAGGTGAGCTGAGTACAGGGCACCACCTGTTACAGTGTTTACACTGGGGCAGGAGGTGGGGGTGGGTGGTTAAAAATATAGTTTATAAAGAGAGAGAAAGGACTCAGAGCCGGGGAGCTAGCGAGCCTAGGGGAAGGTGTGCTAGGAGCAATATGCTGGGGCTGGAGAAAGAAGGCTCAGCAGCTCACAGCTTGGGCTGCTCTTGCAGAGGACCTGAGTTTCCAGCCCCCACAGGGCAGCTTACAACTATCTGTAATTGTAACTCCAGTGCCAGGGCTCTGATGCCCTTGTCCGGTCTTTGTGGGTACACACGGCACACACACATACATGCAGGCAAAGCACGCACGCACAGGAAAATTAAAGCAAAAACTTTTTTTTTCTTTTTAAAAGATGACACTGAGGTGCTAGAGAGGTGTCTTAGCAGTTAGGATCTCTGCTTGCTCACGCAGAGGACCCAAGTGTCCTTCTCAACATCACACTGGCTGTCACACGGTTGCCTCTAACTCCAACTCCAGGGCATCTGGCCTCCACGGCCATGGGCACTCGCATGCACATACATGATTAAAAATAATGAGTACTATTCATGACCACATTTGGGAATAAAAACCAAAGCAATCTATCCTTTAAAAAAATTATGAGGGGACTGGAGAGATGGCTCAGTGGTTAAGAGCATTGCCTGCTCTTCCAAAGGTCCTGAGTTCAATTCCCAGCAACCACATGGTGACTCACAACCATCTGTAATGAGGTCTGGTGCCCTCTTCTGGCCTGCGGACATACAGAAGACAGAATATTGTATACATAATAAATAAACAAATATTTTTAAAAAATTATGAGGCCATCGCTGGACAGTGGTGGCGCATGCCTTTAATCCCAGCACTCGGGAGTCTGAGTTCGAGGTCAGCCTGGTCTACAAGAGCTAGTTCCAGGACAGCCAGCACAACCTAACAGAGAGATCTTGTTTCTTCAGTATGGCCCCCTGAAAACAGCAATTACTTTCAGTGCAGGAAGCCTGGCACCACCTAGTTCTGTACAGAGGCTAAGGTACATGGCGACTTTACGGGAAAGATCCTGAAACTGTTCTGGCAAACGAGGGCTTGCTCACTAGCATTGCGGATAAATGGCCCTTTGTGGGGCAGACACCTGCTTCATCCTTCTCAGAGAACTGAACCCTAAACTCAGCTGCGAGAGTGGGAGACGGTAACCCCCTTCAGTTTGTGTGAGCGGGTGCTGGAGGGAACAGACAGAAGGCGTCAGACCCCATGGACATGGCGTCACAGGCAGTTTTGGGCCACCCAGCATGGGTACTGGCAAGCCAGTTTGGGTCCTCGGCTCAAGCAGTACATGTCCTTAACTCCTGAGTCACCCTTCCTGTGCCGTCTTTTTAAATTGCCTTTACATTTCTTTTTAATGGTGTGTGTATGTGCACGTGGGGAGGACACTCAGCCATCATGTGGGGGGGTCTGAGGATTAATGGGAATTGATTCTTTTCTATCTGGTGAACCACACGGACTGAACTCAGGTCATCGGCTTGGTGGCAGCATCTTTACTGCTGGGCCATCTCTCTTCTCTATTATTATTATTTGCAGGGAGCCAATTTGCGGCTGCCATTACAAGATGGCGCTGGGTCCCTGCAGCGCCAGAGAAAAACAACTCCATACAGGCAAGGCTCTGGGCGGAGCCTCTCACGCGTGCTGTGATGCATGGTGATCATAGCCAATCCCGTGGCTGGGGCGTCGCAAGATAAGCAAGCAGCCAATCCAGGCACGACCCGTGTCCATATTCCCTATATAAACAGCTGCCGGTTAGTCCTCGGTCTCTTCGCCTCCTGCTCTCCCCTTAATCTAGAGACTCCAACAAAAGCGTGATACCAGAAGGATCCTCGACTGGTGGTCATTCTTCCCTGCTGGTCAGGGGGTTCGCCGCTATTATTATTATTATTATTATTATTATTATTATTATTATTATTATTATTATTATTATTATTGACACAGGGTCTTTGTGATCCTGGCTGTCCTGGAACAACCCACTATGTAAACCATTCTGGCCTCAGACTCAGAGATCTTCCACTTTTGCCACCATGAACAATCTCTCTCTCTCTCTCTCTCTCTCTCTCTCTCAAGATTATTTTAACTGGATGATGGTGGAGCACACCTTTAATCCCAGCACTCAGGAGGCAGAGGCAGGCAGATCTCTGTGAGTTCAGGACCACCCTGGTTAAGAGTGAGTTCCAGGACAGTCAAGGCTACACAGTGAAACCCTGTCTCAAACAAAAACCCAAAATATTATTTTGTGTGTTTTTCTGTGTGTGCTCACACTCAAGTGCATGTGTGAGCATGTCTACTCATGCCTACACATGTGCACAGAGAGAATCGAGTGTCCACTATCATTTTCCCTTACTCCTTTAAAAAAATATTTTTCATTGGTTTTTTGAGACAGGGTTTCTCCCTTATTCCTCTGAGGTAGGGTCTCTCTCTGAACCAAGAGCATGCACCTTCTCAGCTAAGGAGGAAGACAGCAAGACCCAGCAATCCTCCTGTCTCTACCCCCATTAGCACTAGGCGACAGGTGTTTCTGGGAGCGCCCAGCTTTGTGACCCAGACGCTGGGATCCAAACTTCCATCCTCATGATGGTGGAGCAAGTTGCTCTGTCTCCCACTCAACACCCTGCGTCTCACCGCTGTGACCTGGCAAATTAAGGGAGGAAGGGTTTACTCTGCCCGGTCGATTGCAGCAAGGGGGTCACGTCAGCGGAAGTGGGGTGCAGCTGGCCACCCTGTGTCCATTAGGGAAGCAGGGAAGGATGAACGCCTGTGTTCAGCCCACTCTCCCTTCATCATTTAGGAGCCCAGACCACGGAACCGTGCTGCCCACGGTCAGCTTCCCCCAGTTAAACCTCCCTGAAAACGCCCTCCCAGACATGACTAGGTATCTCTTAGGGAATTCTAGGTTTTACCAATTCGCCAACCAGTGACAAATGTTGTAGTTTAGCTGTGGGTAAGAATGGATCACAATATGTAACAACCCAAGTGGGAGTTTATTGATGGAGGAGGGGGGTTAAAAGAGAAAGTTGAAAGGAAAGGAGAGGCAGAAGAGAAGGAGGCTCGGATGGAGCTCGCTTTTAAAGGGGCCTTGGCGCATGTGTACAGAACCCTACAGCAGCCACGCAGAGTTAGGCCTTTGTCTGAATACTGATGAGCGCATGTGCGGCCGTGGGACCCTGGGGTTGGCTAGGCCTCTGCCTGAATACTGACAAGTGCATCTTGCCATGGGGGGGGGCTGGGGAGGGGGCGGGCCAGCACGATGCCTGAATGCTAACATTCCCACCTTTTGCTTATTATAAAAAGGTGGGGAAATTAAAAGGGGATAGCAGGCGGGACAGGGATAAGGGCGCCAAGTTCTCAAGACTGCTTCCGGCTGACTTAGAGGGCGTCGACCATCTTTGGGGGACCTGAGAAAGAAGGGCCACGTCCTGGGGTAGTTGGCCATTTCACACCTGCCTTATGCTTCTCAGTGGCCCTAACGGTATTGCTGTTTCTTTCCTTTTTTAAAATATTTATTTATTATGTATACAATATTCTGTCTGTCCTGCACTCCAGAAGAGGGCACCAGACCCCATTACAGATGGTTGTGAGCCACCATATGGTTGCTGGGAATTGAACTCAGGACCTTTGGAAGAGCAGGCAATGCTCTTAATCTCTGAGCCGTCTCCCCAGCCTAGTATTGCTGTTTCTTGTCTTGGTGTTTGTGAGGTAATAGGATTTTCCTCTTGGTTTCAGGTCACGGGGCGGAATGAACGTTTTGTGTTGTTTTACCAATGGCACCAGGAATGTTTAAG
>JAQHUG010000183.1:1884122-1923572 GCA_028555095.1 Dicrostonyx torquatus
GTACACGAGCACACACACAAGCATGCAAATGCGCTCACACACATGTACACACACACACAAGCATGCAAATGCGCTCACACACATGTACACGAGCACACACACGCACACAAAAAATAAAATCTTGGTTGGGTGTGGTAGTGCACACCTTTAATCCCAGCACTCAGAAGGCAAACAGAAGCGGGTGACTCTCTGTGAGTTCCAGGACAGCTAGGGTTACAGAGAGAGGCCATCTCAAAACAAAAGCAATGCAAAACAAAACCCATTAAACTTGCCAGGTAGTGATGCACGCCTTTGATCCCAGAACTTGGAAGGCAGGGGCAGGTGGATCTTTGCGAGTTCGAGGCCAGCCTGGTCTACAAAAAGAGTTTCATGACAGCTGGAGCTATTTCACAAAGAATCTCTGTCTTGAAAAACAAAACATCTTTTTTTTTATTGTTATTTTGTTTTTTGAGACAGGGTTTCCCTGTGTAGCCCTGGCTGTCCTGGAACTCTCTCTGTAGACCAGGCTGGCCTTGACCTCATAGAATTTTGCCTGCCTCTGCCTCCCAAGACTGGGATTAAAAGCGTGTACCACCATGACTGGCTAAAATAAAATAAATCTTTAAAATATTAATTCTGCTCCCCATAGTTTGAGCTATATCTTTATATTGATTTAGCTTTATTTTAGCAAATAAAAGTCGGTCTTAAGAGCTCTCCCGCTTCCTGTCCTCAGCATACCCTTGATTCGGTTTGCTCAGGGAATGAACTTTCTGGCACAGCGGGGTGACAAGAAGTAGGACTGGTGGGCACGATGGAGCTACTGTGGCTCATTCCCATCATCACGGAGCAGTCTCCTCTGCCACGCAGGCATTATTCCAGGGGACGCTGGAGCATGTCCCTGGATCCTTTCTGGTTCTTTCTCGTTTTCTAAAGGCCCTGTAGTCTCACCAAAGACACAGACCACGCTGTCATTCTGGGGTGGTAGGTGGGGGAGGAGGGGATGGAACTCAGGGGCCTTGAGCTTGCTAAGCACGTGTTCTACCCCAGGTCCCGTTGTGTGTTTTATTCTTTGTGCCTACAGTGTCCAGCTTGTGCCAAACTCGCTCAAAGCATGACTGTCCTGGAGGTGGCAGTGGCAGCTACTCCTGACCCCACTGTTCCGTCCCAAAGGAACAGCTGAGCCTTTCAATCAGACTATCTGCTGCCACCCCGACACCTCCAGAAATATCCCGAGGGCAGAATGAAGAATGGAGGGTCTACACCGTGTGTTCAGGGCCCAAACACCCAGCCCTCGTCAGTTCCCCTGCACCACCTTCCCTGGGTCTGTAGAAGATGGCATAGCTGGAGCCTCACCAGCGAGCTAAAGCCAGAGGAGTCAAGGTTTCCTCCTCTGAAGAAAACAATGCCGATCCCTCAACCAGGACATAAGAATTGCAGGGGCGAATCCTTTACACACCACGCTATCTGTTTTTACAAGACAGTCCTTTGAAAGTCTGGGAATCACAACTGCCTGGACCAAGTCCCTCAGGGTTGTCAGGATGTCCTGGGTCACGTCTTGCTGAGCCATTGGTCTACATGTCATAGAGTCGGAGCTGCTCCCGCATGTCGCCATCAGACATCTCACCAAACGTCTCCTTGTTGTCCTTCATGAGCTTGAAGATGGCCGCCAGCTGTTCTTTCTGCACTCTGTTGAGAAGAGAGGATGAGAGGAAAAGGCGCTCCTGACCGAGGGCGGGGGAGGGTGGGATGGGACCCGTGCCAGGTGCAGACTCTCCTCTTGCCTAACTACTTTTGCTTTTCAGAGGAAGGCCCACTTAAAATGCAGGAGGTGGTTTGCGCTAACACTCAGCCCTGAAATCCTGGGTCTCGGGCTCCCTGTGCCTCAGTTTCCTCGTGGGTCCTACAGTTGATCTGCATCTCACAGTGAGGTCTTACTAAGTGGCTTGAGGCTGAGAAAAACGGGTTAGGAGCAGGCTCAGTTTAGACAGATGAGCGAGAAGCGAGGGAAATGGGGGGGGCATACAGATGTGTAGGCAAGCGTTCTGGACAACGGCGAGGGTAGGTTAAAATTTACCCTCTGGGGCTCTGCTGCCTAAAGAAAGAGGCATTTTCCTATGTACACAAAGTGGGTGTGGATGCAGATGGACCCCGGTGTTGACCACATGGTTCCGTGGCCGCCTTGTGGTTTATGACATTCACCACACCATCTGACCAGCACAGAATGACTCCCAGAGCAAATATCAAGGATGGCCTGAACAGCTGAAGCCAGGAAGTGTGCGGTCCTGTTTGTTCCACTGCATGGCCTGCCCTGTGCTCGTCAGCATGACTGGCCACCGCATCCCAGCTCCATTTTGCTATCCTGGTTTCTTGAGTCCATGACACTCGATTGCTTTGGGGCCTGAAGAAAACGTGAGACACACTTGCAAGCTAAGATCTCAGCCTTCCCCAGGGCCATGTGTGCCGAAGCTATGCTGTGGGTCCATCATAACCGAGCCGGCTTCAGCAAAGCTGTCAGCCACTGGACTGCCCGCAGAGGCACTCCTGATGTGTTAGGACATAGGGGTTTTCTCTTTTCTTTTGCCTTTGATCCAGTCCCCACTTCGTAGTTCTGGCTGGCCTGGAACTCACTCTGGAGACCAGGCTGGCCTCAAACTCACAGAGATCCTCCTGCCTCTGCCTTCCGAGTGCTGGGATTGAAGATGTGCACCAGTTTGCCAGGCTAGACCTTGTGCTTTTAATGGAATTCCTTCTACTCTAAGTTCTAACTCCCACCCTACCAAGATCCTCCACTCAACAACCTGTTTTCTGTCTACCCCAGCATCTACAAGTTGGGAGTCCTGATGTCCCAATTCCTACCCTCCTTTGTCTGCACAAGCTAGGTCTATAGTCAATTCCACTGTAAGGGGAAAAGGGGACATGCAGAGTGGACTTTGTACCCCACTGTGTGAAGATGTAGTGAGCAGAGGGGGCTACTGAGAACCATGGATAAAATCACTGTCAGGTACAGAGAGTACTGTGATGTGGGATTCCCCTCTGTATGCTGTGAATCCCATTAGTTAATAAAGGAACTGTCTTGGGCCTGCACAGGGAATAGAGGTAGGCAGGGAAAACTAAACTGAATGCTGGGAGGAAAAAGGCGGAGTCAGAGAGAAGCCAAGGAGCCACCACTGGAGACAGACGTGCTGAAACTTTACTGGTAGGCCACGACCTCATGGTGATGCACAGATTAATGGAGATGGGTTAGTTAACATGTTAGAGTTAGCAAGTAAGAAGCTTGAGCTAATGGGCCAAGCAGGGATTAAAATAATATAGTTTCTGTGTGATTATTTCGGGGCTGAGCAGCCAGGAACAAACAAGTGGCCTTCCTTCCCACAACAAATTGGTGGCAACGTGGCTGACTAAAATCCACTTAAAACCTGAGAGGGCTTGAAAAGTAATTCTAGATACAAAAATACAGAGTTTAACACAGCCACTTGCTGTTTGCTGGTGGTGTGCCACAGCTCCTTTAAGAGAGGTTTTCCTGATTCAGCGGTAGTAGGGAAAAAAGCCACAGTTTTGAAATGCAGGCTTTCTGGGCCATGCTGCCAGCATGACCTCTGATTCTTTCGGGAGACCGAGCATTTGAATGGGGCTTGTGAGCAACATGCTTCGGCTTGCTTGGTGGCAACATGGACCGGTGTTGTGCCAAGAGAAGGAGCATTGTACATGGCTCTCCAGGCAGCAAGCAGCTCCACCATGCTGGGCTGGGTGGGGCAAACAGGCAGTGGGGCCACTTAACTTCATAAGAAGGGCTTAGCATTTTAGGAAGCGCTCCTGGACAGTAAAGAATTACAGATACACAATAAAGACAAATTCAGGTGGGAAAAAAAATCTCTAAATGGCTCACAGTGTTGGATTAATGTATGTAGGCTTAGAAGGGAGAAGAAAAAGAGTATAGACAGTTATAAAAAGAAGTAAATGGTTTTTTTAAAAAAAGGTAAAGTCTTTAAAGAGACAGAGTACAAACAGTTATAGATTTAAAAAAAAGAAAAATAAGCCATGTAAAAATAAAAAATTCACAGAGAGTCTGGATTATGTATATTATTGTCTTTGAATTTTTTGACAGCAGAGAGACATTTGATTCTGGGAATTCCTAAGCAAACCAACATATATACTTTAAAGGTATCTTGATTTCGAAATATGGGTCTGGAGAACTATGCCCAAATTCCCAAATATTGTTTATAAATATTTCTTTATACTTAAAGGGGAATATGCTATAGAGATTTGCATTGCTATGGATCTTGGTTTATTGATACAAATTTAAGGTCAATTTTGTTATCCTGTGTATACATATTTCTGCTCTTGCTTAAGGTATTGTGTTTGTTCAGCTCATTTAAAAATGTAATGTATAGAGGCTGGAGAGATGGCTCAGAGGTTAAGAACATTGCCTGCTCTTCCAAAGGTCCTGAGTTTAATTCCCAGCAACCACATGGTGGTTCACAACCATCTGTAATGGGGTCTGGTGCCCTCTTCTGGCCTGCAGGCATACACACAGACAGAATATTGTATACATAATAAATAAATAAATAAAAATATTTAAAAATGTAATGTATAATTAAGAAATACAGGTTAAGATACAGTCATCTTTAGTAGTCAGGCTTCATGTTAGTTAGGTTGTCTAGATATAGAAATATATTTCAATTAGATAGGCCTTCTTTAAGCCTTTCAAATACCTTTAGAATATAGAATTTAAAACGTTTTAAGAAGGTAGGACTTTTCATGACAGTGAGACACATCTGCTCCTGGCAGCACCAACCTACTTCAAGATGATGATGGGCATCAAAGAGGCTCCTCATGGAGTTAGCTAGTAACTGGACATGCAGGACACACAGAGAAATGACTGCTGAACTTGCCTAAAGGTGAGACCATCCTTCAGGGTTCCTGCTTCATGAAAGAGTCTGCAAGACATTCTGCAGGACGCAAAAGAAAGTGACTGACAAACTGCCAATATAGGCGGATCTGTCTTTGAAATTTTCTGCTTCATGGAAAAGTCTGCTGGATACAATGGGCCTGTGGGCTGAAGACTGGATGCCCCAATGATACAGAAGAACTTTGGGTGACTGTTCATGCAGCGAGATGTCTCTGTCAATTCTAGAGTTTTGGAAGTTTCTTACAATGACTTCCTGTTTACTTAGGTAATATTATATCCTTCTGGAGTCTTTGATGGAGTTGAAGAATTTATAGTTATAATTATAGTTTTCTTTAGTTATGATAAAATATAAAGTAGATATAAATATTATAACTATAATTCTTGCTTGATACCTGTTTTGTTATATGTAATTTTTCTATGTTAAAGTTAAAACCTTTCTTTTCATTTAAACAGAAATGGGGAGGTGATGTGGGATTCCCCTCTGTATGCTGTGAATACCACTGGTTAATAAAGAAACTGTCTTGGGCCTGTGTAGGGAATAGAGGTAGTTAGGAAAAACTAAACTGAATGCTGGGAGGAAGAAAGCAGGGTCAGAGAGAAGCCAAGGAGCCACTGCTGGAGACAGACATGCTGAAACTTTACTGGTAGGCCACGACCTCATGGTGATGCACAGATTAATGGAGATGGGTTAAATTAAGATGTAAGAGTTAGCAAATAAGAAGCCAGAGCTAATGGGCCAAGCAGTGATTTAAATAATATAGTTTCTGTGTGATTATTTTGGGGCTGAGCAGCTGGGGACAAACAAGCAGCCTTCCTTATTACAGTACTGCCTCTTAATGAACTCTCCATAATGTTTTGGTGGCCATGATAATTGTGTATTTTTCATAATTATCATTATAATTATTATTACTGTTATTATTTTTAAATGCTGGGGGTGTTGAGATGGTCTCACTGTGTAGTCTTTGCTAGCCTGGAATTCACTATGTAAACTGCATCTCTAGGTACTGGGGTCATGGATGTACACCACCACCACCCCTTACCCACAGGGCTGTGGTATTTATCCATTTGTTCAGGAGTTTCATCTACATGTATGTATGTGTACCTCATGTTTGCCTGACGCCCTCAGAGGTCAGAAGAAGGAACTGGATTCCCTTGAACTAGAGTTACGGATGGTTGTGAACCATCATCAGGGTGCTGGGAAGAGAACCGTATCCTCTGCAAGAGCCAACGTTCTTAGCCCAACACCCATGTCTCCAGCCTGGGCTGTGCACTTGGAATCAGGCATGCGTACAGCCTTGTGCGCTGCTGGAGCATCAGAGGCGTCAAAAGGAGAGGTTTAAAGTTTGTTTCTAAAGAGGTCTTCCTTTCCTTTTTAAACAAAGCAAACTGAAGAAACACACAGTAACCAAGGTCCTCTGCTTAACGCTTTATTACAGAACACGGGCTGTACACAGCGAGCCAAGCCGCCCGGAGTGTGAGGGGCTCGTGGCCCACAAGCCGTGCTCAGGTTTCCACACGAGCCTAACTAATGACCTCCAGAAGTCACTCCTCTGTGTGGAGAAATTCCCGCCCAGACAGGGACTTCACTATTGCTATTTAGGAATGAGTGAGTGTGACCGTTGGTCACGCGGCTCTGTGTCAAAGGCATTGAGCTGTGTCTGCTACTTTGTTGCCTGCTCAACCCTAAGCTCCGAACCCGTTATCAGGCACGGGAGAAGGCTGCCAGGAACACACGGCTTAGGAGTCGAGGCTGGACAATTTTCCAGTTTTCTATTAAATAAATGGGAAGTCTTCTAAAAACTTAGTGCTTTGGTGAAAAGAAAAACTGTTTTCTCAACAAGTCTAAGACTTCAGAGTCGTCTGATATATAGTACAAATAGCGTCAAATATAAAATTCTGAAAAACTAATCTGGGACCGCTGGTTGATTATCTGGTGAGGTTCAAAGTCATCCAGGAATAACCTAGAAAATGCGCAACCCAGAAGTCTACTCGAAGCTATTGCAAGCAAAGTGGAGACTAAGCTAAGCTGGTAAGAACACTAGTGAAAAGGCCCTAGTACCAAGAGGGTTAGACCCGAGACTCCCGGGATGAGAGTGGGGGCAAAAAGGGAGGCCACGTTAAAGCCAGTACCTGGCATGAATCATTCCTGCCAGAGAGAAAGAGGAAAGCCTCCTGGCCCTGGCCCAGGGTGTGTGTGACCATCCCTAACAGCAAGTGAGCACCGGTGGGGCTTCTCCTCTCTTGCCTGTCACCTCTCAAATCTGGTGGTTTGGTTCCAGTGAGAACAGAAGCACAGGTTTGTGAAAGGGTGTGGGGAGCAAACATGGCTGGTAAGAAAAGCCCAACGCCTGAGCCCATCCTTGGCAAGGTGTCCCCTGCCCCCCCATAAACACCTCTGATCAGGACAGAGACACAACAGTTCCCAAAGATTCTGCCAGCCCAAGACGGGTGGGGGTATCAGTATGTCAGCAGATTTGCAGACAAACTCTCCCCCACCCCAAGCCTGCACGGACTCCTCCCTGGGGGTTTCCTTTAAAAAAAAAAAACAAAAAACAAAAAAAAAAACCAAGCTTTTAAGATGTGAAAAGGCAAAAAGCCTTCAGGAGGAGGCTAGGGACACCTTCGTTATTCTTCAGTTCTGTAAAGAGAAATAGGGAGAAAAAGATCATGTATCTTGCTCGGTTTACTTCAGAAGTAGCACAGGACAGGAAGAGAGTGGGCACAGGGGCTGGAGGGGGAATGGTTGGAATCGCAGAGGCCATGACAGACCAGCAGTGACACGGGCTCCATCTGTCCCTCTCCCCCACCTTTCACCCCCTAGCCAGGTGGCCACCAGCCACTTCCAGCTTCTGGGTATAGAGCAGCTGGGCAGTGAGCTTGCTGATCCTTCGCTGTGTGGCTGGTACACTAATGACATTCCTAAGGCTGTAGGTAATTTTTGCTTCCTGATGCCTGGGTCTGTCTCCCGTGAGGTTGCCCAGGAGGATTAAAAGCCTGGCTACCTCGCTGAAAGGAGAGTGGTCTTAATTTTGTGCTTTTGGCGCCCTCTCCTGGAAGCTGAAGTCAATGCATCCTTGCAGCCATTGGTTTGATTCAGGAAGATCCAGAGTCGTTGGTAGGGCTGGAGTTCCCATCTCCCTTTCTAGCCCAATATGCAGTTCGAAACCCTCCTCTTAGGTCCTATTTCCACGAGTCAAAGCTTGACAGTCCTTCAGACTGCCAGCCTTAGCAGTGTGGGACCTGGCCTGCCAACACAGCCTAGCGTACAAGCTGGGTTCCACTTTCCCTCTGGAGCCGCCATGCTGTGTCAGCTTCTCTAAGCTTGTGGAGCGAAAAGGCCTCTTACCTAGGGGGAGCTGTCGGAAGCCTGAGAGCCAATGATCCCAGTCACACAGAGGGAGGTTGGCGCCCCCAGAGAAGCTTCAGGGGGAGGCGGGGATAGAGCCAATGTGGGGAGCAGGGGAGGGGTGTGCATGTCCGTTCCGAGGGAACTGGACACAGGTTAGTGCGCACAGCAGCCAGGACTACAGACAGCACCTGCTGCCTAGCCACTTCCCGTGCGCTGGACAGGAGTTTTGTCTGGAGCAGATCCGAGGGCAGGAATTCTCAGCTGAGATCGGAGGAGAACCCGCTGGGACCTTTAGCTTCCTAACTGCCACTCCCCAAGGACCCCTGCGCAAGCCCGCTGCGGAGCCGGGTTCTAGGTGCAGCTAGGGTGGTGATCCGGCTGATCAATCAAGACGAGGAGGCAGTGCAGCGTTTACCTGTTAACCAGCCGCTCCCTGTGGCAGCCTCAGAGCAGACACAGGCTGTCTGGTAGGGACGGAGCTGGCGGGCACCCTGCCAGCTTGATGCCGATTTCATTCATTTGGTGGTAACATGAGTGGGGTTTTGTTATTATTATTATTATAATTATTACATCTTTACTTGTTTTGTGTGGGTGTGTGAGTGTGAAGGCCGGGGACAAGTCACAGCAGCCACTTCTTTCTTCACGTTAGTCCCAGGGATCGAACTCAGGCCGTCAGGCTTGGCAGCAGACACCTTTACTCACTGAGCCATCTCGCCAGTTCTACAGTTGTGCTATTTCAGGGGCCCCTTCTAGGGCCGTTCCCCAAACTCAGCTGGGTCCAGGTCTGTGTTGCAACTACCATCTCTCCAGAACTCAGAGACAGGAAGCCCAAGCCAAACTGAACAGCCTCTGCAACACCAAGCATCACGAGGCAGAGGTGTGGTCGGGGTGGGGGGGGAGTGTTTCCCCGGACCCTGGGCAGCTTCAGCTGGGGCCACATGCAGGAGTCAGCAGGAAGCAAGCGAATGTCAGATGGGGCAGGCATGTGAGAGCCACAGGAAGCATGCTGGGTAGGGAGTGGAATGAAATGAGGGGACCTCCACCAGCCCCTCCTGCACACAGTGAGGACTTCCCTGTGCAGAGGAGGAGGAGTCAGGGACTCCTTCCTCGCCCCAAGAGCAGCTCCTTGGCACAGTATCTAGCCCACAGAAGAGCCAGACATCAGTGGGTGGTCTGGAGTCCCCTGGAGACTTGGAGGCAAAGGCCCTCAGGCAGTGGGGAATCTGCTGTCTTTGACACAGAAGTGACTTGGCCTTTTCATTTCCTGGCCTCAGCTCTGAACACAGGGGCGGTGGCACACTCCAAACTGAGGCCTAGCTGCTCTGCTACCCTGACAGCCCCTCAGGGCCCACAGTGCATCGACCTGAGAGGACAGGATGAGGCTGGAGTATTGGCAAAGCCCCGCCCTCAGAAACGCCTGGGGTGGCAGGGTGGGGTTCAGGCCCTCTCTCGCCTCTCCAGCCAGGGCTGAACCCTCACGGGACTGGTGGCAACACCTCAGCTCTGCCACTGGAGTTTCAAAACAGCCTCGGAAAAATGAGCGAACGTGACCGTGCCTGTCCTCTGCAGGGAGTGGGCCACAAGTGGCCCAGGCCTTGGTCTGCGGGCTCCACTCTGAAGATCAAACACTCCTGCCTGCCCTGCAACACAGGAGGGATTGCAGGCCCTCTCAGGGGTTCCGCCATGGACCATACAACCAGCTACCTCTCCTCTGGGTGAGGCGAAGCCACGTTGGCCATCTCATAAGAAGCATGTATATTCATTCCAATATCATCCCGAGTCTCGGAGATGACAGTCCCCCATTAAGTAGACTAGCACCCAAATCAGCTGGACCCACTAAGTCCACCAGGGACTTGAACTGGTGCCTGGGAAAGGCCTTTTTTTGTGTGGGGGATTCCTCGTGTACGGAAGAACAAGGCAGGTCCAGATGGGACGGAATGCATTAACTGGTTATGGAGACGGTGGAGGAGAAGGGTTTAGACCACATCAGTGGCGTTGGGGACACATTAGCAGACAACGTGAGAGGAAACACGGCTAGTCTACGAAACCAACCTCCTTACCACAAGGGTTTGCAAGGACATTTTGTGGCCCGGGACTAAAGGACTCGCTACAGGGAGGTGAGGTCAGAGGTCAGCTCAATCCTGAAACACAAAGGTAGCAAACGGGGTCACAACAAGAGGCAATGCCCTCATCCAAGGAGTTAGGGACTCGCATGGTAAGGGCTTCTTCCCGCCTGTGCCTAGGCCGGCATCCCTCTGCACCCGGGCTGAGGAGGCTTCCTGTGAAGTCAGCATCTTGGCAGGGAGACAGGATCTTGCAAGCAGTGTGGTTGTGACACCGGAGGGAAGCTGGGAGCCCTGGAGCAGCCCAGAGAGAGTGGGTAAGCTGTGCCTTGTACTCCTTGCTTGCGCTCATGAGTCGGGGCTAGTCCCCCACCAGCGCCTCTGGGTGTCCGGACTGGGAAATGGTGCTGTTCTCAATGAGACTTGACTATAACGCAAGGGCTCCGCTCACATCGCTGGGGGGCGGGACAGCAGGTGCACATGGCGGGGGGTGGGGGCGCAGCTGTGCAAACCCTGCTCCTCCTGTGGCCGCCCTGGCCACCCTATTGCTTCACAGCCCGCCTCAGCCACCCATGCGGTCCAGATAAAACGTTGGGGGAGCCTGATGGGCACACTGGGGGCGCTGGTGGGTGAGGGGAGAGTGGTCTGATTCCAGAACCCAGAGGTCACCCAGATGCCTTGAGCTGTGCAGAGCGGAGCTGTGTGAAGCGGAACAGATAGAGAATGACACCGCGGGCGGGGGCCGGGAGGAGGGAGGATGCCAGATGGATGAGCACCAAGAATCCCGCTCTGTCCTCAAGTGACAAATTGGATTTGTCAGGGGCTCTACGCATAAGTGACCAGTGAGGCTGCTCCAGGCCCTTCCCTGGCATCTCATGCCCGCCCCTCTGTGCTGTGACTGAGGCTGGCTAGAGATTACCAGGATAAGAAAGGATGCCCAGGCCCACCCCTACACAAAGAGAAGAGGGCAGGGTGGGCTGGCTCACCCCTGCTCAGCCCTTCCACTAGTGTTCCAGAAGCCGCCTACCTCTGCTCCTCCTCCAGTTCTTCTTTGGTCATCATCCTCTTGTACTGGCTTCCCCTCAGCTGCCCAGGGCTGTACTTAAAGGAGAAGGCTGCTCCTGTGGGGACAGTGGGCAAGTTTAGTGCCAACTCTGGGAGCTAAGCTGTCCCGATCGGTATTCGGTAGCATCCCCTTCCACGGTTAGTTTTAGTTTATTCTCCCTCCTTCTCCCTGTGCATGTGCGTGTGTGTGTGTGTGTGTGTGTGCGCGCGCATGTGTGTGTGTTTGTGTGTGTGCGCGCGCATGTGTGTGTGTGTGTGTGCGCGCGCATGTGTGTGTGTGTGTGCGCGCGCGCGCATGTGCTAGGCTAGACAAGCATTCTTCCCTGAACTACATCCCCCAGCTCTCCTTTTGTTCCTTTTCAAAGAAACAGTCCAGCAACGTAGCTCAGTGGGTAGATGATAACAAAAAACAAACAAAATAAATAAAACAAAAAAAAAACCTAGGTGGTGCTCTTAATCCCAACACCCAAGAGCCCTCAGAGGCAGGTGGATCTCTGAGCTCAAGGCCAGCCTGGTCTCCAGAGCAAGTTCTAGGACAGCCAGGGCTTCGCAGAGAAAACCTATTGTCAGAGAGACCAACAAGCCACATACACAGTCCTTGTAGCAGCCTGAGTGAAGCCCCAGCTTCAAGGGACCACATACTCCGTGACATCATCTTCTCACCCCAGCGCCCAACCCCAGGCTCATCCTATACTTTTTATGAATTCCTATAGCTTCCGACACCTTGTTCTTTTTTGGTGGGAGGAGCTGGTGTTTTCGAGACAGGGTTTCTTTGTGTAACAGTCCACTGCGTGACAGAAGATGGTACCAGATTTCATTATAGATGGTTGTGAGCCACCATATGGTTGCTGGGAACTGAACTCGGGTCTTTTGGAAGAGCAACCAGAGCTCTTAACCTGAGCCATCTCTCCAGCCCCCCTCCCCTTGGTCTTTAATGGGATCAGGGGGAACTGAAATGGACAAACAGAAACTATCCCCTGTGCTGCTCCATCCTCCAAACGTCATTCCCTCCCCAGTCCAGTTTAAGCCAGCCCAGAGCTATCTGCCTGCCTCTGAGCCAACAGTTCAGCCGTTTGCCCACAAGGCTCCTCCGCCCCCCACCCCAACTCCCCCAACACTGGCCTCCCTCAACCCCCGTTCATGCTGATCATACCTATAGCAAATGCCATTCACTTCCCAGGGAGCACATGGGTCCCCACACTGGGCCCCGGGGACTCAGACTTTCCCTTTCTTCTCCTAAGCTTGGCCCAGTCTCTCTGTCCCTCCCCCCGGGTTATCAGGGCCCGAGATGGGATGCAGAAATGAACAGGCTTGGCCGACTGCCAGCGTCTGACAGCAGCCTTCAGTGCCTGCAGACTGTTAGAAAGGGCAGATCTGTAGGTTTGAAGTGTGTGGGTGTGGGTGGGGGGGGTGTCAGCAGAGAAGGGCCAGGGCATGTGACACAGCGCCAACACAGATGCTGGGGTACCCAAGCAGAGGGAGGCACGGACTGCAGGTCAGCATGGGAAAGTGGGGTGTCCTGATAAGAAAATCTGCTTGGAAGCAATGCCCTCGGTGTCCCTTAATCCAGCCAGTGTCTGGGGAGACTGAGATTGATGGGCTGGCTGGTTTCTACCTAATGCCTAGGAGGGTAGAAAGGCTGGGGTAGGACTAGCGGGCTGACTGGCTTCTACCTAATACCTACGAGGGTAGAAAGGCTGGGGTAGGACTAGCAGGCTGGCTGGCTTCTACCTAAGGCCTAGGAAGGTAGAAAAGCTGGGGTAGGGCTAGCAAGCGGGCTGGCTGGTTTCGACCTAATGCCTAGGGAGGTAGAAAAGCTGGGGTAGGAATAGCGGGCTGGCTGACTTCTACCTAATACCTACGAGAATAGAAAGGCTAAGGTAGGACTAGCGAGCGGGCTGGCTGGTTTCTATCTAATGCCTAGGAGGGTAGAAAGGCCGGGGATGGTGACAGCCAGGGACACTGCTATCTCCTCTTGCAGCTGCTATTCTAGAACTTCCTACGGTCTCTGAGACACCTCCACATCCTCTCACAGCAGGGTCAGGTTCCCCACTCACATCGTGAGACACACGGACCGGATGCTACCTGGAAGCAAAGGCCTCTGGGATTAGCATTCTCTCCTGGCTCAGAGGAAGAAGGGTCTGGAAATGATCTCAGAACCCAAACATCCTGCAGGGGCCATGTCGTTCCCCGTGCTCAATCCTCACTTAGGAGGACCGAGGTACTCACTATCTAGCTGCCCAGGGCCAGAGCCTTCCTCAGGAAGCCATCTCTCCCTTTCACAAGGCCTAATCTGCTCCTCAAATCCTTGAGCGCAATCCCAGGTGCTCCCGCGGTGACCAGGAGACAAAAGCACACAAAGAAGCCTCAAACCAACAACAGCTGGTCCTAGGCAGGCCTGGCTGAGACCAGGAGGGGCGGGTGTGGTGGCAAACATCTTTACTCCCGGCACTTGGGAGGCAGGACGCTGTGAGTTCTAGGCCAGCCTGGTCCACATTAAGCTTTGGGCTAACTCTACAGAGGGTACAGGACAGCAGGGTGGCTGTGGGTGAGGGGAGAGAGGCACATGAGTCAACGGGGGTTGGTGTGGTTGCCAGGGCTCTTGCTGGGGTGAGGTGGTGGCGGCTCTGGGAGTCTGAGGTAGAGCTGAACCGTCCTTCTCAGAAAGCCTTCCTCTCCTCTGCAACCTCCCCCTCCATCTCCCACCACCTAACCCCCTCCCCCCGCACCGCCCAGGCCAGGCTAAGCTCTGCCTAGCTAGGTTAATAAGGAAACTCCACTCCATCTGGGTCATCGGAACCAAGAGCTTTTCAAGCCAGTCCAGGATGTGGACAGATGAGGCCGGAGATCAGGAAGCTTCCCTGAGCAACTCCAGTCTGCAGCCGAGAGCTGCAGCATTCAAACCGAGGAGCAAAGGGACAGTGTCTTTGTCTATCCCAAAGCCCTAAATATCCTGCATGCCAGGGAGGCAGCTGTACCCCGAGTTTGCAGACACCCTCAGGATGGACCCAGAAGAAGTGACAAAAACCAAGCAGAACCTCGGCTTTTGGGTCACTGCGGTGCCGCTTTAGAAAAATAAACATGGAAAGTTCTGCCAGCTTGGTGCACAGCTGGGTTCTGGTTTATGGGGCAAGTCTTATTAGCTTGATGCTCTTCCAGCCCACCAGGGCGGCCCACTGACGCAGGCTTTAACTTAATCATACGCGGTGGGCCCAATCCAATTTCATTAGAGCAGGAGGGCTGGGTGTGAGAGCCCCTGGGGAGTGCGTATGGGTGGGGGCTTCCTCTTTCAATCTATGAGTCACTTGGGGAAGTCATTTTAGCGACACTAATCAATTAGCCTGGGAGGCTGAGCTGCTTATTGCAGAGGGGGTGCGTGGGGGACGGTGTGCTGGGGACAGGAGCGGGCAGGGTGGGGGACAGCCTTGCTTCCCCTGACAGCTGAGCCCACTGGCCTTTCTCCCTCCGTCTGGTTATAGCGGCAGGCCATTAGGATGGGGGCTGTCCACGGACAGTAGCTCGGATGAGAAAGGGAAGAACTCAGCAGCAGGCAGGGGGCTGGATACACGGCTTGTGGATGGTGGATGTCAGCAGAGTTAGGAATGGCAGCGGATGGGTCTCTCTGTTTGCACCCGGGGCCTCCAGGCTCACTTCAACCTCCCTTCCGCATGCTCAAGTCACTAACAGGACCTTAGAACCAGTGCCAACGGGGACAGACTCTTGGGCTATAGTTACTGTTAGCTTCTAACTTGATGACCTAGGAGTGGAGAGCATGGGCCTGGCTGGCCAGGGGTTGACATCCTCACCTCCCACTGCCTGTGCCTGGGCACTCTCAGAGGCTGTGCCAACAGAAACCCACAGCTCTGCTCACTCTCTGAGCCTCATCGCCACTGACACCCACAGGAGCCTCAGTCACCACATTCCTGAACCCCCTACTCCCTGTTGTTCCCGTTAAACCTGCAGTTGGTCTTGCTTTTTTTTTTTGGTTTTTCCGAGACAGGGTTTCTCTGTAGCTTTGGAGCCTGTCCTAGAACTAGCTTTTGTAGACCAGGCTGGCCTCGAACTCACAGAGATCCTCCTGCCTCTGCCTCCCGAGTGCTGGGATTAAAGGCGTGCGCCACCACCACTCGGTGGTCTTGCTTTTTTTAAAAACTAAAATTATCTCTGTACACTCACTGTACTGGTCGGATAAAATTAACTTGTTTTGTTTTTCTCCAGCTTCTTTGTGAAGGAAATAAAATGTGACAGATCAGCAGTCTGTCTGTCTGTCTGTCTAGGACACATGGGGGCCTCTGGGTTTCATGTGTTCCCGTGGCTCTCTCTCCCATCTGAGCCACCCAGAGTTCAGGAGAAGCAGCCCCTGGGAGACCTCCCAACAAAATACACTGGAGAGAACCAACAGAAAGACAGGCTCGGTTGGGAGAGGGGAGAAGAGACCTGTCAGCGAGGGAAACCCAGAGAGCTTCTGCCTCTAAGGGAAGACCTTCTGCACCCAAGGACAGAAAAGCCTGAACCAGAAGTGCAAAGGAGGTACGCAGGGAGGCAAGGGATGAGCGGGACCTTGATCGGATCATCCCATAGCCCCTCTCCCTCCATCCACCCTCAAGTCCTTGTGGTCCCCAGTTCTCCGATCCCACTGCCCCCAGAGTGGTCCAGGGAGAGCCAAAGACTGCAGCCTCATGGGAGTAGGTGCCGCTCACCATCCTCTTCCTCTGGCTCTTCAGTGGGCGGCCCCGTCTCACTGTCTGAGTCCTGCTCTTCATCCTGCAAGACAATGGCGGGGGGGGGGGTCAGTGCCGCTTACCTAGCTGAACCCTGTTCTCTCTCAGGAAAGGGTGAGATGTGGGTTGGGGGGAGGTGGCTCTAGAGTGACCATCTCCTAAATTGGGGAAGTGGTAGATGAGTGGAGAAGGCATCTCCAAGGTCCGATGTGACCCTGTCCAGCAGCTGTGGTGCATCCTGTGGTGTCAGGGCAGAGTCAAGGAGAGGAGGAGGAGATAGAGGACCCTGGGTACCACAAGCCCTCGAATTAGGCCATTCCCAGGTAGTGCCTGTCCAGGCATTTTGGAAAAGTGGCCTGGAACTCCCTCCCTTACCTTAGTAAGTAAAGAGAGACGCCAAAAAATCTGGCTGCACTACCTAGGGCCAAAACCAGCTCAACAGCCCAGCTATTCCTTCTGGCTGCTTCCGATGTTATTTTCTGTCTCTACTCAGTGCAGTGACCATTTACCCAAAATTGGAACTCCATCCCCTTAGCCTGGTCTCTCCCACACATGGATTCAATAAACAGATGGCCAGCCGGGAGAGGCATCCCATCCCGTCCTGGGATGGCCTTGGTGGAAGGAAGGAGTGACTTCAACTTCAGGAATGTTTGAGGATGAGAGAGCCACGTGATCGGCGAACTAAGCAGAACTGGAGGGTGTGGAGAGGGGATCAGAGGCCCGAGGAACTGTGGCTTGGAAGCCTAGCAGGCCAGGGTGGAAACTTCAGGTTGAGGGGAAGGCCATGGGTAGAAGTGAGCTGCCTGCAGTGGAGACAAACACTGGTGTAGGTTCTGAGGTGCCCCAGATACCCCAAGGAGCAGTCAGCCTTCGTAGGAGGAGGCTCCCCAACAGAACAGCAAGTTGAGCCTGGAAATAAAGCAAGCCCCATGGCGGTAGAGGTCACAAGAGGCAAACTCTTAGGCCTTGAGTTCCTCAGGATCTAGGGCCACTGAGCAGAGCTTGTAGACTCGGGGCTGGCCTAGCACAGGCAAGGCTGTGTCCCGGTGGATCAGACAATCTCAGTTTTGCAAAGCAAAGTTTGTTTGTAGCCAAGGGAGGTGAGCAGGTCGGAAAAGGAAACACCCCTTTGGATGCAGGGGACTCACTGCGAAGAATCTGTTGTCTAGACTAGAAACATCTATCTAGGACTTTTCTACAGCAGTGCCTAGCTAAACACACCTGGCTAACACGATCTCTAAAATGTCAGCCAGTCCAAAGCCACCAGGCATGTGTGGCACACAGAGGAGGTGTCTGCACACCCTGGCTATAAGGAAGGGTCAAAAGAATTTCTGAGGGGGTGTGGGAAGGCAGGCAGAGTGCACATGTATGAGGAACTGAGTTTGGATCCCCAGCATCCACGGAGAAGGAGCACGGGGTTGTGTATGTCCATAACTCTAGCGCCGGGATGTGTGGGGGAGACAGGCAGCTCTTCAGAGCTTACCAGGGAGACAGACTGTACAACTGGTGAACTCTGGATTCAGCGAGAGATCCTGTCTCAAAAGATAAAGTGGAGCTGGTGTCACACACTTTTAATCCCCAGCACTCGGGAGGCAGAAGCACGAGGATCTCTGTGAGTTCTTGGCCAGCCTGATCTACATGGTGAGTTCCAGGCCAGCCAAAGTTACATAGCAAGACTGTCTCAAAAATAAAACAAGGCCTTCAGAATAGGGTCATGCACACGCATGTATGTGTGTATGTGTGTGTGTATGCGTGTGTGTGTGTACATCAGGGAAGGATGCCAGGTGGCTTGCTCTAACACTCTCCGTCTGTTCCCTTCAGACAGGATCTTTCACTGAACCTGGAGCTAGGCTGGCAGCCATGACACCCCAATGATCCTCCTGTCTCTGACGCCTCAGTGCTAGAGTTACAGGTGTATCAACACAAGTTGCTTTTATATGGATGCTCAGGATTTGAACTCAGGTCCTCATGTATGTGCAGCAAGTGCCACCTCCCCAGTCCCTAGGATGGGTCTTGATCCAAGGTCCTCTATCCTTATCAGAGACAATCCAGACATAAGCGGAGACACCCGTGCGCACACAGAAGATCACGTGCACAATGCACCCCGCCAACCCCCTGGCTTTGGCCTTTTGACCTCAGAGAAAAATAAACTGCTGTTGTTTAAACCCCCCAGCCCATGGCATTTCACGGCAGTGGCCCTGACAAGCCCATGGAGCAGGCTTCCAGGGACAGTAAGCCAACCTCATGAACACTGAAGGCTGTGACACAGGCTGATGTCATCCCCCAGCAGGCCTGGCTGAGGCTCCAAGCCAATCGCCTCACAGGTAGTTCTGCTGTCGCTGCCCTGCCTGCTGCTCTCTGTAGTGTGCCGAACGAACCCGCCTACTTTGGAAACAAAACAAAGCAGAAGCCGATCACCCCACTGACTGTGAGCCCAGTGTAACTGGACTTAGGGATAACTCTGTTGCAACTGTGCTGAGTTAATTTTCCACTTTAGCCAGAGGTGGCAGGAGACGGAAGGTCTCCAGCTAGCATCCCCAAGAACCCACTGGAGAGGACGGGTCAGGCAGGCTTCTGAATGATTAGGGCAAGGTAAAGTGTGTGTGTGTGTGTGTGTGTGTGTGTGTGTGTGCGCGTGCGTGCGCGTGTGCATGCATGTGCGCCCATCTGCTGTCCCAGGAGACGCCTTTGCCCTGCACCCTACCAACAGGATCAGCAGGAACCCTGTGGCTAGCCCCCAAAGCTAACCCAGGGTATGATGGCCTGCATTAACCTGACGCTCATCTGGATTGACTGACTTTAGACCATGGCAGATCGGCTGGGCAGGTGGAGCTCAGTCAGGTCCCAGCTCTTCAGCGGGATCTCCCGAAGAAAAGGTAAAGCAGGTGGGGTGGAGGAGACTGCCTGCGGGTCTCTCCCTCTTGCAGAAGGCATGGTGGGTGGAGGTCGGCAGCATGGCTGGAAAGCAGTGCTGGCTAGTGCCAGCCAGTTCAAAACCCGGAGCCCTTCTCTCCAGAGGTCTCAGCAGATCCGCTTGGCTGCCTCCTGGCCTCCAAACAATGCTTCCAGGAGGACAGGGACCCACTCACGAAGTCTCTCCTTGCCACTGATGAAAAGGTGTGCTCCTCAGGGCAAGGAACTTTCTGTTTGGTACCGAGCCACTCACCCTGTCCCAAGCTGGCCCTCTCAATCCGTCCAGCTCTTCAGGACAATAGCCTAACACTCATTCCATCACAGCCTCTGACGAGACTCCAGCCCGACTCCACTTCCCCTCCTCCCTCTCTGAAAGTCACCTTCGTCTTCTGCTGGCCCACGGTCTTGCCTGAGGCCCTGGAACCAACTCTCCTCTAACTTTCCCTACTTTGAGAACACTGCAGGCAACCCTTTGAACCACAGTCCCTATTTTTTTGTTTGTTTTATAAGCATGGACATCTTGCCTGTGTGTATGTCTGACCCCATGAGCATGCCCAGTAGGTACTACAGAGGTCAGAAGAGAACATTAGATCCCCTGGGACTGGCGTTATAGACAGTTGTGAGCTGCCATACAGATGCTGTGAATTGAACCCAGGTCCTCTGGAAGAGCAGTCAGTGTTCTTAACCATCTCTCTAGTTCCCCACAATCTCCTTTGTTTGTTTGTTTTAGAGACACAGTCTCATGTAGCCCAGGTGGGCCTCGAACTTGCTATGTAGCTGAGAATGGCACTAAACTTCCAATCCTTCCGCCTCTACCTCCCACGTGGCACCAGCTAGGCGTACCAGTCTTTAGGGCCCGAGATCTGCCCTCTGTCATTCACTCATGGGTTTCGTGACTCCCTCTGCCTGGCCAGAGGTCTCCCAGATTACAGGGCCTGACAGCTCAGAGCTGTTTGGCTGCCTGGATCTGCAGAAGGGTAAGAGAGGCCCAGGTTTCCCTATGTGGGACAGCTCTCTTTGTCTCTGGGCTCTGGGCTCCATGGCAGGCCCAAAAGGGAGAAGAGTTCTTAGCACTTCAGCCGACACCAGAACCCAATGTAGAGCACGTGCCAGTTTCCCCTTGGATGCTTCTTGCACTGGGGAGCTCGCTCCCTTACGAAGTAGTCTGCCTCTGGGGAGCATCAGACAGGGCTTGGGCGTAAATTCTGCAGCAGGAGATGCTAGGTAGGCTACAGGCAGGGAGGGCAGAGACAAGGAAACTGAACCTGCCTTTGGCAAAGAGCCAGCAGCATGTTTTTGTTCGATGTTGGTGGGTTTTGCATGTTCTTTATTGAAAAAGACCTCATGGGTACCTGCTGTCCAGTGGACCTGAGGTAGGAGTGGGGAAGGGGTGGGGAACGTGGTGGGCAGGGGCCTGTTCTCATTCTTGTGTGCAGACATTCCTCTGCACAGACAATGTGCTCAAAAATAAAAGATGACCTCATGCTGGTTAAGTGCTCCGAGGAGAGCCAAATAGGATGATGCATGGGAGAGAGAGCGGAGAGAGAGCCGAGAGAAGGGTGATTGGTATCTGCTAACGTGGTCAAGGGCACGGAGACAGGATGTGCACAGGGCTTGTATAAAGATGCAGGCTGGTCGTACCAGGCAGTCAGTCAGCATGAGTGTCTAAGACATGAGCCTGAGCATGAGGAAGACACCAGAGGCCTCAGTGGGGACAGTGAGCATTGTGATCAAGGTCTATCAGCCTCGGGGGCTAGTTACCCTGCTGCAGCAGAAGCTGCGGAGGGCTTCAAGTAAGGAAGCTGGGACGCGGCTTCTGGGTTAATGAAAGTCCAACTCGGAGCTGGTGGAGCTGGGCAGCCTAGGGTACTGGGGCAGCAGGAGCCTGGGAAAAGGCTATCAGACAGCCTGCAAGAACACAGCATGGAATAGCAGCCAGCAAGACTACAGGGGAGTTGCTCCTCTTGGGAGGAGGCTCTGGGAGACAGGCAAGAGGGAAGAGAAAAGGGAAGAGCAAGACAGGCTTGGACCTCAGGTCTAGCGGGTGTGGGCAGCATGGGGAAGAGGAAAGAGTTGGGGAAGAGGGCAGACAGTGACAGACACCTGAGGGGAATGGGTGTCCGTCCACAGGAGATGGGAGAGGGCGTTGGGGCGACCTTCACTACCATCAGGGCAATGGTGGCTGGAATGTTCTAGAAGGCAACAATGGTGGAGCAGGTCCAGAAGACCTTCGGTTGATATTTTACACCAGAACCTTTCCAATAGGGCGAGGGGGCTACGAGGGGGATGGGAGAAACCCTAATTACACACATTGGGTTAGGGGCTAGCTTCCAGCGCAGGAGAGGTGGGGAATGGAGTTGGAGAAAGGAGTGGGGCGGACGGGGGACACAGACTGAGATAGAAACGAACGAACCGGCTCACTGTCCTTTTAGCTAGCACTCCCACCCCGACCTTATCCTGTTCAGACATCCAGTCCAAAAACACCACCCCGGGCTCAGCACTGCCCAGTCACACACGCATCTGCCAGCAAACTCACTCAAATGAGCAGGCGCAGCAGACTCAATCTCAGCAGATTAACAGTTTGGGGCAATGACCGGGTTTAGGGGGACACCAAGAACTTCATAAAACCAGAACGAAACAAAGGCACGAAAGCCCCGTGGGCAGCAGTCTGCACTGTACCCAACCCCAGGGCAAACGTTGGGCTGAAGCCCCTCCCCCACATTTCAAACTAGAAAGAAGAAAATCAAGAAGGGATTGATGAAGTCTGAACGGAGAGGGCTGGTGAGCGCAGTCATTCATTCAGGAAAGCCAGGCGGCAGGACTGGTAAGGTCGGGCTGGGCTGTCACTCAGTAGCGTCGAGCACTTGTTCCATCACCAGCAGGCTCGTGCCCACACACAGACACACACGCACACACACACACACGCATGCATGTGCACACACAGAGTAGGTAGACAGCTTTAAAGTCTCTTTAAGGCTTTAGCCGGAGGAGAAGCCAGTTTTGGATTCCTTAGGCGTGGGAGTCGTGGGTGGTTTGGCCCGGAGAGACTTGCTGCAGACTAGCAGCCGAGCCGATACTGCCGGCGGAGGAGGTGCTTTCTGGTTTTGAACTTTATCTCCAGCCTCTGAGTCCTCAAAAAATAAGAATCTACCCAGGAGAAAGGCTATTCCAGAAACTCCCCTTTTCCAAGGTGGAGGTTCTGCAGTCTCTGCTCTGTGTGTGTGTGTGTGTGTGTGTGTGTGTGCTCAATTAAGAAAATTTTAGGGGCTGGAGAGATGGCTCAGAGGTTAAGAGCACTGGCTGCTTTTTCAGAGGACCACAGTTCAGTTTTCTACATTTACATAGTGGCTCATAAATTATCCTTAACTCCAGTTCCAGGGATCCAACGTCCTCCTCTGACCTCTGAGGGCACTAGATATCCCCATGGAGCACAAACATACATTCAGGCAAAACACTCATATATCCCAAATAATAAAGTTTTAAATATAAAAAAATTATTATTATTGTTGGGGGAAACCAAGATTCCAAGGTCTCTGGGTGGTGGTGGGACACGCCTTTAACCCCAGCACTTGGGAGGCAGAGGCTGGTGGATCTCTATTAAAAAAAAAAAAAAAGAGTTCAAGGCCACCTTTGTCTACTCGGTGGCTTCAAGACACCCTGAAGCTGTACAAAATCCTGTCTCAGTACAACAGACCCGGCACGTGACTGGGTGAGATGAGTTTGGAACACAGGTGAGATTAGAGCCCTCATAAAAATACTACAAGACACCACGGCAGCCCCCTTCTCTGCCACGTAAGGACACAGCTGGGGGCAAGTCACACGGGCAGGAGGTCTCCCCAGAGCCCAACCTGCTGCCCCGAGACCTGAGCATTCCAGTGTCTAGGAATCCAGGAGACAAAGGTGTAACGAAAGCCACCTGTCAGCAGTGTTCTATCACATCGGCTAAGGTGGCCCCACAGGATAGGAACTGCCCGACGTCTATCTGGCCCTCTGCTACCTGTTTTGGTAAGAGGACAAAATGGGACCGTCAGGTAAGTTGACAGGAAAGGGCTCAATCGTCCCCTGATCTTATGGGAGGGCTGGGTCTGTGAGCTTCCAGTCTCAACAGGGTCGGGGACGACAGGGTCACAAGGTGGAACTTGAGTTAAAAGTTGAAGGAGCAATACAGTGAACCCCGCACGCTTCTCAGCTAGACCCACCATTCTGCCATCTTTATATTTTCTCTCTCTGTGTCACACTGTGTAATATTTATATCCGGACAGAGAATTTCGGCCTGCAGGCTGCTGGGACGGCTCAGTCGTTAAAGCACTCGCTGCCAAGCCTAACGACCTGAATTTGATCCCCACAGGTTGTCCTCTGACCTCCAGATGTGCACCGTGGCTCTGGAATGAGCACACACGTGAAATCAATAGGTGTATTAATAATATAGAGAATTTTAGCATGTATCTTGCTAACAATAGGTCTCTCCTTTTTAAGTGCTAGGAATCTAACCCACAACCTCATCTAAACTAGATAAGGGCTTTACCACTGGGCAACATCCCTAGCCTTCTAGGACATTTTTCCATATAAACCTAATGTCAATACTGCACACAAAAAAAATCGAGCACTGAAATCACCCAGGCCTTGGGTTCCAGTCCAAACACCATATACACAAAAGTCCCTACTCGGGATTGGAGAGATGGCTCAGCAGTTATGAGCACTTGATGCTCTTGCAGAGGACCTGGGCTGTGTTCTTAGAACCCACGTGGTGGCTCACAACCATCCCTAACTCCTGTTCCAGGGGACCAGACGCCCTCTTCTGGCCTTCGCATGTACTGCACACACATGCATGCAGGCAAATAGTCCATACACATAAAATAAAAACAAATGGATCTTTTTTAAAAAAAAAAGCCCCTACTGTGTGTTTATTTTTTGTTTGTTTTGAGAGCGTCTTGCCACGCTGCCTCAGCTGGTCTCTGACTCCTGGACTCAAGTGAGACTCCCAATGCGAGGAGGTCTGACCCGGGCACAGATGAAGCGTCTAACCTCAGAGTCACTGGACCAACCCTTGTGCCATGGCTTCTCGGGGACTCTTCCCATATGAACATGACCTTGGCGGGATGCTGATACCACACAGGAGTCCTGGCCATCCTAAGACCCCAGCCTACATCAGCGTCAAGAAAGCCCTGCTCCCTAGCTCTAAGCAGGACCAACTTCTGTCTGGACACAGCCGCCTCATCGTTCTCGGTGGGAACTAGGTGTGCCCACCATGCTTCCTGCACTGCCCACCCCAAGTAATCCCCACGAGAGAGATAAAACACATTCTATTGTGTATGATTCTACCTCTCGGAGTCCCTGCCCAGGACTGTAAACTGCTGGGGGATGGGGAGACAGGCCGACCTCGCAGGATGCAGGACAGGACCTCAGCTTGGCTGGCCTCACACCCACCTACCCCCCCCACCCCCACCCCTGCTCCTTGACTCCCCACACAGGCCTCAGTCTATAACTGTCCCCTCCCACCACCTGGTCCCTGGCCTTGAGGGCACCCAGCCTGCAAGGGGGCCGCTGCCCAAGTGATCTACGCAGCAGCTGAAGGCTGCCTCCCCGGACTCCAGATCCTTTTCAGTAATCAGCTTTGCGAGGCAGAGCCTGCAGCTGCCACAGACAGCCAGGCCTCGCTGGGAAAGGAGCAGACTGGATCAGGAGGGAAGTAGTTAATGGACAATGAAAAGGGGATGAGGTGGGGAGAGTCGAGTTAAGCCTCTCTGGGGCAGTGGCTCCCGCCCAACAGCAAGTGCGGTAGGCCCTGATCCACCTAGGGACCATGAAGGGAGCCTCCACTGAGGGCACATCCAGCCACAGCCTCTCATTCCAACGTGGGGGTTTCTTCCCTAGGGGTATCCCCCCGCCCCCAATGTGAGCATCAGAAGAAAGAGCTGGAAACACTTAGAAATGCCTGAGTCCATTTTAAGACAACGTCTAAGTCACTACTTCTAACACTGATGCCCATTAAAGGAAGGCGTGGAAGGGACACACAAAGGAACGTCTGTCTCCCAGGTCCTCACCTGGGAGTCTGCCCACTTGACACTTGTGGCAGGAGTCAGAGACCAGGCTCACAGCTGATGGGCCTGACCTCCACATGAGAAAACTACCTTACTGTTAGGTGGACTCCCTCCGGACAGCCCGGCTGCCATCTTGAACTCCCTGCACGGTACCTCGTCCTCCAAAGTACGCACTAACCTGGGTGTGGTGGCGAGAGCCTGTAATCCTAGGATTTTGCTTTTCTTTTGGAATGGGGGGGGGTCTCATTATGCAGACCAGGCTTGATTTGAACTCACAGAGATCTGTCGTCAGACTTTGGGAAGCCGAGGCAGGAGGGTTTTGAGTCTGAGGTCAGCCTTGAGACCAGCCCCGGCAACTTGTCAAGAACCTGCCTCATCAACCAACTAACACCAGAAAATAATCCAAAATGCCCACTTGCGTTAATTATTCGAAGGCCCGTTTCAATACTGTAAGTGACCCTGTTACAGGACGAGCGTCTCAAAAAACCTTGTAGAAACTTTCTTAAGAAATTGCTCTGCTCCAAAGGACCAAGATAGGACTGTGCCCCTAACAGACACCTTGGTCTAGACGGAATCTAGAGGAACAGTTAAAACAGAGCTGGTGGAGGGAGCCGGTAATGTCCTGAGAGGAATCCCAAACCCCACCTGCTATTCACACACACACACACACACACACACACACACACACACACACACACACACACCACACACACACACGCACGCACGCGCGGTCTGCGAGCCTCCAGCAGCATCCTGGGCTCAGTAGGTTGAACACAATAGCTCCTCACAGCTGGCTCAGGGTAAGTTAGGAGCCACTCTAATGACACAATTAGTCACCCACTTGTCAAGCAAAGAGCCTGAGAGTAGGGGGTCTGGCAGACTCAGCAAAGAGAAAGGCCTGGGCCCAGTCTCACTGCCGCCTCCTCTGTCCCAAGGGCTTCACTCCCGTGTAAACCATTGTATCCAGCGAGGGACAGAGGAGGCACCGGCAGATATGCTGACCATACACAGGGCCAGCGCAGCAAGCCCACGACTTCCACAGTCCGAGCCATCCTGCCTTCAGGATGAAGAACAAAGTGTTAAAATCTGACCAGAGACCAGAGTGGGTGGCGTGGCCTGGAGCTGTGAATCTCAGTAACCCCGGGCAAGCCAGGATCCAATCTACAGCGCATCAGAGAATGAGCAAGGGGCAAGCAATGGGTGCTCTGAAGAAGGCCTAGTCAGCTGATGGCCGGCTCCCAGGAGGTGGGGACGGTGGGGGCGGGGTGGGGGTGTGTGGGGGTGTGGAGCAGGGGGGCTAGGGCTTCTACCCGCACCTTTTATTCCACACCAGGTGGACTCATCTGCAACCCAGGGGGGTGGGATTGAGGGTGTCAAACTCTACAAGCAGTTTGAAAACGACAATAACATGGTCCCAGTAAATGCTCTTCCTTTCAATCCAGCCCTCCCACATTGCCTGTGGAATCTGGATTTCAAGTTGACCTAAAAGACAGGCAACTTCCCTTCTCGCACACCCCATCCCAAAGTACTGTGTTGTCGAGAGTACGCTAACTCCACTGCAGATCTTGAAGAAGGGCACGTGTCCGTAGGTTTGGGCACGCGTGGGCAAAGGCGGGGAGAGAGGAGGGTGAGGAGCAGAGTGTCAACGTCCGTGGGAGGCCCGGGAACGCCAGAGCGGGGAGGGAGGGAGGGAGGAAGAGAGGCCAGCTCCACTTTGGGGGAGGATGGAGCGTCCCGGCCGCAGAACCCTCCTTTCCTGCCGGCCGCTGGCTCGGCCCTTCCTGGGGAGGTTCAGCCGGCAGGCTCGTGGGTGTCCTACCGGAGACCCCACGGCGAACCCGGTGCGTACCTGCCTCCCCTCGTCCGCCGGCTCCTCCGCCACGGTCTCTCCCGGCTCCTCCATGCGCTCGGGCTGGCGCGGCCCCGCGGGTGCGGGCTCAAAGGCGCTGGGCTCGGGAGACGCAGGCGGCGCGGGAGCCCCGGGGGCCTCGGTCGGGGACGCGCGTTCCGGGGCCGGGGCCGCCCCACGGCGCAGCAGCAGCCAAGCGAGCAGCAATGCCAGCGCCGTGGCCAGCGCGGGGAACGCGGCCAGCAATTCGGCCGGCGCCTCCATCGCGCCGCGGCCGCCGAGTGCCCGCCCGCCGGGACCCCGAGGGAGCCCGCCGCGCCCCGCCACTAGGCCACGCCCCGAGGCGGAGTCCCGCCCAAACCACGCCCCCTCGTGCTCTCAGGGTGCCTTCGAGTCCGGACCTTGGGAGGCTCCAGTCCATCTACGGCTGGCTGATGCTCTGGGGCACCGGCTCAATTCATGCTTGCTGAATGGGGTGAAAGGCTCATTGTTCACTGTCTTTAGATTTGGCTTCATGTCAGCTCTGTGCAGAAGTTCATCTTAGAGGTGGTGGTGCAGACCCGTGATCCCGGCACTTGAAGTAGGTTGGGTGCAGGAGTTCAAGGTCTTCCTCAGGTACAGCGTTCTGGCCCTTACAAGATTTCATCTCATTAACAAACACACTACACACAAAAATACTCATCTTGGGGTATTGGTGATCTGGGCCCTACGGGGGAACTTGTGGGGGCATGAAAATTGAACACTGATTCTCTCAAAAGGAAGATAAGTCAAAGCGGTACGTGGTGGCTCTCGCCCTTGATCCCACAGTCCAGTACTCCAGACCAGGAGGCAGAATCTCTGTGATTCCAATGCAGTCTGATCTACATAGCAAGTTCCAAGTCAGCCAGGGTTGCATATGAGACTCTGTCTGAAAGAGACAAGGGAAATCTCTCATGACTCCTGGCACCAGGACCCACAGCTGTGGCATTCATGAGCTCTTGCTGAGGGCTTCGGCAGTGGATGGAAGGAGGTGGAAAGAAGGGTGTTTTTGTTTTTCCGTATCTTTCCTAGGGCTCTATTGATGAAAGTGTAAAACGCACTGTAACCAACTGTGTGCTTCCCTAACACTCCCCACCCACCTTTTCATCACTTTGAAGAAATACAGGATAGACTAAGTGTGTCAGGAGAAAAGGACGGATGGAAAACAAACTCAACTGGGCTTGTAATGCAAGCCTGTAATCCCAGCATTCAGTAGAGGCAGGAGGATCAGTTCAAAGCCAGCCTGGGTTACCCAATGAGTCTGGATCCAGCCTGAGCTACTTGAGACCCTGTCTCAAAAGAACAGAAAGGAAGGGGGCTGGAGAGATGGTTCGGTCCTGAGTTCAATTCGCAGCAATCACATGGTGGCTCATAATAAATAAATAAACATTTTTTTTTAAAAAGGAAGAATATTAAAAAAAAAAAAGAGCAGAAAGGTAGTGGGCTCCCCAACCCAGATAGTGGTTCACACCTATAATGCCAGCTATTTGAAAAGCCTAGGAGATCTCGAGGCCGGTTCAAGTCAATCTGAGCAGTCTCAGATCACACAAAATGGGGTTTCAACTTCGGCTAGAGGCTAGACTGGGAAGGAATCTCAAGCATACTTGTGTGGGAGCAAGTGCGCTCCCACTGAGCTACTTCCTCCAGGACAGAGTGTTATTTTACCTGGAAGGAACAGTTCTGTTACTGCTTGTGAGCTCCAGCTGTGACAGGAAGATCCCCCAGCAACAGGGAGAGCCCGATTCTACAGCAAGTCACTGGTGGGTTTTTTTTTTTTTGAGACAGGGTTTCTCTATGTAACAATCCTGGCTATCCTGGAACTCCCTCTGCAGACCAGGCCTGACTCTGCCTCCCGAGCATGTTTCTCCTCTTAGTTGATGGAAAAAGCTCAGCCATATAATGCAGAAGGGTCTGTTGTCTAGGCTCCTGGCTTTTGACCCCTCCAGGGTGTGGAGCCAAAGGATATGAATGAGCCTTAATTTTACTCCAAGACACCCCCCCACACACACACACACGCATACTACATCCATCACTCCACTTCTGTTTTTAGTAACAAGGGTTCACTCAACAGCTCAGGATGGCTTTGAACTTGTACTGATCCCTTCCTGTGCTGGGACTACAGATGGAAGCTACTACACCCTGCTCCCAAACAGGTTTGTTTCTTAGATTTGCTTTTATTTTATGAGTATTTTGCTTTCACGTATGTATGTGCACTGCATGCAATCCTGGTGCCCATGAAGGCCAGGAGAGGGGGCTGGACCTCCTGGAACTGGAGTTAAGGATGGCTGGCAGCCACCATGTGGGTGCTGGGAACCAAAGCCTGGTCCTCTGCAAGAGCAGCAGCTGCTCTTAACTAATGAGCCGTCTCTCCTGTTCCCGAGGCTTGTTTTAGTCCAATATAATTCTAGCATCCAGGAGACGAAGGCAGGAGGGTCCAAAGCTGAAGGCCAGCTGTCTCAAAAACAAAGAAACAAAATATATAAAATCTATATTAAAAAGTTTTCCCGAGACATGACTGAAGGGATATTTCATTTGTATTTTAATAAAGCTTGTGTCAAAATAGCTTCATTTATCAGCCTTACAGACCAGACGGTGGTGACACACACCTTTATTCCCATTAGCTACACTAGTCTGCCACAGAATCCAGGTGGCAGTGGGGCACGCCTTTAACCCCAGCACAAGAGAGGAATGTAAGACGGGAGGAGACAGCCCTCACAGTCTCATTCTGAGATTCTAAACTGACGTAGATCTAAGAGCCAGTGGCTGGCTGTTTTGCTTTTCTGACCTTCAGGTTGAACCCCGACTTCTGCCTCTGGGTTTTGATTAATCTTGCTACACATGGCTGTCCACTATGACTGGCCATAAAATGTAGTTTTATGAGGTCCTGGAGCCGGGCATGGTGTTGGACGCCCTTAACCCAGCACCTGGGAGGCAGAGACAGGTAGATCTCTGAGTTGGAGGCCAGCCTGGTCTAGAGAGCAGGTTTCAAGACAGCGAGAACTTGTCTCAAAAAACAAGAAGTCTGTTCTGCTAACAGAGTATATCCTAGTGACCTTGACTGGAGACTCAGAAAGGAGAAAACACTGCAAAAGACACAATCCCAAATCCACTTGTTTTATTTGAAGTGATGATCAAGATTTATACCTTGCAGAGCCACAAGCATTTGGCGGTAGAGCCCAGAGTGGGAGGGCCAGATTGTTTGGTACTCTGATAACTGTAAGAGACTAGGGTGCTCAGGGCAGCCTGGTTCCTCTGAGGCATCCAGTTGCCATGGAGACAGCAGGTTTGGGCAGGTTCCCCCTGGGGAGATTCCTGGGGGGATAAGTGAGACACAGTTGAGCACTACAAGGAAGGGACCCCACTTTTGGGATGGAGACAGTTTATACTGAAGCCCACGTATCATCTTGACAGGGACATGGGGGTGTTACGAGGAGCCAGAGCCCAGGGTGAACTCACCAGAATGCATTTCTGTGGGAATGCCACACACAACGAAGGGACCCACAGCGGCATCCCCACACCTGCCTCCGACACAGCACCTTTGACATTTGCTTTCCCATCCCAACCCCTTGCCTAAAGCTCAAGGTCTCCAGCTGTGTAAAGCACTGGCACAAGCGACTGTGCCATCTTTAGCTCAAGCCTTTCAGCTGCTCTCCAGATGTGCACAAGCACACCGCCTCACCAGCTTCCTGTGAACATCAGCTGCTGCCCACTGAGCTCCACACAGTCGGGGGGCCCAGGCCTGTCCCTGATGTAGCCGCAGGCACTAGAAATTCTGCTCATTTCTAAGGATCTGCAATCACAGCAAGACTGGGATGGTGCTTCTGTTGCGGTGCCTTTCTCCTCCGGGATGGGACCCTAGGCCCATAGGGTTAGGACCACAGAGGGGCACCTGTATGGTGTGGGATTCACCAGGCTGATGGTGAGCTATGTTCTGGATAACTCCAAGCTCCCTTTGCCCAGAACCCAGCTCTTTGGTTTAGTAAAACCAGCTGTGGCTCAGCAGTGTTGCTGAATTCTCTATTCTCTATCTCGTGCATGTCAAGAGAGGGAACAGGTGGGAGGCGCAGGCTCCTTGTCCTGAGCACTGGGCCACAACTCTACTTGGTCCATCTGCCTTACCTCTGCTCTGCTTCCACAAGGGAGCGTATTTGATGTGTCCAGAGGGACAGTAAGCAAAGACAGGTGCAGAACCTCTGGTCTGGCTAGAATAAACCACACACTTGTTTGCATGGTGGTCGGGCACCCCGTTTCTGGTGATGCTGAGTGACTGGGAAGTACCTCTGGCAGCCCCCCCCGGGGGGGAAGAACTAGGAGAGCTGCACCTCTCAGACTACTGGCTTTGTGCATCATCCCGCCCCCTGGTGGCAAAAGAGATCTCTTCTTTGGTTGCTTGTTTTATTTGTTTTTAACTTATTTTGAAATAGCATCTCATTCAGCCCAGGCTAGGCCCGAACTTGCTCTGCAGCCCAAAGGCTGCCCTTGAACTCCTGATCCCTTTGCCTAACCTCCCTTGCTGTGCGGTTCAGGCTAATCTTGAATTCTAGAGCTCAGCTGATCCTCCCACTTTAGCTTGCCCATGGCTGCTGTACTACTGGCATACCATACTCAGCGTCTCGTTTTATTAAATTTTTTAAAGACAGTATTTATTATTAGTTTTCAGACAAGCTCTGCTATGTTCAATGAAAGACTAGGTACTCAGAGATCTGCCTGTCTCCCAAGTGCTGAGATTAAAGGCATGTACCACTATGCCAGATATTTTTAAAATTTATTTATTATGTATATAGTATTCTGTTTGCATGCCAGAAGAGGGAACCTGATTGAATTATAGATGGCTGTGAGCCACCATATGGTTGTTGAGAACTGAACCCAGGAGCTCTGGGAGAGCAGCCAGTGCTCTTAACCTCTGAGCCATCTCTCCAGCCCCGCCAGCTATTTTATTTTTAAGATTTATTTGTATGTGTATGAGTGTTTTGCCTGCACATGTGTATGTATGCCATGTGTGTGCATGGTGCCAGCAGAGATAAGAGGAGGATCTCCTGGAACTAGAGCACCATGTGGAAGCTAGGAACCAAACTCTGTTCCCTGCAAGAGCAGCAAGTGCTCTTAACAGCTGAACCATCTCTCCTGTCCCCTATTTGGTTTTTTTTTGGTTTTCTGAGACAGGGTTTCTCTGTAGTCCTGGCTGTCCTGGAACCCACTCTGTAGACCAGGCTAGCCTCGAACTCAAGAGATCTGCCTGTCTCTGCCTCTTGAGTACTGAGACTGCCAGGGTGTGTGCCACCTCCGCCTGGCCTCTCCTGTCCCATTTGTGTATGTGTGTGTGTGTGTGTGAAGGCAACCTAAGGGAGGAATCGGTTCCCTCACTCTACCATGTTGGTTTTGGGATAGAACCAAGGTTTTGTCTTGGTGACCCCTGCTCTTTCCTGCTAAGCCCTCTCCCTGGCCCTCCTTTTTAAACAGGTTGGGACAGGGGCAGTGGTAAAGGGTAAGAGGCATCCAGCAGCAACGCAGAGGAAAGGCTGTCTGAAGTGGCAGAGTGCTTTTCAAACAGAAACACCGCCGGGTATCTCTTGGCAGAGACCCCGAAGTCCCCTTGAGACCCACGTCTTGGGGTATTCTACAGGCAGCGCCACACCGCCAGAGCATCAAAATGCTCCCTACATCACAGGCAATCTGACCTGGGACAAGACCTTGACAAATCTCCTCTACTGACTTCTTTCCTGGGCTACAGGGACAGATGAAGGCAAGCAGGTGAGTCTAGGGAGCAAGCAAGGAGCTTGCTGGTCAATTCCAGAGCTATTCAGAAGAACCCGACACCCTGAAAACTGCCAGTTCCATGTGAGGATTTCTTTTCTGCATACACAAGTCACCCTGGATGCACGTGGATTAGAAATATGAAGACACCAATCATGATGTCCCCTGTAGACAGGACAGTCCTTACTGATTCATCATGTGTGGGGACTGGCCTATCAGACCTGGCCTATTTACAACTCAAGTTCTGAGACAATACTCCAGGCACCACCTCCTGCGAGGCCCAAAATGTCCTCTACTGTTTCCCCAAAATAAACCACACCGAGACTTCAGACTCCCCTGGGCAGAATAATCCTAATATGTAGCAAGTGGTGGGCAAAGGTGAGGTCACTCTGAACCACAATGAGGCCCAGAAGACGGCACACAATCAGGTACTTCTTACACAGACCAAGGCCTCACCACTCTCAGCTCTGCCTGGACACACAGCTGTGCCTTACCAACAGCAGAAGGTGACACACAGTCTCACAGTCACAGGGCCGACCACCACACTCAAACATGACAGCACAGAGACTTCTTACCCATCGAATCGGTGCCAGCCAATGTGGCACTGTGCCGGCTGAGCCTGCACACTCCTGGAGACTCTACAGCATCTGCTCAAAGGTGCTTGGGCCAGAGAAGGAAGATCCAGTCAAAGACAGAGGGTAAGGTGGGGCACAAGATGAGAACTGAGACAGTGGCAACTAGCAGCTTGCATGGGAGCCACCCCAGGATTCTATTTGCTCAATGATGAGCACAGGGCCCCACAAGGGTCCCTAATCCTGCCACGGAAAGCACTTACTGCCTGTAATTGTCATGCAGACAGCACAGCTCGACGAAAGCTGGATGGTAACATTAAACTGGAACACCACCACGTATGGTGGTGCATGTACGGTGGTGTGTGCCTTCAGTCCCAGCATTTGAGGCAGAGGAGGCAGATCTATGTGAGTTCGAGGCCAGCCTGGTCTAAAAAGTGAGTTCCAGGACAGCCAGGGATACTCAGAAAAACCCTGTCTTGAGAAACAAAAAAACAACCAACCACAAAAAAAAATAGAACCCCAGGATGAGCATGCTTAGCTGGTGGTGCATGATTCTAGCACTTAGGAGGTTGAGGCAGGAGGCCTGACTCCAAAGCCTGCATGACTACGCAGTCAGATAGCGTCTCAACTGTCCCTACCCGAAATGGCGAAATCTCAGACCTCACGTTACAGCTGTCCCCTCCCAAGCACGGACGGGAGAGCAGGAGATGACTCACAGGCAGAGGACACATTTAAGCCTGGCTGTGGAGAGGACAACCAGGGTGGAAAATGCACACAAGCCCCATAGATTCAACTGGGGAAGACGACCCGGTTCTCCCCACTGAATTCCAGTCAGACCAAAGAGAAAGCAGAACAGAAAAAAGCAGCTAGGATCCTGAATTTTTATTATGCAGTCAATACTCAAGGACTCAGACACAAAGGCAACAGCACTGTCACCTGCAGTGGTCAAGCACTTCAGAATGTCACTGTCTCCTACACTACCAATCAGTGCACCTCACAGGTCCATACAGGGTCACCTTTCACTGTGGGCCTGTCACTCTCCATACAGGAGAACAAGTGCCAGCAGACTCTAGGTTCTGAAGTTTACTTACTTAAATCCAGTTTGTCCATCCACCCGCCCCACCCACCATGGCAGTCCTAGACACCATCTGTAGACCAGGCTGGCCTTGAACCTGAGCTCTGCCTGCCTCTGCCTCCTGAGTGCTGGGATTAAAGCAAATGCCACCCACACCTGGCTTACTTAGATCCAATCTTGTTTTTCTGTCTCTCACTCTTTTTAAACAAGTCTGGAGGGATGATTAAGATTCTATACAGGAAGCCAACAGCTGCTCCAGTATCCCCTACTGCTCCAGGTGCACCCCAACACACACACACACACACACCACAGGAAAGGAGCACAGAGAGACTCTAGTATGCTCAAGGAAAGCTGCCCAAGATATAAAATGGATTGCTTTTATTAAATAGATAAAGGGCTTCCTTGGCACCATCACACACCTTTGCCCTTAGGATAAGACATGACCATGGAGAAAAAGCCACTGTACCGAATGCTACAAATTTCCACTCTGAGTGTCCTCATTCTCCGGTGTCAGCTCCCTGGTTCTGCGGATTCCAGTGGGCTGCCCTCCCCAGGTTTGGGCCTCGCCCGTGGCAGCCAGCACATCCTTGCACAGACAGCGGCCACATGTGGTCACCTGGAGGAGCTGCGTTCTTTGCTCACACAGTCATCCTGTGAGGTAGTGTCCCCATTTCCCACCATGTTGCATGTCCTCCTCTTCTTCCTGCGGTGTGTTGTCCCATCACCTTCAGATCCAGACTCACACTGGACAGAGGGAAGGAAAAACAATTTAGGGCTGGGGGATGGTTCTTTGGGCAAAGGTTCTTGATGCTCAACTTTATGACCCTGGGGCTCACATGGAAGGAGAGAATCAACTACAAGTCATTTTCTGCCCTCCATATGTGTACTATGGCAAATGCTTCTATGCACAGGCACACCCATAATAAATCAGTATAATATTAGAAGCTAGAGAGACAGCTCAGTGGCCTAGAGCACTTCCTACTCTTCTAAAGGACAAAATTCACTGTGAGGTTCATATACAGAGAAGCAATGTTCAGAGAGCAAATTTATTTCTGTAGAAAGATATTTCAAACTATAATGTTTAAATAAAAAAGCAGGGTGTGGTGATGCACCTTTAATCCCAGCACTCAGGAAGCTGGGGCAGGTGGATTTCTGTGAGTTCAAAACTAGCCTGGTTTACAGAGTGAGTTCTAGGACAACCACAGCCAGAATGAGACTGTCTCAAAAATCAAAATAAAACAAATTCTAAAAACAAATCCAGCACTCAGGAAGCAGAGACAGGTGGATGTCTGTGAATTTAAGGCCATTTGGTCTGCATAGTGAATTCTAAGAAAGCCGGGGCTGCATAGAGAGAGAGACCCTGTCTCAAAAAAACCAAAAAATCTGGGTGTGGTGTTGCATGCCTTTAATCCCAGCACTTGAGAGGCAGTGCAAATGGCTCTACAGAGTGAGTCCCAGGACAGTCAGAGTTACACAGAGAACCGCTGTTCCTAAAAACAAAAAAACTAAACACAAAACCAAAATTCACCTGGATAAAAATCACTTTTTTTCTGAATTACTAGGCAAGATCAGTGATGGTGACGGTGACATCCGTCAGTCAGAGCGTAGCAACCAGTGTTAACTAAAGCAGGGTTGCCTGTTTCTGGGCTTCGGTGTTACCATCCATAGGGTCTAATGAAGGTTTTTTATGGTCAGAACAGAGATGGAAGCCCCGCTCTGTGCAAGCTGTGGCCCAAGGCCACCGTCTCATAAACCTTCCAACACCCCCAGCACCTCTGCACAGATGTAGTTCACACGCGTGTGAAGCTGGGAAAGGGTGCAGTTGCAGGAATGGCTGTGCTTGAGAATCCTGTGCTCCACTGCCCCGGCCTGAAAGGTCTGGGCACTGGGCAGCTGAGGGCCTCACCTCTGAGTCCGTGTCGGAGGAGCTGGAACTGGAAGAGCTGGAGGAGTCGCTGGAGCTGTCAGAAGCGATGCCTGTGGACTCTTGGAGGTCTACAGCGTCGGCCAGGACTGCCAGCTCAGGGTGCTCCTGCTTCAAGATCCTGAAGGGCAAGAGGTACCGTTCTCAGGGCTGTGACAGTCGGTGGCAACACCCACTCAAAATGACACAGACTCAAAGTGGAGGATTCCATTGCTTGCAGCACCTGGAAACACCTAGTGCATCGGCTGGAGTGACTCCAGGAGACACAGCTGGGCTAGGACAGACCATGTGGGCTGCCCACATTCGCTGAAGGAAAACTACATTCTAGTGCCACACGCCTGAATGAGCACCAGCCACATACACACCTCTGGAGGCCGAGTTTCCTGGGGGAGGGGAGGTCCTTAGAGTCCTCCCTGGAGAGAAACAGCTCCTTTTCCTACTTTCCTTCCTAAAGCTGATTTTTTTTTCTTTCTTTCTTTTAAAGTCTTTCCTTCCCACAGCACGGTGCTAGTGAAGGGGGTGGGGCTGGTTATATTATACTAGAAAAAGCAGGAATAATTAGGTTTATTAGAAATAAGACACCACACAAGAGGGCCCACCCCCGTCACTTGGAAGAGAGACTGAGCTAACGCTGAGAGCAGCAGCCCTCCCCAGCAGCAACCTAATCTGACATCCACTGTGACCAGCAACAAAAGACAGAGACCTTGGAGTGGCCTGCAGGGCAGAGCAAGAGGGCCTCATGCCTGAGTCCAGGGGAATAGAAGCCACCACCCTTGCTGGCCTCTCAGCAGGGAGGCAGAGCACTGAGCAAGCCAGGATCCCTCTCTTACCCAGAGAGCTGGTCCCTCCAGGTCAGGGTTGGGACACAGTGGCACGGGGTGGCTGGGGGTGGCTTGCACTGCCGCTGCCCGTGCTGTATCTGTTCTGTGGATAAACAGAGGAGCTAAGTCTCCAGGGCAGTTGCCTCACAAGAACCGAAGGTAGTAAGTTCAAATGAATATGTTTCTGGGGGAAAATAAAGAAAACCTCACCAGAAGACTTTTTTTTTTTGATGCCAATGCTAGTTTTTATTTTTAAAAAATAACAAACCAATATAAAAAATAAGAATAAGGAAGAAAACAGAGTGAAAACAAAAGAGAAACAATCCCAATTGTGACTATTTTGACTGAGACTGTGACCAAGCATGCAGAGCCGCTCCCTGCCACCTGGCGGCTAGCAGACACCCTGACAACTAGCCCTGACCTTGGGCCCTCTCTACCCACAGGCTGGCATGGCCCAGCTACTCCCAAGCACAGTGCTGCAGCAGACAACGCTTCCCTTCCCACCTCTGGGGAAGGAACTGGAACAAAGCACAAGAAAGAAAAGGTTTCTCACCTGTACCACTTCCTTGACAACTTTGGCCTCCCTCTTACCGTCTTGTGCCACACAACAGGGAAGTTGGTACTGCTGGCGAAGTTCTGGGTGATGGCAATGGTGGTGTCAAGATTGAGAACAACATGCCACCAGCCCCCTGGAAATCCAACAGATAAATAATTCAGAAGGGATCAGCCCTGCTGCTCCTGACCAAGAGACAGCAGGCGGCCAGGTGTCTAACTCCGCACAGCCACGCCCTCCCTCACTTTTTCTACTGTTTATGGCTGCTTTCCTGTTCAAAGGCAGAGTTGAGCGCTGGTGACAGACTGTCTGCCTCAAATGCTGACTCCTGGTGACCGAAAGCTGCAACTAACACCGTAAAGACAAAAGTTTTAGGAGAACCCCTAGCCTTTAAATATTTTCACTTCTGGAAACTTCATCTGGCTGGCTGGGGTTTTCCAACTCAGCCCAGCCAGTTCTGCACTCTAGCAAAAGCCACAAAAAGCAGGCGGAGCTTGGGACTCAACTTAGGGAGCGCAGGTAACAGGGTCCAGGCCCTCGGAATGTGGGGATGCACTTCCTTTGACTTAGAATCTAACCCTATCATCACAGCGGGCGTGTAAGATAGGAAGGGACTTTTTGGTAATTCTACCCCAAAATAACAACTCAGTGCAATTACAGAATACAGTCAGAGCTGGGAAGAACAGCTTCTAGCTCAGCTATACCTGGTACAAAGACAGTCTCTCCTGGTTTCTGTAATATCTCCAGGGGTTTGAATTCCGGCGGCCAGGTTGGAAGCTGTGTCCGTGGATAAATAACATTAAACCAGGTAATGGCTTCATCTTGTTGGTTCCCCCCTTCTTCTCGGGTCACCTTGATGAGTTCTCGGGGAGTGCTTGTTGGGAACAGGCACCAACGCTTGTGGCCCTGCACTAAGGCATTCCAGGCACTGGTTCCCAGGGGGTCAATGTGAATCCCAGTTCCAGAACGTGGTGGCCCCATCACAAACCACCTACAGGATGGAAACATGAAGCCATGAAGGGCACCCTGAAACGTACCTGGCAGGAAAGTCGAGTCTCTATGGCACACCATCCCACATTATGCTGCATTTACTACAAATTCTGCTACGCAACATTAAGTAAATTGTATACGGACTGATGTCTAACGGGAAAAAGAAAAATCACTGCTAAAAATTATTGCCGGACATTTTTTAAAAACACAGCTGGCTGTAGTAGCCCAAGCTTTTAATCCCAACACGCGGGAGGCAAGAAGCAGATGGATCTGTCAATTTAAGGCCAGCCAGGGCTACAGAGAGAGCTCCTCAAAAACCTCAAGCCTAGCTGGGCCTAGTGTCTTTTTTGTTTTGTTTTGTTTTTCAAGACAGGGTTTCTCTGTGGAGCCCTGGCTGTCCTGGAACTAGCTCTCGTAGACCAGGCTGGCCTCCAACTCGGAGATCCACCTGTCTCTGCCTCCCGAGTGCTGGGATTAAAGGAGTGTGCCACCACTGCCTAGCTTGGGGCCTACTGTCTTTAATCCCAGCAGTCTGGAGGCAGAGGCAGGTGATCTGAGTTGGAGACAAGCCTGGCCTACATAATGAGCTCCAGGACAACCAGAGCCACATAGTGAGACCATGTCTCAAAGAGAACAAAAAAATCTCCGGAAACCCACATTAGAGTAGAGAGCAGACTCCTCTGAACTCCACATGCGTGCTGTGACACATGTGCCCCTCTAATACATGAAACACAGCTGGGGGTGGTGTCGAACATATCTAATCCCAGCACTAGAGACACAGAGGCGGGCAGAATCTCTGTGAGTTTGAGGTCAACCTGGTCTACAGAGGGAATTCCACAATAGCCAGGGATATA
>JAQHUG010000183.1:1934369-1952293 GCA_028555095.1 Dicrostonyx torquatus
GTTGAGGATATTCTTAATAAGCTATTCAGGGCCCTTTCCTTTAAAAAAATAATAGGACCAAACAATTTGAGAGTTAAAGACACACTATCCTTTCCCCACCCAGTGCAATACCTGTAACTTTCTTTTGGGGTTCCAAAAGTTCATTGCTTCTTAATTGCAATTCATTTGCCACATCCATTAGAGTAAGAAGACCCAGTCAGAACAACGACAGTTGAACTGATTGTCTGCTCTATGAGGATAGTGCATCTTTAACATGTAAAGACAAACCTGCTCCAACACACGCCCACAGAAACTGGTCCCTGGAGGATCAGCCAAATCAGTTAAAATCTGCAATACTGGCCAATATTCTTTTATCAAACAGGAGACCGCAGCTTTAAAGGGGGAAAATGCAGACGTTGGATAAAAACAGCAAGAAATAGTCATTTTCATTAATAGGTCTCAAACAGTATGAAACAGCCATTATTACTTAAGCTTTACACAATCCTCTCTGAAGACCCCTCTTCAGCATCGCTCCCAGAGCCAGTACTCTGTAACATCAGGAGGCACTTACGCTAGCCCGGCTCAAAAACCCTACTGCAACCCCACGGGAGTCAGGCTGCGGCTCGGCTTCCTGCAGACATTACCGTTTGCTTAGGAGGACACGGCTCCTTCTTCCTCTGGAGACTTGGGGGGGCTCTTGGAACGCGACCTAGACTTGGACTCCCTCTTGGACGCGGGCGGAGGACTTCTGGATCTCGACCTGGACCTGGACCGCGAGCGGGATCTGGAGACCGAGGACGACTTGGACTTGGATCTTCGCGCAGACCTGGACTTGGAGGTGGACCGCGAGCGGGACCGGGTGCGGGACCGAGACTTGGAGCGGCTGTAGCGAGAGCGGCTCCGGGACCTGGAACGGCTCCGACTTCGAGACCTGCTGCGGCGACGGCGCCTCGGGCTGCGGGCGGGACGCGAACGAGCGAGCGACACGGTGAGCGAGCCGCAGGCCCAGCCCCGCCCGATCCACCCGCCCCGCCGCCATTATCTGGCTGCCAGGCGCCATTTCCCTCGCCGCGAGGCGGGGTCTCGCACGGGGCGGCCGGGAACCGCCGCCGCCCAGGCCACGAGGGAGGGGCCCGCTCCACGTGCTCCGCGCACCTTTTGTGCGCCCCGCCGGCCCTCCCGCCCCGCACCCGGCCGGGCCCTCGCCCCGCTCACCTGCGGCTCCGCCGTCCGTAGCCGCCGCCGCCATACCTCCGCGGTGGCGGGCCCCGGCGGCTGTGGTGCGAGTCGGGCGGGCGGCCGTAGCGCGCCATCTGCACCCGCAGCTCGCGGCCGTCCAGCACCGCGCCGTCCATGGCATCCATGGCGTCTTCGGCGTCGCGCTTGTCGTGGAAGCGGACGAAGGCGAAGCCGCGCGACTCCTTGGTGTAGCGATCCCGCGGGATGTACACGTCGCCGACGCGGCCGTACTTCTCGAAAACGCGCCTCAGCGTGTCGGGCGAGGTGCGGTAGGTCAGGTTGTCCACCTTGAGGGAGGTCATGCCCTCCACATCGGGAGGCGGGCGGCCGTAGCTCATGGCTGCCAAGAGGCGAGCTGGCGCCGAGACCCTAGCGCCCCGAGCGGGCCCTCGCTCTCAGCAGGATCCGCGGCCTCCTCTAGCCGTGGCGGCGGCGGCTGGCCGCGCCTCTCTCTGCAGTCGCCGTCCGCGTGGGGAAGCCGGGAGCCGCGGCGAGGCCGACGCAGAACAGACCCACCCGACACGCTCCCAGCAGCAACTGAACGGGCGGGCCGGCGCCGGGCCGCCTTTATAGCCGCCCTCACAAAATGGCGCCCGCACCACCCGGAAATGAATCTCCTGATTGGCTCGTCCCGTCCCGTTCCGTAACGTCGCGGCCGCGCGCCCCGCCCCGCCCCGCCCGCGCCTGCGCAGAGCGCGGCGGGCGGGCAGAAAGCGCGCAGTCACTGCGGCGGGGAGGGGGGAGCGGCCCGCGAAGGCAGTTAGAAAGCCCGCCAAATGCTCTTTCCGCCGGCGAGGCCTCGGGAGGAGAAGGGGGGGGGGGAGCACTGAGTGCCCCGGGGGGGGGAGAGGAAGCGCCGCCCGCCGGACCCCGCCTTCCTCCCCACGCCAATGCCCGAGCTCCACGCGCCTTTCTGCCCAGCCCCCTCCTCCCCCGCCCCGCCTCGGTCACAGGAGTGCTCCTGTTCTTCTTCGCCTCTCTGTGTCCTCGGCCACCTCGGATTCCCCTCCCCCTCCCCCCTTCCCGCCGTCCCCGTCTTTAGCTCGGGGCACTCGGGCCCACTCCCCCCCCCATGGGTCGAGACACGCGCTCGCCGCCGTGCGCAGGCGTATCCTACATTCACACACACACACACACACACACACACACACCCGCGCGCCACCAGGGACTACATTTCCCGGAGGGCGCTGCGCCTACCCGGCGGTCAGCTGATCGGTCTCTTGTTCTGCAGTGAGTCAGGCCGGGAGGGCGGGCCTCCAGGGCCCCAGCGGCTTGTGCTGCCCTTCCTTGCCCCTGATTCCCCCCCCCCTCGTTGGAACTTGGAGTTGCGGCGTTGCGGGCACCGGGTCTCCTCTCCACTCGGTCACGTCCCTGGAGTGTCCTGACCGTGCGGGTGGGGAGAACTTCCTCTAAGCCCGCGATTCCCTCCCGAAGACTGGAAATCGGCAGTCTGGCTTGCCTGGCTCTCTCATCTCGTTTCTTCCCTCAGGACTGTCAGGGGGTTCGGCTGGAGGAGGAGAGGTGACTGACTGCCCTGGGTCGCTGCTGATCCCCGACCAAGCGGAACCAAAATGTCCCCGGAATCTAAAAAGCTTTTCAACATCGTTATTTTAGGAGTTGCCTTTATGTTTATGTTCACCGCCTTTCAAACTTGTGGAAATGTGGCGGTGAGTCGGAACTTGTCCTCGCTCCTTTGAAATGCCTATTAGAATGCCCTCCAGTTGGTGACAATAAACATTGATGTCCGCTACCACGTCAAGATTACTCCTCCTGTTTTTCAGCCTACCCTTCCTTGTTCTCTATGATTTGGTTTGGTTTCATGTTAAACACTGGCGTTTATGACTCAGACGCGGCTTGGAGTTTGAATATTGGCCATAATTACTTTAATTCTTGTCCGCGTTAAACGCTGCGTTTAGTGCTTGTGTGGTTGGGGCACCAAAACCCAGTGCAGGTACATCTGGTTGCCGCTTCCCCGGCTCGCGCTTGTGTTCGGCAACTGAATTCTTTTTCTCCTCCCATGGTGGGCTAGGGTGGTGGGGAGCGAGCACCGTGGATCCTAACATGTTCCGAGAAGTTAGGCTTTGCCAGGGGGAGGGAGGTGGCAAGGCGTCTTCGTTGATTTTTTTTATCTTCCACACAGCAAACTGTCATCAGGAGCTTAAATAGCACAGATTTTCATGGCAGTGGATATACCAGGTATTGTACCGTGTGCATGATTTGACTGTGCATGTCGTAGTTCCGTCCATCTCTTCAGGACAGCCAGCAATGAAGTGCTCTAACATCTGATTTTAATTCAGATCTCTGAGAAGCAGTAATTGTGTCAAATCTGTCTCTTTTCTGACATGAGGGCCAGCCTGATAGGGCCACCATGGCCTCCAAGGCTACTCAAATTAATCCCCAGAATCTACTTGGTGGAAGGAGAGAACCAACTCTTGGAGGTTGTCACGTGACTTCCACACAGGCATACAGCCTTACACATACATAAAATTTTAAATGTGATAGTGAAAAATGATAGACCAGGGATGGTGGTCATGCCTCAATTCCCAAAATGTGATGGTAGGGTTTCTTTTGATTTTTATTTATTTATTTATTGGGGGTTTTCGAGACAGGGTTTCTCTGTAGCTTTGGAGCCTGTCCTGGAACTAGCTCTTGTAGACCAGGCTGGTCTTGCGAACTCACAGAGATCCACCTGCCTCTGCCTCCAGAGTGCTGGGATTAAAGGTGTGTGCCAGCACTGCCCGGCTTTTTTTTTTTTTTTTTTTTTTTTAAATGAGCCCAGTTTCTTTGCTAAGATCATGGTAATAAAGACAGTATAGTACTCCCTGTTCAGTAAGCATGCAAGTCTGTCAGTCACATTCTGATCCTAAACAGTGCAGTGGTGTTGAAACACTGGGTCCTCATGGCTTCACTGTAATTTCATTCTCAATGTGGGATTTTTGTTTTGTTGGTTTTTCAAGACAGGCTTTCTCTGTAGCCCTGGCTGTCCTGAAACTTACCCTATAGACCAACCGGGCTGGCCTGGAACCTGAGAGCTGGGACTAAAGGCTTGCGACACCACCACCTGATCTCAATTTGTCGTTTCTTCAGAAGTGTTTGGGTTTTTATGCTGTCGAGGCAGAAAAAATTAAAACCTCACAAGTCTGTAGTCCTCTGGGTTTGTAGCTGGAGATGGGCATGAATTTCTCTTCCTCTTCTGAGGTAGCCTCAGCCACTGCCTGGCCTTGCGCTCACAGAGTAACGCAGGATAACCTTGAACTTCTGATCCTCTTGCCTCACTAATGATGCGATTAGGAGCCTGTAGCACCAGGCCCAGCTTCAGCGAGTCCCCCTCCCCAATAACCTACATCCAAGAACTCAGCATCTTTCAGCCCAGGGCTAGGAGAGCCCTCTGGCTCTCACCCCATGTAGGTAGGAAGGTGACAATGGGCCTCTGTCACCCTGGCTTTACCCACTGCTGAGGTACTAGACCAATTGGACACTGGCAGGTGCCTTGTGGTTAGCTGGGTCAGAGGCCGACGGAGGCTGGCAGCCTCAGTATTTTCTGTCTGTTCTCTAAGAATGTTGGAAGTTTGTCCTGCTGGCTCTTTCCATCTTTGTGTATAAGTAGGGCATTCTTTTTCGGTGAGACATTCTCATTATGTAACTCTGGCTGGTCTTATTTATTTATATATTAATCTATCTGTTTTATTTTGTTTGAGGCAAAGATTTTGTATGTATCCCTGGCTGTCCTTGAACTTGTTCTGTAGGCCAGGTTGAACTCAAAATGGCTGCACTTAAAGTTACAGAGATCCTCTTCCGCTTCCTGAGTCCTAGGATTAACCAAATGCACCACCTCATTTAGCTCAGGGTTCTTTAAAAAAAAAAAAAACTTTATATTTTTGGGGGGGCTTTTTGAGATACTGTTTCTCTGGGTTGCCCAGACCATCCTGGAACTCACTCTGTAGACCAGGCTGGACTTAAACTCATCAAGATCCGCCCGCCTCTGCCTCCTGAGTGCTGGAATCATCCGGCAAAAACAAAACTTTTATTTGGCAAGAATCGTACTTGTTTATCTCTCATATATATACACTGCAGAATTGTGAAATTGAGCTATACACACACTCTTTACATTTGATTGATTTATAAACTTTAGAAAGAGAAATAAGGTCTTACCCTGTAGCCCAGGCTGGCCTAGAGCCTACTCATGCACTGCCTCCTAAGTACCGGAATTGCAGGCAGACATCACTGTGTCTGTGTCTGGCTACTTTTTGTAATTTCTCTGTGCTTATAGGTTTGCTGTTACCCTGTCCCCCAGTTCCTAAACTCTTTTTTTCTTTTCTTTTTTTATTCTTTCTTTCTTTTGTTTTGTTTTTTTCAAGACAGGGTTTCTCTGTAGCTTTGGAACCTGTAGACCAGACTGGCCTTGAACTCACAGAGATCCTCCTGCCTCTGCCTCCTGAGTGTGACACTGCTGGTTGGCCCCAAACTGTTTATTTTAGATTTTTATCTAATTCTGGTTTATGGTATCTGAGGATAAGTGGAAGTGGTTAGTACTGTCAGAACTTTGTAATGCTGTGTCTTCTGTGTATTTTAAATAACAAATGAAAGATTTTTTTTTTTTTCCGAGACTGGATTTCTCTTTGTAGCTTTGGAGACTGTATACCCGGCTATCCTCGAACTCACAGAGATCCACCTGCCTCTGCCTCCTGAGTGCTGGGATTAAAGGTGTGCATCACCACTATTCTGTGAAATAATACATTTATTATCTGAGCAGTTTATGGAAACCAAAGAAATATTTACTCTGAATTTACAGATTTAAGCACTGCCTAATAAATGAAATCAGGAGCCTGAAGATGGCTCTGTTTAAGATATGTGTAGTAAGCCGGGTAAGGTGATGTAGCCTTTAATCCCAGCACTTGGGGGGCAGAGGTGGGGGGAATCTCTGAGTTCAAGGCCTGCCTCTACTATATAGTAAGTTCTGGTACAGCCAGAACTATGTAGAGAGGAGAAGATCTATGTAGTAGGGTTCTTAGACATGCTGTGTATATCTGTAATCCCAGTGCATGGGAGGCTCAAACAGAGTAGTGGGTTCAAGGCCAGGCCTGGCTATATAGTGAGATGACAACTGTCCATATAGATAATCTACATACTTATGTAATGTATACATATAACCAAATTGCATATATGTAGTAGGGCTGAGGAGTAACCAAAAAAACGTTCAGGTGAGTAAAATAAATTCTAATGTAAGCAGGCTCTAACTCCGCTTGTCATTTATAGCGAAGGGACGCCATTCAGCTACCAGAAGTCATAGTGGAGCAGACTGCTTGGCCTTGACCCCTCGAGCAGATCTCCCCTAATTGGCCTTGACCCCTGGAGCAGATCTCCCCCAACTGACCTTGACCCCTGGAGCAGATCTCCCCTAACTGGCCTTGACCCCTGGAGCAGATCTCCCCTAATTGGCCTAGACCCCTGGAGCAGATCTCCCCTAACGATGGTCGAACTGAGGCAACTTCTTCCGTGCAGTTCTGCTTTCCATGAAGTGAGGCTGTGCAGTGACAGTTTCCACAGCATTTAGACTTACAAGAGGAAATGCCCGGGAAGTCCTTGGCACAGTGCTAATGTTAGCATTCGCTGTTAAAACCAGTACCTGGAGTCACATGACAGGCAAGCGGGCTGAAAGAAACGTGATAAAATATTTAATATAAGACAGATGTGGTGGCACATGCCTGGAATCCCAACAGTGTCGTGGGACAGGCAGGAGTATTGCTGCAGGTTTGAGACCAACCAGGGGTAAGATTTGAGGACCCTGTCATAACAAATAAAAACCAGCCAGTGTTGCATTGCATGCCTGTAATCCTAGCTCTTGGGGGACTGCGGCAGGATTGCCGAGTTCAAACTCAGCCTGGGCTACGCAGTGAGTTTCAAGCCAGCCAGGGCTACATAGTAGGACCCTGTCTCAACATAAACTATCCATCTATCAATAGCTAATACATTATAAAGTAAATATGTATTTCTGTATGTTACATAACTGAGAACGTTAATGTGATCTTTAAAGATATAAACATATGACTAAAGTCTATGGAATTTTTTTGCAAAATTATAAAATTTACACGTTTTGAATAGGATTTCACATCATCTTATTTTGTGCATGAATATATGACTGTGTAGGTACCACAGTGTGAGCGTGGAGGTCAAAGGGCAACTTCAGGAGTTGGTTCTCCCCTTCCACAGTGTGGCTTCTGGGATTGGACTCAGGCCGTCAGACTTGACACCAGGTGCTTTCACTCTGTGCGCCATCTGGCTGGCCCTAAGTCGAATTTTAAAAGTGAAGTTTTGAGACGTACTTAAGGTTTTTTGTTCTTTCCCCTCCTGCACACCGTGTGAGCAGCTTGGCAATTATCTATGGCGTGTTCTCTGCTTCCAATTTGATCACTCCGTCCGTGGTCGCCATCGTAGGACCTCAGATCTCTATGTTTGTCAGTGGCCTGTTCTACAGGTGAGTGGTCCCGTTTGCCCTGTAGCTGTTTAACCTAGAGCACTTTAGCCCGTCTGGGAAGTCCAGTGGGGAGTGTTGGTCTTGGGGATTCGGTGCTCTGCCTCGTGCCCAGGAACACTGGACTTCTCATGGACTTCTCACAGATAAGAAGCGTGTGTCGAGTTGGATCTGTGTCTGAGACAGTTTCTCACTGTAGCCCAGACCCAGACTGACCCCGACCCGGCGATCCTCCTGGCTCGGCCTTCAGAGTTTGGTGTTATCAGGCTCCTCCATATCTGGCGGATAGCAGCTGTTGTCTTACTGTTAGTAATTAGAACGCAGAAGTCTCTTTCTGTAAGGGTTGAAAAGAGCCTTCCGTGAAGTAAGTTTCCTTTCTGTTAAGTTGGTGAGCAGATTTATGTGAAATCAAGGCGAGCTCATCGTGCGTTGAGCTCATGGCAGAAGCTGTGGCAAACCTGGGAAATGTGCACTTGCAGGCCTGAGATGGTAAACAGCCGTCAGTGGCCTGGGTTGCAGAAGGCTCAGCGGCAGAGCACTTGCCTGTCACACACGGAGGTCTGGGCTTGACCTCTTTTCTGGGGAGAAAACAAAATCCTGAACTCAGTTCACATTCGTCCCTTTTGGCCTAAATCAAGAAAGCGCTTTCCAGGTTGAAGGTGAGGTTGAGAACCTCCGAGCTGGCCCCTGGGCGGCATGCTTAGCTTCTGCTTCATGTACTGTGTGACTGTAATGCCCTGACCCTGTTGTGTTTTAGCATGTACATTGCCGTTTTTATCCAGCCTTTCCCATGGTCCTTCTACACGGCGTCTGTTTTCATTGGAATCGCGGCTGCTGGTGAGCATCGCCCTTTGCCTGCTTTCCTGGGGCACGGGTGCTGTTCACACGCTAGCACGGGAAACTGCCCAGCTTCACTCCTTTGATCAACTCTTGGTTTGAATTTTAGTGCTTTGGACAGCACAAGGAAATTGCCTGACCATAAATTCCGATGAGCACACAATCGGGAGAAACAGCGGGATTTTCTGGGCACTCCTACAGTCTAGGTAATAATCTTTTTGGAGCTCAGTCTGTCCTTGGGTTTCCTCATGGCATCATTTACCAGCACCTTCTGTGTGGGTACAGATTCCTGCTTTACTAATTACAGAAAATGCATGGAACTATTTTACTAGAATTTAAAATTAGCAAACAAAATATTAACCTCCATATATTTTGTATCCTCTGTACTTTAGGCCTTTTGGATTATTTGTTTAATTTCATGTTATCTTCACAGAAACTTAGGAGGCAGGAGGTATTATCTGCTTTCTACAGATGAGAAAATAGAGACTGAAAGTTAACCCATGTAAATATGGTTATCTGGAGCCCGTTAGCCACGTCCTTCCTGCCAAGCTGCACCACCCGGATAGCTATTAATTAATAAATCCACCAAGTTCAGAAGGGACAACAGTGTTCTGCTTCTGAACGATACAGCATGGTGGCTGCTTCCTAAGGAAAAAGCAGCACCAGTCCTTCCTCCTAGGACCGGAAGAGCTGGGAATAGTGGAACGGACCTGTAATCCCAGCACTCGAGAGTAGAGGCAGGAAGACTGCAGCCAGTTCAAGGCCAGCCTGGAGCTCCTGGATGGCTGTGGCTAAAAGCGCTTGCTACCAGACCTGCTGACTTGAGTTCCATCCCTAGGCCCACGTGGCAGGAGGAGAGAACAACTCCGCCGGCAGGCTGCCCCCTACCCCCTCCTGTGGACTGTAGCCCTGTCTGTCGTACCTCCTCCATACACAAACAGCTCAGCGGAATACAGTTCTTAGAACAGAATTTTGGTTTTTCATAAGACTTAAGCTTGACTGTTTAGTTAATAGTGGTGATTGGTGTGAGTGTGTGTGTGAGTCTCACAAGGCTGGCCTTGAACCTCTCCACTCTCAGTGTGATTATTTTGCTTCAGGCCTCCCAAGTAGCTGAGACTGTAGGTACACCCACCACACCTGGTGCAGAAGTTTAGTCTTAGGGAGTTAGAGATTAAGAAACAGGAGAGCTAGCAAGTGACCATCCTCAAGAAAGTCTGCCAAACAAACAGCTAGCTGGAGGTGGGTATTTCAATCACAGAGTTATTTGCAAAGTCCTTAAATTTTAGGATTTTAAAAGTAGCATAAGTTTGTTTCCAGTTTTCTTCGAGAGTCCCGGTAAGTCACAAGTGTCAAAGTGAGTCAAGTCCTTTAGGGTGCTGCAGAGTCAGCGTGCAGTCGCCTGTGTCTGGGTCAGCTGATGGCTCAGAAGTCAGGTGGCATTGACACTGTTCCGTGAGCTAGGGCAGGCAGGCTATTTACAAAATCACCCCACCACACGCGCTATCCTCTCTCCCCTCTTGAAATAATGTGGGTGATGTTTGACAAGGCCTAAGTTTGAGCTGGGCACAGTGGCCCACGTCTTTAATCACAGCACTCAGAGGCAGAGGCAGGTAGACCTCTGAGTTCCAGGCCAGCCAGAGACCCTGTTTCAAGTAAATAAATAAGAAATCTTAACCCCCTCCAAGAATTCCAGTGATTCCCCAGCATCTTCTCCCTTTCTTCCCCACAGCTTGTTCTTTGGAAATCTCTACATATATTTTGCCTGGCAAGGGAAAACTCAGATTTCAGGTTGGTCTTATTCACGTTGCTTTATTGATGTGGTTTTGAAAGCAGTCCCACAGAAATGCCCGTCACTGCTCTGTCATTCCAGTGAACTTTAGCACCCTGAGGTTCCTCCAGATATCTGCTTTTTCATAAGCTTTTACCTCACATTTATTAAATGAAGGTCAGAATTCATGGCTGTGCTTTGCGGGGCGCCTCCAAGTAAGTGGGAAGGTCGTATTGAGCCTGTGCGGGCTAGCCAGGGTCCCGAGGGTTTGTGAGTGTTTAGTGGTTGGGCCTGTGCCCTCCTTCAGTGAGCCGCTTCTCTTCTTGTGCTGTTGCTCTTTGGCCTGTTAGTATTTCACTAGCTGGAAAGATGAAGGTGGGCGTGGCTATTCCTAAATTTCTACTGGCGCCTTAAAAATGTTGTGAGGGAGTGTTGGGCTGCTTGGCAATCACCGGTGGGCGTGGCGCTAGCTGGCATTGCTTCACCAGTGCTGTCCACTCTCTCCTCTTGTCCCTAGAGAACGACCGGAGGACGGTGTTCATTGCCCTGACGGTGATAAGCCTTGTGGGGACAGTTCTGTTCTTTCTCATTCGGAAACCAGACCCTGAGAATGTCTTTGGAGAAGAAGAGTCTTGCGATGACCAGGACATGGAAGCCCCTGAGTAAGACACCTGGAACATTCTTCTTCGGTTAGAGTAGATTGTGAGCACCTAGGGTCTAGGGACATGAGACTGTTTACCACAGCTGGCACGTGGTGTGCTCTGACACGGGGGGAGTTCAGGCAGAGATGAGGGAGAGCCATGGAGGACAGAGAAGGGAAAGACTGGAAGAGAGGCCATGAAAGGTTCCCTGGAGATTTAAGTCTTTGCACAGCTGCAGGTGACCCTCACAGAAGCAAAAATCCTGTTCTGTTTTTAGGCCACGGTTTCCCACTCTGGTCGGCAGTCTCTCCATGCAAGGCCGGGCAGACACCTTCAGTCCTGTGCAGTGGTCCAACTCGCCAGCTCCCCAGGGCTGTGCTTGGGGCAAGTGGTAAAGTCCCTGAGGTTCTCAAGGACCAGGAGATTTCCAGTACTGTAATTACCTGAGCATAGTTCTTTTTTGATTTTGAGATGGGCTCTCACTACACGCTTAGACTAGCCTGGGCTCGAGATCCTCCTGCATCAGCCTTCTGCTGCTGGGATCACAAGTGAGTGCCAACACACCCAGTCACCTCAGAGCATCTCAGTAGTGACATTATTTCAGGTATGGAAGGTCACCAAGCATCGTGGCACATGCCTGTAATCCCAGTACTTGGGGGGTGGAGGCAGGAGGATTAGGAATTGAAGGTTATTCTCTACTGTGCATCAAGTTCAAAGCCATCCTGGGCTATGTAACACTTGTTTCAAAAGCCATACAAACCAAAAATCATAGGTGATTTGTTTGCAGTGTCATTTAGATTCGAGGGGGTGGGAACTAAAGATTTAACTTTGTTTTCGAGTTGACAAATTATGGAGATTTTTCTTACATCTTTTCACCCATTGTTACAACTTTTGCACTGAGCATTCTATGCTGCCTTATTTATCTATCTTTCTATCTGTTATCATTCTTTTCTTTTTCTTTTTTTTTTTTGAGATAGGGTCTTACTATGTAGACCTGACTGTCCTGGAACTCACTGTGTAGACCAGGCAGGCCTCTAACTCACAGAGACTGAACTGCCTCCATCTCCCTAGTGCCAAGATTAAAGGTGTACACCACTATGCCATGCTTCTGTGTTGCCTTTTTAATAAACAAGCAACACTTAAAACTCTGCAGTTGAAAGCTTGCACTGAGAGTATTTAGAGTGATGGAGAAGAGTCCTTGGGCTAAGGATGTGTTACAGTCACACAGTCACATAGCACATGATGGGTCTGTCAGTGACAGACTGCTGTAAGATGCTGTCTCCTAACGAGGCTGACATACTGGGAGTGTGCGCTGGGATCGGGTTCTCAGCGCTGTGTCATAGCGTTAGTCGGCAGATGGGAGAGGAGCGCGCTGCACCTGTGGTAAAGCGTAGCTCCCAGGAGGGCTGCCCGGCCTGATCAGTGTTCTCATCCTGAACTGGCCCCTGCGCCTTTGTTTGGCAAAGAATGCTGACCGTGTGCCAGCCCTAGCAGAGGGTAAGCCTCTGCTCTTACTGGACTTAGTTTCAGAGGTGAAAGAAGTAATACACCTGTAAGGGGTCACCAGACTGTCCTAACCGTGGGATCTGGGGCAGTCATATTTTTATTTTTATGTTGGGAGAGCTTTACTAATTTTATTTATTTATTTATTTATTTATTTAATTTTGGTTTTTCGAGACAGGGTTTCTCTGTGGCTTTGGAGCCTGCGCTGGAACTAGCTCTTGTAGACCCAGCTGGTCTCGAACTCACAAAGATCTGCCTGCCTCTGCCTCCCGAGTGCTGGGATTAAAGGCGTGCGCCACCAACGCCCGGCTTTACTAATTTTATTTTTAAATTTTAAAAAAAGTGTTGTATTTCATGTGATGGATGTCTTGCTTATATGTGTATCTGTACTACCTTTGTGCCCAGTGCCTTAGAGGCCAGAGAGAGCATTGGTTCTTCTGGAATTGGATACATGGCTGTGAGTCACCGTGTGGATACAGGGACTAGAGCCTGGGTCCTCTGGGAGAGCAGCCGCTGTCTTAGCCACCAAGTCATCTGTTTAGCCCCTTACTTTTTATTTTTAATACATTTATTTGTGTGTGTGTGTGTGTGTGTGTGTATCTATGTAGGCAGTTGTGTATCATGACATAGAGATGTAGGAGGGATCTTTTGTATTTCTTTGCTTTCATTGGTTAAATAAAGACTCTGCCTGGCCTGTAAGATAGGTGGGCGGAGTAGACAGAACAGAGTTCGGGGAAGAAAGGAAGTGTGAGAGCTGCCATGAAGTCGCCAGGGTCAGACATGCTGTATCTTCCCGGTAAGCCCACTACCTCGTGGTGACTTTTTAAAAATGGGTTAAAATAAGATACAAGAGCTAGCAAAGCAAAGGCTAGAGATAATGGACCAGGCAGTATTTAAATAAATATAATTGTCGTGTGATTATTTTGGGCATAAGCTAGCTGGCGGCTGGGAGCCAGGCACTGGGAAAACGGCCCCACTTCTTGGCGGCGGAACACAGACGCCCACCTTTTACAACAACATAGGACATATATATCAGAGGACACTTTCAGGAGTCAGTTCTTTCTGCCATTGTTGGTCCCACAAATTCCGGTCATTAGACTTGGTGTCGAGTGCTGTTACCCACTGAGCCATCTTGCCAGCCCCAGATAGTCATGATTTTAAAGAATTTGAATGATGAAAGGCTTCCTGTCTACATGAGAAGAATAGTGGGAAGTGGGTTTCTCAGATTCTGACAGTTTGGAAACAGCAGGATTAAGAATATGTGTCTGGGCTGGGGTAGAGGTTGGTGTATGTGTACAAAGCCTGGATTTGGCCCTGGTTGTGAGCAAGACCGTTCAAGGGTGAGCAATACTTGTGTATACAAAAACAACGAAGTATTTCTGTCTTGTCCGAATGTCATTTTCCAAAAGGAGACAGATAGATGAGTGAGTGTGTATAAATTCGTTAGGAGAAAGTCCTGTTCCGTTGTTCAGAATGAGGAGGTTCCGGGAATCCTGATGAGCAGCCTGAAGACCAGGGCCAGGAGGGGGCCCTCATAGCAGAGGACACGGACAGTCAGTGGAATTACTTGGCAGACACATAGGGCCAGAGGTGTGGTTTGGTTTGAGAAAGGGTCTCACTGCATAACTGTGGCTGGCCCGGAACTCCCCAAGATCCTCCTGCCTGTGACTTGAAGGGGTGAAATTAAGGGAGTGTGCCTTCAAACCCAGCTGAGGCCATAGACGTACAAGTCCAGACGGAAGTGGGGTGGCCATTGAGCACGTGCTGCTTTGTTCTCAGTCTTACTTTATCTTCCCAGGTCTGCCCAGAACAACGTGACAAAGGCAGTAGATGCGTTTAGTAAGTATCCCCTGTCTGAAATGCAGAGCTCTTGGGGAACACCTCCAGCATTTGCCTCCCCCTTTCCCTGGTAACTCTGGGTTGACTCCCCCAGTGTCTTCAGTCTTCCAGGTATGCGCTTCTAGAATATATCATCTTTCTACCAGTGTCTCTCTAACATGGGCTGTGAGGGGTGAATGATGCTGCTGTCCACCTAAGGAGGTGGGGGCGGGGTGCTGGGGAGAGGCCTCAGGTGTAGGGACTCTGTTGACACTGGGAGTTGAGAGCAAACCACAGGCTGCTCCTTGGAGCAGGGGCTGGTAAGAGCAGCCACACTTGCTCACTGAGCATTTCCCTTGGGCTGCAGACTCTGGTAAGCTTTGTGTTTAGTACCTTGCTGCCACGCGCACCAGCGGTTCTGAGGGTTCTGTAGTTGGCAGTGGTTGACACCTCTGTTCCAGAGGAGAAAGCTGAGGTTTCCAGGACCTGGACGAGTCCGCTCAGAGCTGTTCACAAGTAGCCAAGCAGCTCTTGGATCACAGAGGAAGTTTTATCTGATGGTCGTAAGATGGAGATGGGAGTACTCCTCGCTCCCGAGATTGGGAGTGGGCAGCTTAGTGGTTAGCAGCTGGGAACATGTGATTATCAGTGTCCAGGCCGGAACTTTTATAAACAAGTGCCATCTTGTTGACTGGGCAGCAGGCTGTCAAGTTCCACCGAAGGTCAACCAGATGGTCAGTAGGTGGCTGGAGTGGATTCGAGCCTGGGCGGACTCAGCAGGCAAAGTCAGTGATTCCCTCGGACTCAGGCAGACTTCTCACACTCTAGCTTCTGTCCAGTGTAGATGGAAGTTTCTGTCCCACCCGGTCCCACAGCCCTTCAGTCCCAAAGAAACACACAGGGGCTTATATTAATTATAAACTGTTTGACCTGTTAGCTCAGGCTTATTATTAACTAGCTCTTACAACTTAAGTTAACCCATAATCCTTGTCTAAGCCACGTGACTTGGTACCTATTCTCACTGAGACATTCTCATCTTGTTTCCTCTGCGTCTGGCTGGTGACTGATTCTCGCCTTTCCTCTTTCTAGAATTCTCCTAGTCTGGTCGCCCCGCCTATACTTCCTGCCTGGCTACTGGTCAGTCAGCGTTTTATTAAACCAATATGAGTGACAAACCTTTTCAGGGTACAAGAGCATTATCCCACAACAACCCACAACCTCTCAGCTTCTCTGCTTCCCAGGAGAGACCCTTGCTAAGGCTCTTCATGGGAGCAGCCTGCTGTAGGCCATCAGCTCTCAGGACTTCCCAGTGCCTGTGGCCCTTGGGGATTTATGAGTTGTTAGGTCCCTTTTGTCAGAGTGGAAAATCTCATCAGCTGTGACCCAGCTCAGATGGCACAAGGCCTATTTTTCGGGAGGACCTAGGACATGGGCGCTCTGTCGTTAGAGCTGTTTAAGCTGGCTTTATACACTTCCTGTGTTTCAGAGATGCATTCATAATTATAAACTGGAGTTTGGCTATAAGTAAATAGGTTATAGCGAGGTTCCCTGACTAAAATGCGAGGTTGCCACCATTGAGACTCTGGCTTTCCAGTTTGGAGTCTAGGAGCTTGTCTGCCAGAAGATCACTGTGCTCAGGGGGCAGAGGACTGAAGCGAAACTCACAGAAGCAGCAATTTAGCAACTGGGTTTTTTTTTTTTTTTTAACCAGTGATTTTTTTTTTTACTGTGTAGCTCAGGCTTGCTTGAAACCTATGGATCCTTCCATTTTGGCTCTGTAATTCCAATACTTGAGGGACAAGAGGGTCAGCTGTCATCCTCAGCTACTGAGAAGTTCAAGGCTAGCTTGAGATTCTGCCTTAAATAAATAAATAAATGACAAATTCAGATGGAACTTGGCAGGCATGGCAACCTAGGTCTCAAGACAGTGACAGGAGGACTGGCTTGTTGCGGACTCTTAGACTGCATAGGAAGCTCCACTGTAGCCTGAGCCAGCTTGAGACCCTGTCTTGGGTGGTAGGCATTTTTAGAAATGCATTCTCCCCCATAGATCTCATCCACACTGCTCCAGGCAGAGGCAGACATCAAGCTGTCTGCAAACCTCAGGGCAGGGAAGCCCTGGTCTGCAGTCTGTCTCTGTGGGTCAGGACACTCCAGGTGGTTCTGACCCAAGTACTCTGCTGACTCCCTGTGTAGCCTGTCTGTAGTGTCTGCTCAAGTGTTTTATTGTCTCGTGTCGTTCCAGTTTCTTTCCCCTCCCCTCTGGTTATTAAGAGCTAAAAATGCATTGAGGACAGTGTGTCTCTAGAACATTTTTAAGCCCTTGAAATAAACATTCTATTTACAGGGCAGATTTAGTTCATGCCTCATGCATTTTAATCTGAAAATTTAGTTTCTTTGTTTACTGGCTTCAGTGATGAGAAGAATGTTCTGGCTAAAGGAAATGGTTTTTAGAACTTTTGGCTGCCAATTAAAATCTAGCTAAGTCTGTCCAATTTTTCTCCTTCCAGAAAAGTCTCTGAAGTTGTGTGTCACCAAGGAGATGCTCCTTCTGAGCATTACGACTGCCTACACAGGTACGAGCTGCTCTTTCTGCTCTGCTGCTGTGTTCTGACTAAAACAATAGCTCGGTATTGCTTCTGCTCTGCTCTGACTGCCCAATGCTAGCCTGCAACACCTCCTGAGGCGGCTCTCAGAGGGCAGTGGTGGCCAGAGCCTCTGAGACAGTTTTGTTTATATATCCGGTACTTTCCTGGTGTCTGATGGGAGACTGAATCATATTCTGTCAGTCAGTCTTCCCCTTCCTATAGCGTCAGGACTCGGCACAGCTCTCCGAATGACCTTGTGATTGACAGGAGAGCCATACTGCATAGTGGCTAAAGGTCCTTGTATCACTTCTGCTTTGCTCTTTGGGTGACAGCCAATCACAGGGCCAGCCCTAATTCAGTGTGAGAGGATCAAAAGAGAAAGAGAAGAAGAAGAAGAAAGAAGTTGAGGTTGGACTGGGGATGTAATTGCATGATTAAGTGGCAGAGCATTCGCCTAGCAAATTCAGGGCCGTGGGTTGGATCTCTACCATTGGGTGGAGGGTAACCCCAAAACAGGCTGGAAAGGTGGGTTGGCATTTGTTGCTCTTCTAGGGGTCAGGTTTGGTTCTCAGCACCCACAAGTTAAGTCCAGGTCTAGTGGATCCAGCGCCCTCTTCTGGCCTCTCTGGACACTGCACACAATGGTGCGTAGACATTCTTACAGACAAAACATCATACACATAAAAATAAAGTAAATGTTAAAAAAAAAAAAAACCCAAACAAACAAAATCAAAACCAGTCTGAGCCTGATGTCATGGCACTACTGGCAGAAAGGTGCAAGTTCGAGGGCAACCTTAGCTACATGGTGAGACCTTGTCTCAAAACCCCAGCAGCTACAGACCACACTGATTTTCCACAGTTTGGTGCCTAGGAAACCAGTGCAGCTTTCAGCACTGTCAGGTTCTGGGGAGGCTTCTTCGAGCCGTCCTCCTGCTGCTGTGTGGTCCCAGGGCTGGCAGAGAGCAGGGAGCAAGCACCCATCACAAGGGACCCATCCTGTGGGCCCATCACCTGAGGCTGTGCCTACAAAGCCACCGTGTGGGGGTAGGCTTTCGGAGAGCACTGTCTGGTCATTTACA